>CM076675.1:65877199-66314699 GCA_038501925.1 Xenopus petersii
TTTCATATTCCATGCCCATGTGGGCCGTCAGCGTGTACCCTGCCTGGGTACCCATGTTAATTGCAGGCTCACAATACCACCACCTCCTGACCTGGATGATCTGCCACTTCCAGTCAATGGCAATGTTACTTCCATTGTTGCGGATTTTGATTTAAAGGTGAAGGAAGGGCAGCTAGGGTCAAGTAGCGGGGACTGGTTGGGCATATAGAGAGTCTGTGGGTCCAGGTCGGGTTGTGGGTCCCTGGGTCCAGGTTGTGCTCAGGTTCGCTGAATGGACACACACAGGGCTCTACCAGGAGGTTTCCTAAAAGTCTACAGGGGAAATTACTAAAGGCCAAATTTTTACCTTGGAAGGCTCCACCACACTTTGCTCATCTTTGTCAGACATTAATTCACAGTGCATATGCTTATTGATTAAAATGAGAAGTATGTCTTGGCAGATGAACGCTGGTGAAGTGTTGCTAGCATAAATTCGACAGTGTGAGCATTTCACAGTGAAATTTTGCTAGCATTAATTTCTTCCTAACTAAACTTCGTTAACCCACTTATGCTTACAGGGCCGGATTTCCTTTTTGGCCACCCCTAGGCCACGCCCCTATTCCGCATGGTCCTAGCGCCCCTGGGCCGTGTGGTCCTAGTACTCTGCCCCACTCCTCGCGAACTGCGTGTCCCCAGTGCAATGCTGCCCCTCACATTTTGCCGGCCTTTATGGCCTCGACACAAATCCGGGCCTGTACACTTAGGTAGCTTGAATAGGGCAGGTATATATACTGTAGGTCATATACAGTATATGTCTTTATTAGAGATGTTGGTGAAATTGCTTGACGTGGACACTTTTTATTAAAAATGTCCAAAAGCAAAATAAAGACAAAAGAGATCCTCTATTGTCCTACACATAAGCACACCCTAAAACAAATGTGGCATAACCTTCAAATGGTTAAAAAAAATTGACAAAAAATATTTACAACTATAACAGTTACAACTTTTAAACATAATCCCACTTTAAAATATGAAAAAACGCCAGTGTCTTTTTTTTATTACTTTTTTGGCATACAGGATATGATGTCACTGACATAAGATGGTTGAGGTTGTAGCATCATCTTTTCAGGTATATACCTTTTCCAGGTATAACCCGGTGAAGCAGACTTTGGCGAAAGGGGTAACGTAGTGAAAAATTCACACTTTTGTGGAGTAACTGTTGTTCACCTGGTTAAAGGGGCGCAAAACTTCATTAGTGCTGAGCTCTTTCGCTAGCGAATTGACCTCTATGGCTGTTAGTATATTGGTGTTGTCCCTGCGAAGTGTCATTTTGGCAAATTTTCCGCTAGCAACGATCACTTTAGGGGGCGGCATGCTGCCCAACCACACTCACATTGGTTCAGAAACACTGGGGATGTGCAGGAAATACAATAGTCTTATTAAATTTCCTGTTCAACAATCTCCATTACTCAGGTCCTGATGAAAAAAAGTTGCCCAAACAAAGGGGAGGGGGGAGGGGTGCCGAATAGCAGTGGGCCTAGGGGCGCCCACTATGTAAATCCAGGCCCTGCCTTTAGTAAATTTCCCAATGCCTTAAACAAAAAACCTTACTTTCTTCTCAATCATTAAAGCAAATCAGATTTAACAGCTAATATACAGTACTACTTTCTTTTGCTCTGTCATAAGGCCAACTTCTGAACTATGCTCCATGCTGGTCAAATGATCAACAAACAGATTTTCATATTCAGGGCTTGAAGAGACAAATATCAATTATCTCTGGCAACTCACAATATGGGAATTCAGAAATAGGGAAAGGGCCTTTGTTAAGCAAATATACATTTATCTTGTATTGATTAAAAACACTCCATTAACTTACCAATATACATAATAATATGGTTAAAGCAAAATTATTAATTTTTTTTCTTATTCTGAAAGATTCAAAGTATTTGTTTTTCCTGTTGTGGTATTTAAATAGCAGCTCTTTGTCCAGGATGTTTTCCCTTATTAACTTCATTAACCATCAAAAAATATAAGCCATCTGTGTAAAAATAAAATGTTCATATACAGGGTCTATGCAGTTTCTATGCAAATTAATGTGCAAATTAATCCAATATTAGATTATTTTGCTGTTGGTCTTAATAGCATTTGTATTCCAAGAATACAAATAATTTTTCCTTTATATGTATTTAATATAGGGAATATAGGCAACCTATGCAACAGTACAACTTGTAGTTTATAGTTTGGCTTAGTGCACAGTTTATATAGTAAAGCTATTTGCCCTTCCCCCAAAATATGCCACCCTTATGCATGTCTTTAAAAATGCTATATGCAATATTAAAATTTTTAATTTAATACATGTGGGCTGATTTCTCAAAATCAAAAAAGCTGGCATTTTTTAATGATTTGAAAAAAATGCACAAGTATATTCTGAAACCTTCTAAAATAAAACAGCAAAAAAATGCTATAAAAAAACTCAGCAAGCAAAAGCTGGCTGAGTCTCTTTGCCTCCACCGCAGGGGGCTTTGCCGGACCCCACGGGCCCCGCACTGACACCACGAGCCACTTGATTTTCCCTGGTCTCCGCGAGCAAGTCGGCAGCCACGTTTCCCCCAATGTTGTGAACGGACAGATGAGGCTGGGCTTCTCGGGGGACATGCTGTCAGTAGAATAGCCAGGGAGGAGAAATCAAGTGCTGCAGAATGGATGGTCACCCTGTAGCCTTTTCTGAAGAGGAGCGAAAGTGGAGTTTCTGTAAGTTATTTCTTAATAAAGGCTTTGCTATTTTAAAGGTTTTTTTCAATGTATACTAACACATTTTTTTACCCTTCAAGTATGTGCTAAAAAAAAACTTTCAACCCAATGCACAGAAGAAATAGTAAGACATATATACAACATTATGGCACCACACATTTGACAGGCATGGGGATGTTCAAAGCAGGGCCGAAACTATGGGTAGGCGGAAGAGGCAACTGCCTAGGGCGCAACAATAAGGGGGCACTGTGCAGGTAGGTTTGTCAACTTTTCAAAAAAAATTGCCAGCCAGTGGTGGGGGCAGGAACTAAAGGGGCTTGTCGTGAAGCAAAAAGGGCGGAGACGCAGGGGTCATGCCACAAAAGGGGCGGGCCATGTCACGCGATGGCAAAAAGACAAAGAAAAGGTAAATTCCACTGGAGGGCCAAGGGCTTTTGTTAAGGGTATTACAAATTACCGGCAACTACATTGCCTGTACATTTGTAATACTGGCCCAGGCCTTGGCAGGTGTTTTACCCTCTCCTCTCTGGCCCTCCCATCTATGCTTCCCCTCCCCACTGCCTCCCTCCTCCTCTTCCCCTCTCCACTCCGGCCCTCCCTTCTGCCACTTCCCCTCTCCACTCCGGCCCTCCCCCTCTGCCACTTCCCATTTCCGGCCCTCTGCTGCTTCCCCTTCCATCACAGCTTCCTCTCTCCACTCCAGCCCTCCCCTCTGCTGCTGCCCCCCCATGACATCAGGGTGCATGTGCCTGAGATAACCCTGAGGTGAGATTGCCGGCCGGGTTGAATAGGGTGCCCGATCGACTTGGCCAAGACCTGGTTTGGAGAGACTGAGCATAGGCCCACAGTGAAAGAGAGGTAGCCTGATATAGGACTAAATGATGTTACATATGGTTTTGAATCTTGACAAAGAAATAGTGAGTAAAAGCAGACTGGCCGGTTTATTGCAGATTTGCTCTTGTAATTTGATTAGTGACATCACCCTGTGAGTGCAAAAAACAAATATCATATGGGGCTTGCAATCTGATGAAAGGTTGAAAGAAGAAACAATTGCTGCAGATGGTTTAAGAGCTATGAGAGGGATGAGGGGATTGTTTGTATCAAGCCTCAGGCATAAATAAACGGGCATATTATTCAACTCAATTGGCATAACTTTCAGACAGTATTTACTATCAAATTAACAAGTGTTAAGGCTATTCTCACTCATCTGAATGGCATTAGCTTGCAAAGATCATCAGATCCTTTGGGAAGAAAATCTCCATCTGAAGTGTCAAAACTGATAGATTGGAATGATCTTTCACCTTCATAATATCATACAATGTGGGTTTCTTCTTATTGTGTGCATTTCTTATTTTTCTTCTTCTTTTATTAGTATTATTATTATTATTTTATAAAGTGCGTACATATACTGCACTTCTGTACAACAAAAAGTATACATACATGATACATACTGATTACCTACAAATACAAATAGATACAGGGGGTAAGAAAGGCCCTGTTTATTAAAGCATACTTACATTATATATAACTTACCTTCTAATTGAGCCCATCTCTTATTCACCTTCCCTTTTTTTAATTTGATCCACTGCCGGGTTGCTAGGGTAGCCAAGTTTATCCTTCAAGCTGTAGACATTTAGAAGATGACCAATTTAATGACCATTTATTGCAATACAGAGCTGAAAAAGGTCCTGCCTCCCACTCTATGCTCAAATAAATATCTGTCTACTCAGATAATAGGCACCCAAAATATGTTACACAATTTAAGGAAGGTACATCTGTAATAACAGTATACTAAAAAGCTAATAGCATTATTCATAGGCCCAGCAAAACCAGAGCTTCCTCATGGAAACTGCTCTTCTTTCAGTACCTATGACTTGTTTATAATTTGTCAGTTATCTCCAGGCTGTACTATTGCTCGGATAGATGATGCACAATTCCCGGACAATTGCAGGAGAAGGAACAGACTGACACCATATTCTACAGACACCAATTTGCTGTGTCCCTGCCTGAAAGTTGGTGTACTGAAACTTTGCTGTGAATTTTTGATCCTGTAGGCTTCTGTAGTAGGCATGCTACTTCAGAAAATGATCACTGCTGCTCAACAGTAAGCTTAAAGTTATAGGAGAAGAACAAGACTACTGTAACCAGGAATGTGTTGTATTTGTCCATTACTTTGTTATCTCAATAGACATTTGGCACAAAACCCAAATAGGGGAGCATTTTGACCTCCCTTTATAGACTTCTAAGTTATTAATTTACAGAAAACTGTCAATCAATAAAAAACTGAAGCATGTGAATTTAAATTGTATAATACAGACATTTATTAATAGTATAATATATATTTCTGTCTAAAACCTAGAAGCTCCTCAACTTGTCTTCTTTACATGCTCCTGCACTGACTCATGATGATTGTTGGTCCATTTGTATGGCAGCTGCTTGCAACGCATTGCAAATGGCTTCCATTAGTGAGCACTGAAAATCATTTTTACTCCTGCCTGTACTGACCACCAACCTTTATTTAGACCATTATATTAATACACACAACACACCATATACTATTGTTATACATAGTTCAGAAATTGTTATTAAAGGTATCTAATTTGTAGCTGAATACAAAAGAAGGTAGATTCTTGGTACAGGTATGGAACCTGTTACTCACATGGGTACGCAAAGAACCAGGTAAGTTTCTTTATTCTCGTATACGAGGAGACAAGCTAATATAGAAGCAAGCTGCAGGTTGCCTGACTTATACAGTAAGTATCAGACTTATTATAGATGCTGTAAAGATGCTGTAAGCTTATCTGAAGCTGATCTGGTCCTGCTTACACTTCCTTTATTACGGGGTCAGCTAGCTACTTACATATTCAAATGTCTCAACTATGAGTTGTTATCAACACATCATATCAACACATCATGTATCTCAAGTATTAACTCTTAAATTCCCTTACAGTTATCCAGAATTTTTGAGAACTTGAAAATAAACCCAATAAGCTGGTTTTGCTTCCAATAAGTATTATTATATCTTAGTTAGGTATTAAGTACAAGGCACTGTTTTATTATTACAGAGAAAAAGGAAATCATTTTGATTATTTGATTATAATGGAGTCTATGGGAGATGGTCATTCTGTAATTCAGAGCCTTCTGGATAACGGGTTGCCGGATAACGTATCCCATACCTGTAAAAAATACAAAAGCTTCCAGCCAACTAACATAACCAAAAAGGGCACTGTAACTCCCAATTAACTCTTTACTTTAAAATATAAAAGCTTTATCCAGATATATCAACCCCTCTGGTTCAAAAAACATAGATTATATAAAAATAAATGTGATTATTTTGATTGTTTGACTATTGGGGTGTGCCAATGAACACTACTTTATAATGCTATGATTTAATTAATATACTGACAAGATTGCCTTTAATGAATATTAATAGTTATCTAAATAAACTGTGATCTGATAATTTTATATCAGCTTCTGTTCTCAGAGTCATTAAAATATTGTTTTACATTGAACTTAATTGCAACAACTCATAAAAACCTGTCAGTATACTTACTAGATCCAGCTAATGTTCAAATAAATATTCATCTACAAACATTAACTGTGTGATATATTAAGGACAAGTGTATACAGGGCCGCCATTAGAAATCATGGGGCCCCGAACAACAACATTTTCTGGGCCATGCACACCCAAGCCCCCAAGCCCCACCCCAGATCCCGCCCACCCCACACCACAGTTAAAAGACCACACAGACATCAGTGCTAAAAACGGTAACCCACAACCACACATGTTACAAAAAGTCATTGATGGTGAGGGCCCCCTAATAAGTTTTAAAAAACACTGTGGCGTCAGGGCCCCCCATAAAAGTTAGGGCCCCCTACAATTTAAAAAAAATAATTGCTGACCAGGGACCCCCTATAAGTTAAGAAAACATTGGAACCAGGGCCCCCATAGGAATTTTTTTAAAAAAAATATATTGGTGGCAGGGCCCCCCCTTACAAGTTAAAAAGAAACATTGGGGCCCCAGAGAACATTTTTTTTAACAAAACATTGGTGACAGGGGCCTATAGAGTATTGAAATAATACATTGGTAGCTATGGGTTTAATTAAAGTAAAAAAAAAAATGGTGTTCAGTAGAACTAAACTTGTGGATTCAGGATTTCAACTTTGGCTCCTTTCGCGACTTCAGGACTTCAACTTCGGCTGCTTTAGTGGCTTTGGGTCTTTTTGTGGCTGCAGGACTTCAACTTTGGCTCCTTTCATGGCTTCTGGTCTTTTCGCAGCTTCAGGACTTCGACTCTTTGGGACTTCAGTTCTTTAGAACTTCGGCTCTTCGAGATTTCGGCAGGTGCGGCACGACTTTGACGCTCGTGCCTGCTTGCTATAATTATGAATTCCCAGACTGAAGGAAACAAGATTCAAATAATTTATATAGTGTAATTAAGGTTAATTTTGCTTGACTAGTGTGATAAAATAGGATTTTGAATATTTTTTTTGGGTGACAGGTCCCTTTTAAGGTAAATTCCACTGACCCCCAATGAACTGACTGACTTATTAGAACATTGATTGATTATTTTATTAACTGTTTATATAAACTGCTTATTATCCCGTTAAATTGGCCATACACGGAGAGATCCGCTCAATTGGCGATGTCGCCCAACGAGCGGATCTCTCTCCGATATGCCCACCTTGAGGTGGGCAATATCGGCAGGGGCGATTCTTGCTATAATGCCGCCTGAGGCGGCCTTGTTTCGCCGCCCCCTTCCCTCCCCACGGCACTAACCTTTATAGCGCCGGAGAGGGCAGGGGCGGTCCGCGACGCTTGGTGCAGAGAGCGCAATAGCGCTCTCTGCACTAGAAGAGCCGAATTTCTGGTTTGAAAACCGGAAATTCGGCTCTTAGTTACCAGGAGCGGCATTTTTGCCGCCCCTGGCAACCAAGGGGGCGCTGCCGCCTGAGGCGAGTGTCTCAACTCGCCTCATTGGTGGAGTGCCCCTGAATATCGGGCTGATCCGATCGTGGGCCCTAGGGCCCAACGATCGGATCCTAACCAATGGGAACGGGCAGTCGGATCGCAGGACCACATCAACGAACAGATGTGGCCCATCCGATCAGGGAAGCCCGTCGGGGGGCCCCATACACGGGCCAATAAGCTGCCGACTCTTTCTGTCGGCAGCTTTTATCAGCCCGTGTATGGCCACCTTAACAGCTGTTTTATTGAGATCAATTTAGTGAATTACATAATTGTCTCCTACATGAACGTTTCAGCACTGGAATAAGTAGTTATTGGGCCCCACAGCAACATCATTGGGCCCTCTACACTTACGCAATTTACATAACTTATGCAAAAACTTATGTTACTTATGTAAAAACGTACTTCATGTAATCAAACAATGAGAGAGCAGAGCAGGTAGGTAGGGTTTAACTCCACTTGTGATACAATGAAGGCAATGACATTACATTCCACCACAGCATTTTATTATTGGAAATGTACTCACAGATTGGTAAAATGTATGATTAAGGTGCAAGTATACCGTTAAATTACCTTTTAATGTGTTATAGATGCACTTATTCTAAGCAATTTTTAATATACTGAAACTGCTATTTGGTTGTTGGAGTCAATGACCCTAACAACCAAAAAAATTGTGAAGCTTCAGTTTTTATTGTTAAATTTATTTAAAAAAAATTAATTTGCCCTTTGCCTAACAGTGCTTTAGTGGCTGTGAATAAAGTTATACACTTGTGAACCATTTCTAAATGGATATTGTACCCTTTTTGGACAGGAACCTTCTTCCTCTTGTCTCCTGATTTAAAAATACATATACAGTACCGTTGTCTGAGGTTTAGTTGCATGTTGTGTTTTTTTGGAGCTAAGAAAATTCATATTCTCTTGTTGGACATAGATTATTCTAGACCAGGGCCGGAACTAGGGGTTGGCAGAAGAGGCAAGTGCCTATGGAGCAATGGCAGGGAGGCGCCAGGCACATACCTAAACCTGCCACCTATCCCTTTTTCAGGCCTTTTTCCCTTGTCACTTGTTGCTTCTGCCCAGCCCTGCTGTGCTCCACCGCATTGTCAGTGCTCAATCTCGCCGTGGGTCAGCAGTGTGCGCGTGCCCAATCAGGCATGTGAGTGTGCTATGAGGCAGGGAGTGAGAGGCCTAGGGCATGCAAGACTGGCTTGGCCCGCCTCTGTTCTAGACCCATGTATATTCTAAAGCTTAAACTGGTTACATATTAGCAAATTTCGAAGTTTTTCAAATTTGAAATTTGACCCTTGATAAATCTGCCCCTTAAACTTACATTCCAACCCTGGACCAGCAAAACAGGAGTTGACGAAATTACAGACAGGAAGTGACATCACCCCGCCAACTCATCAGGAAAGGTACAAAAAAAATGCCTACATATATCCACACGGGTTACCCGCAGACTTCCCACATGATCAGGGAATCAGGGATTTTCTGACCAAAACCCAACCACTCTACCTCAAAGCAGCATGCTATCACATTGGAAATTAAGTGTATTTTACCATAGCTGAGCCCCTTTTGCTCACAATTTGAACTTTGTAAATGAGGCACAATCAAAATGGGAAAGATGTATGGAATACCATAAAACTCTGAAAAATGCCAAGATCTCATTAATCAAAGGTGGTTAATTAAGTCATGTATAATTGCTTATATGTACTTTTTCTTTTAGAGACAACTGTTTAAAACCTACAATATTTTACTCTTGTAAGAGCCAGTTAGTGTTTATCTAACAGGGGAGCAAATTTCTGGTTTATGTAAAGGATGTATTACATTTGTCGCTGACTTAATACAATATGCATATTTGTACTTTCCAAGTAGCTGGCAACCCTTAATCAATGTTAATTGGCTTTAATTAGCATATGTTAATTAACGATATTTACTACAAATTAAAGGTATGAGTGCTCCCAGAGGGTTTCCTGTTCATCTAATTAGTGCCAATTAGCTGCAATTAACAAGTGTAAATAAGATGCCATTGAACCCAAAACAAACAGCTTACAGTCCTTGTATTCACTTGCACTTGCAAAATGGGAATTAAAGTACAATATTATAACATCAGCAGTATGTGTACACACATGGAACACGTTCTGAGTGTTTTTTGTATACAAATTCTTCTTCTGTAGATTGGAATGAGAAAACAGGGCAGTTTACATAAAATACCTGAACAGCAACACAGGATGTTGCTTTAGATAGGAGGCCATTGAACTGTTAAAACATTGCAGAAAGTCAATAGTCTATCTCTCAATCTCAGCACTGTTCAATAGCAGTCACAGCATGGGAATATGGCACAATGGATAAGCACAGAGCAGTGCACGCTTCCTAAGGCCAGCTATCCAACCTTCACCTTAATGTGTCAGTAAGGGAAAGCAGCCAGATACTCTGGTATAAAGATAATGTTTTCCTGTAAAAAAAAAAAAAAAAAAAATTAAAGCACTGAAAAAACCCAAAGGGTTGGTCTTGAGTAAGATTAAAATGTATTTATAATATGCCAAAATAACTCTGTAATTCTAAAGTGCTGTACAACAGAAGGGCAGCCCATATCAAACATACTAATTACACATACATGCTAAATAACTCAAAGGTATTAGGGTCCTGCTCAAAACAATTTACAATAGCACATAAATAGAAAGAAAAGCTCAATAAGGGATTGACCAGTATATTATGATAACATATTTTTATTATTCAAATCCCAATTGTTGCCTTTTAATTGCAGGACCCCAACTGGCACAAAAAAATGGGCAGCTAGGTACAGTCCCTATTTGTAGGCTATTTCTTTAGTCCCCTGGGTGCTGACAAAATAAATATTTTACATGGTTGATTTTCTTTTGTAGAAGGAAATTCTGAAGACTCTCATGGGTGAGTAGAACAATTAAGCTTTTAACTGTGTAGTTAAGCTTGAAATAACACTTTTTTGATAATTAAGATGTTTGTTTTTGGCAATTGCTTAACTCTGACTTATATTGGCCAAGAGACTGAGAGGAACACACCTGCCTGATAAAACACACAAGTGATGATCAGAGAGATGATGAGGCTCTTTTGTGATACTGCTGCTTGCAAATTGCTCAGTAATCAGTGTCATTAGCTCTGTTTCTCTCTAAATCTGTTAGTTTAATGATCACTGAACAACCTGTTGTCAAACAATAGGCAACAATCACAATTAAGGAGCACAGAGTGCACTTCCAATTACTTGCCCAATGCAATTGCATTAGATGTGAGATCAGAGATTGTTCTTTTCCAAACACTGTCACTGTCAGGCCATGGAGTGCCCATTTTACCATCAGATTAATTATGCCTAATCCTTTTGTAAAATGTATTCAGCTATAGGCCTCACTCTAGATACAGTCAGTGGTCAGGTTGTGTGAATCAGATTGCACCAGTATGAAATTTTATCTAAATAGATTTACAAATATGGAAAATGTATAAATATGCAAATTAGATTAAAATCCACAAAGATGACTATGCATGCAAATACGTGTTCATTTGGCTGGGTTAGGCAAACATTTCATCTTTTAGTGTGGTGCTATCCATCATATTACATGTAGTGGGCAGGTTCTTTCTCATATTGTATGTTTGAGGGTTTATGATGTAATTTAATGGTCTGTGGCGCCTCCGAGCAAAGTGGGAGCCATAAAAATCTTTTAGAGGACTACATCAGCCCTCAGGCCTCCTGATTGACAGTCCTGTTCTTGGGCCATTGAAAAAAGATTGGGTTTCTTGGCTAAAATGGGTGACGACACCCAACTTACTCTGACAGATACTGTATGCATTAGGAGACATTTGTTTCATTAGCCGCACATACAGAAGCCTATTTATCTCGGATTTCTGAAGTTTTAGAGGTTTTTTTCAAGACTGACTAAACTCACATTTTAAAAAAGCATGAATGTCTACATATTTATTAACAGCTCCAAATATAAAATGCTCAAAATGACTCAAAAAGCAGAACTAACCCAAAAAAGAAATGAAAACCTTAAAAATGTTTTTTACTATGAATTGTTTGTGAGCTTACAATTGAAAAATCATAAAAAATTCTAAAAACTCAATATTTTAACATTTGCTATGGACACTTCCCATTAACTTATACATTACCTTGGCAGCTTTTAGATGGCATTCTTTTGCATTACTTTTTTTGTGGTTTTTATGCTTAATAAACAGTGAAAAGTTCATATTTTGAAACCAAGAAAGATTTCTAGCGCTAAATCGCTTGAATTTTGGAAAAAAAATTTCAATTAAACTGTAAATAATAAATATAATTAATTACAATGACTTGTTAACACTTGCTTCAAATCTGTAGTGGAAACATGACACTGATGTATGCTGATTCTGTTTCTTCTAAATTTCTAGAAAAACTGTTGATCATCCTGTTGGTCTTGAGCTAATAACACTTGAACAATTAACACACGTCAAATAATTACTTTGTGATAATCTCACTAGGTCAACCTGTGAGTATAAACACACTGAGAAATTCACCATTGTTTGTAAAAAAAAATCCCTGCAGGCATACCTGCATATGGCAAATCAACATGTAAATACAAAATCTGGTCACTCCACAATCACCCTGGAAAATACATACATGCATCCATAAAATTGTGAACATTTTGTTCCCTGATATATTTTTTTCTATGTTGATTCCCTTTTCCACTTTACTTACAGTATGTGTAGTCACTTTTATTTTCAAATTTATGTGCTTATTAATTCTGTAATCTGAAAACAACAAAAGTAGTTTGATAGAAATATATGCCTATACCAGGAATGGAATAAACATATAAACAATGTATTTTTATCTGCAAGTCAAACTCATATGCAGTACAAATTTACTAAGTGCAAACTTAAAATATTATATGTCACATGAGAAGAGGCGTACTGTCAAAACTGCAAGACAAAACCAATCATCTGCCACCCTATTATAAAACAGAATTATGAAGATTGCAAGGATTGTGTGTGCTGGATTTAAATTAAGTATTTATTAAGCTCTTTTTAGTATGCATCTTTGTATATATTGTATTTTACTTGAAGCTCATGTTAATACAAATATTATTAATAATAAATCTAATAGTAATAAAATATATAATTTTATATATTCACAGTAGGAGGGCCACCATTTTGCTTATCAATAGACCAAACACACAGAGATGGAGTTGACTTAATTGAAGAAACTGGCATGAACAATATCCACTGAAATTAATGGTGTGCTATATCAATCTTGTGCTCCATCTGCACAGGAACACTCATTTAGGCATATATATTGTGGTTGATCAGCAGTGTAGGAACCCGACAGCAGGTCTTGTGAAGGTCTAGTATCACAGTAAAGAACAGGTACATTAGCCTAAAGACCAAACAAAATCCAATGACTGGCTACTCTGATACCAGCTCATATCAGTACCAAAAATTACTCTTTGGCAATGGCACACAGGATATTTTTTGTCGCCCTTGGTAATTTGTGTCACTAACTGATCACCTGACAAGGAATAATGCAGATTCTAACTGTAACATGGAAAAACAGAAACTAAAAGACACTGCTCTGTCCATTTATTGGTAACCTATTAAATATGTTTGCCCTTGGTTGTGTGTAAGCACAATTATACAATCCAGGGACAGAGTTTAGTAATTAAAATTTAAATATTTCAGTATGGGATTTTTCTACAGGTGACATTTGCAGTTGCATTTTCAGAGGTACAGCATTCCTTAAGATTTTGAAGAAAACATTTTGAAGGAAAACTATACCGGCGGAATGAATACCTAACCAACATATAAATGATATCATGATAAAGTGACCATACTGAGAATCTTAGCAAACTGGAATATACAGTACATAAGAGTTAATTTTGCCCTTTTAAATATTTTACCTTGAACCACCACTTTTTGATGGTTTACATGCTTTCTCTGAAATCACCTGACAGGTAATACTGCAACTCTGTCCATTCATTGGTTGATGTACAGTTGTGTTCAGAATGATAACAGTGTGGCCCCTAGACCCAAAAAGAACAATCTTACTGTCATCAGTCGACAAAATGTTGCACCATTTCTCTTTAGGCCAGTCAGTGTGTTCTTTGGTAAATTGTACCCTCTACAGCACATTTTTTTTCAACAATGGGACTTTGTGGGGCGTCTTGCTAGGGATGGGCGAAAAAATTTGTGGGGCCTATCAAGGCTAATAATAATAAAATGTTGCTTCTACTACTGCAGCATGGTTAGGGCTGCCACCTGGTCAGTATTTTACTGGCCAAACTTGGCATGTGAGCTTAAAAATTTACGTATATGTGTCACATGATGCGCGCATCAAAAATGGGCATCACCAGTATAAATACTCAATGCCCTGCCCTTACACCTGTGGGAGTGGAAAACTTTTCTACAGTCAAGATACCTACCTAATACGCTATATGCACAGGGAGGGATATGACACATCCCCCCTGGGACCCTCGGGATACAGTCCCTGCAACCCATTATCATGGAGAGGCGCAAGCTCAGGAAGAGGTTCAACATCCGTCTGAGGCTGGGTGTTGTCCAGAGTATCCGGAGTCTTCTTAAGCGGCGGCATGCAAACTTCGTAAATGTCCTAAGAAAAAAGGTGACACAAACAAAGTACCCATAGAAAATAGGTTTCATCATATCGCATTGGGCGTCAAAAAATAAAATAACTCGAATTTGGTTACTGTCCCTTTCAATAGCAACTTACACTTGAAAAGTACCGGGAACTGGGAATTACATTGCAGTGCCTCCACCTAGGGAACACTGAGAAACACATCTCAGGGGGATTCCACTAGGAATAATAAAACACACACAGTTTGCAAATAACACAAATATAAACGTTAAATAAACTGCGGTAAAATTTGGGCAAACTAATACACCATGCACTCCTACACTGGGGACACGTGGAACACTACCTAAATCACTATTAGGTACTTAACCCAATCCTCCAGAAGGGGTTAATAAGCACACAGTTCAAATGAAATGTTCCTTCCCCAGAGCTCTTATTCCCCAGGTAGCACTACCATTTCCCAAAAGTACCTCTCCCTTTGAAATTTAGTAGCAGCTCCAACGTAGCAGGTAAATTCACAAGACTTGTCTTGTCTTCACTTTGGGGCCCCACGCTTGTATCCATGCCAGTATCCTCCCTTCGGTGGCTCACTCACTGGGGAGCTCCCAGAGGCAATCACACTGGAGATTACAGGCAGCTCTGCAGCAGGATAAATCCCACCAGTGTCAACTTTCTACTTCTGAGTCTCTAGCAGCTTGGCAGGGAACAGGCTGGGCTCCATCTGTACCTCCATAGATTCCACAGATTCTCTGTACTTGACAGTCTTACAGCTACTCGTGCTGGCTCTGTTCAGCTCTCTGGAAAACCCCATACATTTGGCTCCAAAGTCAGGCACACCCTCTCTCCCAAGGAAGCACATCCATGGGAGACATCACTTACATGTCAGTTGGCAGTAGTTCGTGCATTTATAAAGAACAAAAGATTTGTCTTTAATGCAGCTTTGACAAGGAGTTCCTTTACTATTCTGCAGAAAACAAAAGGAAATTGATCACACAAAAATCAGCAACATTAGTAAAACAAGAATTTTTTTTTTTTAAATGCACACATTGATATGTTTAAAAATTATATGAGCGTCTAGCACCATTTGACTGGCCCAATGTATTGCATTTAATTGGCTTTATTGTCAAACTTTGAATATATGCTGATTATGACTGGAAAATATATGCAAGGTTTAACAGAAAATCTTGACTTTGGATTGTAGGATTTCCACTAATTCCTCACTGCATGCAATATTTTTCACGAAGCATGTTTTTAATACACTTTACCTCATTACTAGCTTCAAAGATAAACACGACTGAATTTCTTCCCTTCATCAACCTAAATTCCACTTGCAGTCTTGCAGGCAGCAGAACAAATTGTGATAATTGTGTTTAATTAAAAAGCCTAAATGGATTATCTGCAGGTAGGTTTGATTTATTAAACTAATCAATCAGATTACAGTGAATACATGGTCTGAAGTGTGGAATTAATTTGGGAAAGAGTGGTAAGACCTCTTTCCATCAGCCCTCTAATTGTCCAAGATTTATTATGAAGATGCTTCCAAAATATTTTAAAAAAAAGTAAAGTATGCAAAATGCAGATTTTTAGAAAATGTACTAGAATTCAGTAAAAACTTATGCTATAGTAGAAAAATTGCTATGTATTGCTTATCTTGGCAAATAGCTAATCTGTGTATAATGATAAAAGGCAAGAGCTAAATTGCAACAGTACTGTTTTACGTAATACAATTTGATCAATATATTTAAGAATGTAATTTATTTGTTTAAATCATCCAAATAACTCCCCAAAAATATATTTTTTTCTTATTATCTGCTACAGAGTAGAATCTACAGTATGTATTTATTACCAGACAGGAAATGAGTTTTGCGTTCTTCATCATAAGGAAAGACACAATTAAACTCTCTGTCCAAAAAGCCATCATTTCAGGAGCTCTGCCAATCTTCAATTACCTTCTTTGCAAAAAGAATGCCAGAATGTTTGGAAAGCTTCTTTTTGACCCTTTTATCATGGTGCTTTTAAAGTAATGTTGCTAACTAATGATGCTCAGAACATTAAACCTCTGTGATTACAGAAAAGTTAACCGATAAATTAAGGGAGTGTTGTGCCAAAATGGCCTTTCATTTATATCATTATTAATGTCTTACATTTTACTTAATTGTGTGGGGTGACCTTCATAGTAGCTATAACTTACAGCTGTTTAGCAAAAATGTAGCTTTTAATATCAACCTATAACAATATTGATAAGTACTTATTCAGGCAAGCAAAATATCTTATGATTATTATGATGCTTTCACCATATTAAGAATTTTGCAGAAAATTAATAATAATATTTGCAGATAACAGAGTACTGTATTTACAGCATGCTATATTTACTAAACATCATTTCTCAGAATATAACTAAGAAAGTAACTAAGGGGGCCCCACACAAAAATTGACCCACAATAGGAACAAATCACGGGTCACTTACAATCACATCTGCAACAAGCAAAGTTGTGATCACTCACGCTTTGACTGTGTTCACAGATCATGTGCAGAGCACCCGAATCTCAGGCAGTCTCTTTTGGGCAGCCTTTCTTTAGGATTTCTGATTCAGACTATTTATGTCCCCTGAACTCCCCAGACTAGTTATGTCCCCTGAATTCCAAAGGCCAAAACCGCACTTTGTATTCTAGATCTGGGACCTTTCCAGGTAGACATTGTTCTGTCAACATTTTGTATACATATATATATATATATATCTAGAAAATGTAAAGAAGAAGCAGCACTCGTCAATTGCAAAAAATTGTATTAAAAGATCAGAGCATCACTTCAAGGCAACGTTTCGGACAACACATGTGCCCTTTGTCAAGCCAAAAAAGTTCTCCTAGCATTTCACAGGTATCACATTAAATAGGCCACAGACAGTAAAATGACCTCACAATTTGCATATACATAGGTACAGAGCAATGTTGTATACATATATCTATAAAAACAAAAACAGGTCATAATCCCGATTTAACCCCCGAGGATATAAAGATTTGAGCATATTAATCCACCATACTTCTCTTCTTTTAAGTTTCAATTCTCTATCACCCCCTCTTCTCATAGGCGGTACCACTTCCAGCACCATAAATTTAAGCTGATCTGCCGTGTGTCCCATATCAATAAAATGTTTTGAAACAGGTCATAAATTTAAGGAGAGGGGGTACCCGGAAAAGGTGATTCAACAAGCCCAACAAAGGGTCAGACATCCTAAAGGGAAAACTAAACAGATGCAACGTGTGCCATTTGTCACCCAGTTTCATGGTAATAGTGAGGCTATTGGTAAATTACTACGCAAACATTGGTATATCTTACGTAATGCTTATCCTACTATACCTGAGTTTAGAGCACCTCCACTCATCTCCTATAGAAAAGGCAAAACTATTGGGGCACATGTTACTTCCACTTTAATGAGGACTAAGCCGAAGGAGGCACATACATTTCGGGGAGGTAGATCCAAGGGTATGTATCCCTGCTTAAGCTGTGTACAATGTCCTTTTGTCCTGAAAGGAAGGGAATTTATTCACCCACAAACTGGCCAACATATACAATTACGAGGGCACTTTACGTGCATTTCAAAATTTGCTATTTACGTGTTGACATGTCCGTGTGGTCTCATATATGTAGGTGAGACCACCCAGATGGTCAAATCACGTATATCGCAACATCGGTCTAGTATAAATTTGGGGAACACTACATTACCTGTTTCAAAACATTTTATTGATATGGGACACGTGGCAGATCAGCTTAAATTTATGGTGCTGGAAGTGGTACCGCCTATGAGACGAGGGGGTGATAGAGAATTGAAACTTAAAAGAAGAGAAGTATGGTGGATTAATATGCTCAAATCTTTATATCCTCGGGGGTTAAATCGGGATTATGACCTGTTTTTGTTTTTATAGATATATGTATACGACATTGCTCTGTACCTATGTATATGCAAATTGTGAGGTCATTTCCTGTCTGTGGCCTATTTAATGTGATACCTGTGAAATGCTGGGAGAACTTTTTTGGCTTGACAAAGGGCACATGTGTTGTCCGAAACGTTGCCTTGAAGTGATGCTCTGATCTTTTAATACAATTTTTTGCAATTGACGAGTGCTGCTTCTTCTTTACATTTTCTATTTGGATATGGGGATGTGACGGCGTCTCCTATTGGAGCGAGCACCGACTAACACAGCAAGTATACCTTTAAGAGTGCTGGGGCAACATTGTATGATTTTTTGTATATATATATATATATATATATAAGATAGAAGGACTCGCACACCATTTTTTCAGTGAATAAAACAGTGTTATTTTATTCTTTGATGCATCAAAGAATAAAATAACACTGTTTTATTCACTGAAAAAATGGTGTGCGAGTCCTTCTATCTTCTTGTATAACCAACAATTGACCAACGCACCCAAAGTAACTACAAATCTGGTAAGAGTGCATACACACAAAGACTTTTTAATGGGGGGGCCCTGGCCACAAATGTTTTTTTTATGGGGGCCCTGACCACCAATATCTTTTTATTTTTTATTAACATGTGGGAACCCTAGCCACCAATATTTTTTTTTTGTTTTTATACTGTGTGGTGGGGGGCGGACCTGTGGGGTGGGGAGGGCAGACCTGTAAGTGGGGCTTGTGGTGGGCGCAGCCCAGGGGGCCCAGGAAATGTTGTTGTATGGGGCCCTGTGATTTCTGATGGCGGTCCTGGCTAGCATTATCACAATGGGTTTGCATGCACATTACTTCCTACACAATGTGTGATTCATTTGGGTCAAGTCTGCTGCACCCACTCACACAACCTGCTGTGGGGTCTTGGAATTTCAGCCAATTTTAGGGCAGTAGCCAGGGCTGTATTTAGGTCCTGTGCCACCCTAGGAAATAGACTAGGCAAAGTGGGCAACTTGTGCTTTTCCTCACAGTGAGTCACACATAAGACCATTTTCATTAAAGGGACACACGTAAAAATGCACTCTACGCACTTCCATAGATGCTGCACCAGTTGATGCAGTGAGACCCGGGGGTTTCCAGAGAAGTACATGATATTCACCGCCGGGTACTAAGAGACAGCACAGCTCTGTGATTGCCAAACCACTTAATTTTTCAGGATTCTTTGATGTCTGACATGGGACCAAGATAACACTGATAGTAGTAAAGCTTTTTGAGAGGTAATAAGGTACTGGAATACATGTCTAATCACAATACTGTTTGAGGTTGTCCCAGCATAGTTATGATTTGTCCCAGCATGGTCTTACCAGATACATTTTATTGCCTTATATGAGCAGAAACCTAGTCAATGGGTGTCAGCGGATGTGATATACTTAGATTTTGCTATAGTATATGATGCAGTACCACACATATTTCATAGAACAAGGATGAGAATGATAAGAAGGGTCAGCAGAAAACAGAGGGATGAAATTTAGAGACAGAAAAATAACCTCATGATACAGTTTTTAGAAATAATGAATGCAGGTGGAAATTTACAAGTATCGAATTTGTCAGATGTAAGATAGACACATCATTATGATAAAAATATGTTGTTATAAAAGTTATGTAAAATCATCATTACAGGACAACACAGTAACAGAACTGTTAAAACAATTTGCAGAAGAGAGTATATAATTTTCTGGTTAAGTAGGAAAATATCTTATGCATTTATTGGAAGAACGGGATGCAAGGGTGAGTAATACAGAGTTTAGGAATTAGTCCAGGTATTACTCTCCTGTTTCAGCATGTTAGCCAATCTTTTGTTAAACTTGTGGAGAGGGACATAAAAGCAGAAAGGTGGGATTTTGCTTTTAGTAATAAACAAATTAATAAAATTCCTTAAAGGTATTATGGGATTGACTGGATATGATCATAAAAAAGGGGGCAAATGTGATATTACAGGAAAAATATTATGTACAGGTGGGTAGGTGTCAACTGAATGATAAGGAACTAACTATCACTTAGAAGAGAACTAATGAGTAAAGAAAAAAATGAACTTGTACACATTTTGGATTGGCTGTTACAGAAGGAATCATAAATGATAGAGAGACGTCATACAGTATATATATGTTATATATGTTATATATGTTATATATGTTATCCCTAAATTACATAAAAATATGCAGAGACCATGGAAGTGCCCATTAGTTTCAGGTATTGGGGAGTGGGAACCCAATGGAGGAAGCAGGCAAATAAATAGATTCTATACTATTTTCCTTTATGGATGCTTTTTCCTCATCAGGACTGATGTACTACAAAGTTGAATGGTTTGACTTTTGAGGGGAGGTGTATGAAAGTTTCACTAGATGTGGAGGGTTAGATATACTTTAGCACAGGAAGCTTTATATTTCAAAATTAAATATAAAAACATCAGTTTGCTCTTTTGAAAAACAGATTTCAGTGCAGAAGTCTGCTGGAGCAGCACTATTAACTGATGCATTTTGAAAAAAGCGTGTTTTCCCATGACAGTATCCTTTTAATTGAGAAGAATTTGGGAGTTTTTGTGGTACTTAACAAGGTTATTAAAAATCTGAAAAGAATCCAGAGATGTGAAACTAAACTGGTAAAAGAAACTGAACAATAGTTCCATAGTCTCTGTATGGTCTCTTACAAGGAAAGACTATCAAAATTGACGTTGTTTTGTATGAAGAAAAGGCACTTGCAAGGGAATATGATTACTTTTTACAGTAGAGGACATTATAGACAAACAGTGGGGGGATCTTTTTCACACAGAAAAGAACAAAGAACCAGTGGCCACCCCTTTAGACTTGAGGAACTTTCATGTGAAGTAACAAAAAGTTTTCTTCAGGGTGAGGTCAGTGAAATTGTGGAATACTCTACTGGGTGATGTTATGGTGGTAGATTCTATTAAGGCATTTGAAAAGGGCTTGGATTACTTTTTGGAGAAGCATAATATATATGTGTATGTATATAGAGCACATACATATTATGTATATAGGGGTAATTGGATTGCATTTTGCATCTGCAAATATCTGCAATATACTGAAATATCTGCAATTTAAATGTTTGGCTCTTCCTTAATCCCATTGTGGCTTCCTTATTTGCAAGACTCTTAACAGGGCTATGTTAGTGATTGGTATTACCGTTTAAGGCCAACTCAGAGGGCTGGGCTGCAAGGCAAGCACTTAAAGTGAATAGGAGAAATAAAGCATTTTGTGGAGCAGAAAGTGTTTCTTGAAAAATCTTGTGATTTTTTTTAAAAGGACACCTCAGGCATGACAAGAATTGTTACAGATTGTAATGGAGTAAACTTTGCTATTAGTCATTACTAAATCCAGCTCATAATTGAAAAATCGCAAAAATAATGAAGGCAAACTTTGCAATCAATATGAAAAATAGAATTATTTGGTGTAGGTCACAAATTTATGTTTAACCTTTTTATAATATCTCCTTTTCTGGAGGGAAAAATCATAAGCAGGTTAGGACTAGCTTGACAAAGTACCAGGGAGTCTCCTAGTGGATCCAAGTCTTCAAAAATTCCCATTGGCCGACAATAAGCCTATATAAACTCTATGCCAGGGGTGTCCAAACTTTTGGCTCACAGGGCCACATTGGAAAAAGAAAAATTGTCTGGGGCCACACATGAAATACACAAACATGTTTGGTTTGTAAAAGTAAAGGAAATGCACACAAAAGAACTACAATGCCAGTTGGATAACCAGATGGAGCTATACACTGAAATATGGGACACCTGGATATTCAATAGACTTATTATTATATTATTATTACTAACTGGGCAATGGGCAGAGTCCCCCCTCTTCCTATATCTTTTGCGACATGACGTTTCCTTGGGAACCAAGCTGGGCCGCATTCATATGCATCCTGGGCCGCATGTGGCCCTCGGGCCGCAGTTTGGACACCCCTGCTCTATGCCATTTGACACTTTGTCCATCTAATGTATTTCTCCATCTAATCTGGGACTTGTACTTGATGCCAGATTCTCAAGTGGCCCCTGACTTGTCTCAAGTCTAAAAAAGCTCATGAAAGCAATTACATTTTTTCAGGAAAGCGCAACCATGAAGTTTAACTTCTTGCTTCAAAAACACATACATACTATGTAGCTGACCCACACTGGAGGGGTGGAAGATTCTTCCCATTTTTTTTAGCAATTCATCAATTTGGGTTGCACTACAGAAGTGTTAAAACTGCTTCACTTTAAATACCTGGTTTCCAAAACCCAGCTTTGCAAAATAAATACATATTCATGTTATAATTATGAAAATCAATGTGTAATAGGAGAACTGTGAATATTATGATTATTTATAGAAATAAAAGAGAAGGCCATATTTGATTTCATTATATGATGTAAATATTAATGGTATTTAAATACAACCACAAGTAATTGCACTCTGGTTGTGGAAATGTGAATAAAAAAGAAAAATCGCCATTATCGTAATAATGAAAAATGTATTGTCAGGAAGAAGTCATCTTTATGACAAATGGTTGAAGCTAATGAGGTCATTGATGGAAAATACTAAAAGAAGGTATTATTGTTAATTGATATCCCTTGTTTGACGTGTGGTTAGAGAGGCAAATGGGAAAAAATGAGGCAGTGCTTTTTTATATACTATGGCATGAGCATATTTTTTGTGAAAGATAGCACTGCAACCCATGTCAGGGTCGTATCTTGGATTAAGCTTCGATTATAAGAGAGGAACAAATGATTTGACATTTGAGTTGCAGCTCGATGACATTGATATAATCAGTACCTATAGGAAAAATAGCAATGTTCCTTTGATCTTACACTCTGATCATGTCTCCATAAAGTCATGAACTTCTAAAAATCCTCCATTTCCTGTTTTTTTGTTTTGTTTGAAAGTCTTATAAAATGTAATTAGTTGTATTTCCCATAAAGCTGCTTTTTGCATAGAGAAAAAAGGAAATTGTGAAAATGTTTCACTTTAATGGTGGTTCCTACAGATTTAATTGCCTCACCCAAGGTGAGTTTAAAACAGCTATTCAGCACACCCACCTTGATGGCCAACTGGGGTAATACATTTGTATTACCATGATTACATTAATTTATACATTGTCAAAATATCCCAGAGCTGAACATTAGGAAACTTAACAATGACAGACATATAGGCACCATAATAGGCAAGAGGGATAAGTAGGACACTATGTAAAAAAGTATGAAATAAGGTAATATTGGGAAATTTATAAAGAAGACATGGATTCACCTACAAAGAAGTATGGTGGTGTAAATATCCTGACATCAGGCTGATTTTCATTTTGAAAAACAAATAAAATGGATAATATGCAAAATACAAGTTTACCACCAGTCTAACCCGAAGTAGTCAAGGAAGTTGTCAAGAGAAAGAAAGAGGATGCTCTAATGTTCTTCTACTTAGGAAAGATGTGAGAAAGGTTTCTAATTTTTTTCTTTAAAGGTTGTTCACCTTCAAATGAATGTTTAGTATGATGCAGGGAGTGATTTTCTGAGACAATTTGCAATTGGTTTTCATGTTTTATTATTTGTAGTTTTTGAGCTATTTAGATTTTTATTCAGCAGCTCTCCAGTTTGCTTTTTTAGCAATCTCGTTTCCAGGGTGCAAATTATCCTAGCAATCATGCACTGGTTTCAATAACATTAAATTTGTAGCCTTACTGCACATTTGTTTTTTGATGGGGTCAGTGACCCCCACTGGAAAGAGTCAAAAGAAAAAGACAAATAATTAAAAAAAACTATAAAAAAAAATATTTAAAACCAATTGAAAAGTTGCTTGGAAATGTGAACCACCCCTTTAAGCAGAAGAACATCAGAGCAGCCTCTTTCTTTCTCCTGACAACTTCCTTGACTACTTGGTGGTCAGATTGGTGGTAAACTGACGAGCAGGTGGCACTGTTGTAACTAAATTCATTCATATTAACAGTACATATCCCTTAATATCTTGGAATCTAAAAAAAAAAAATGAATGTCCATTGCAAAAGTGCTTCGAATAGCACCCTTGTTAATTTTAAATTGACTTATTTTTAAGGTTTACTTACCCTTTAAGTACAAATGTGAATGTCCTGTAATGGCCCAGACAAAGGATCTTAATCCATCTTAGAATCTGTGACACTGTTTGAAAACATATAGTAATTGACAGCACCAGTCAGCGATTTATTATCTTAAAATGCCTTTATTGGGCCATAGGCTCTGACCCCAAACACCAGGGGAAATGGCTGGTGCCGTCAATTACTATATGTGTTCTGATTGAACGGATTGAAGTTGGAAACCGTTGGACGTGCATCGCATTAAAGCAATTTGGAGGTGAGGGTGCTGACTGTGAAATTTGTGAAACTGTTTGAAAACTGTCATTAACTAACCTAAGCAACACGTTAAAAAAGTTCCTGGTAAATGGGCAAAATCACTCCTAAACAGTGTGCACAGTCAGCATGTTGTTTAATTGCATCCAAAAGTGGTTCTACCGTCTCTGACTTAATGTGGCCATACATGATCTTACCAAATGAGAGCATCTCTCCCTGATATGCCCACCCATGACAGGGAGACATCAGGTTAATCCGAACGTTCAGCCCTAGGGCTGAATGATCAGATTACAATGAAGAGAATGGGAGCCAATGGATCATAGGAATCAGGCTAAAGTACCGATATCGGCATCTTTAATTTGCACATATATGGCCGGAAGGTGAATACTTATGCAATCAACAAATGTTCTAACGTGTTAGACACATGACCCATGCATCCGCCTACACTCACTCCTCTGACACATAATAACCCGTGACAAATATCATTATTTGGAATGATCATGGCCACAGCTTTTATTAATACATAACAATGTATAACATCAATACAAATGTAATCGTGAATAATTTTCCATAACATCCATTTTTATAACATTGCAACAATTCCATTAGGTAATAATAATGAGTAACCCAAACTTGTCTGCCTGAGCCCATTGTCAGTCTACCCCTTCCAAAGTAACCCAGGATCTCCTCCAGCCGCCCAGTCCCTAGCTGAGAGAATCCCTGCCGCCTCTCCTGGGGCTTCCTATTGCCCCCCTTTAGTACTCCATCTGTTACACGTGGTCACCCACCTTAAGGGGTTAAACCACCCAATTGACCTGATATGTCCTCCCATAACAGATCACCTCCCCGGTAGACTGACAAAAAGACCCGCCTGTGCTGTGACAAATACCCCTATCCCCTTTTATAGCCCACTATATTCTTAAACTCCCAAACCCTCCGGGCATTGCTTCTCAAACAGCTTTGACCAATTAGAGAATTAAACCCACAATAAAGGGAGGGTGGGTGGGACCTTCTTTCCTGCTGTCCACATAAAATGGTGGATAGCCCAGCCTACCCAGCTCCTTTTGTTTCCCTCTCTCTGGCTGTTGCTATGCCCCTTCCCCCCCTTTCCCTCCAATCTCTGCCTATCACCCGCTGGCATGCAGAGCTGGGTCATGCAGCCCCTCCTCTGACTTCGCTGCTATGGGGCTCTCATGACCCATGCATCCGCCTACACTCACTCCTCTGACACATAATAACCCGTGACAAATATCATTATTTGGAATGATCATGGCCACAGCTTTTATTAATACATAACAATGTATAACATCAATACAAATGTAATCGTGAATAATTTTCCATAACATCCATTTTTATAACATTGCAACAATTCCATTAGGTAATAATAATGAGTAACCCAAACTTGTCTGCCTGAGCCCATTGTCAGTCTACCCCTTCCAAAGTAACCCAGGATCTCCTCCAGCCGCCCAGTCCCTAGCTGAGAGAATCCCTGCCGCCTCTCCTGGGGCTTCCTATTGCCCCCCTTTAGTACTCCATCTGTTACACGTGGTCACCCACCTTAAGGGGTTAAACCACCCAATTGACCTGATATGTCCTCCCATAACAGATCACCTCCCCGGTAGACTGACAAAAAGACCCGCCACAGTATGCCGAGCTGGACTCCTTCAGCTCCGCATACAACGCCATGCCCTCCATGCCAATGTAATGGCCTCCTGGAAACTGAAATTAAATAGGTCTAGGCCCAAATCGTTCAAATGCACTCCATCCGGTCGAAAATAACTCCGTTCTTTTTCAAGATCCATGTGCCTCACTATTATACCTCCATTCCCCTGCACAAATTTGGAAACAGCCCTGTTGATCTTAACCCTAGCTCTATTTACTGCTTGATGCGAATGAGCCCCCCTCCAATAAGCTCTAGGGATGATCTCTGACCATATTAGCACAACTCCAGGGAAAAGGGACCACAACCTGAGACAATCCCTCCTAATGTCTTTTATTAGGAATTTCATGGGACATTGTCCTACATCATTGCCCCCTGCATGTAAGACAATAATGTTAGGTGGGCCGAATTCTTTTGCTTTTTGCACGACCAAGGGTACAATTTCCTCCCATTTAAGCCCCCTCCTGCTGACCCACCGCAACTGCACCTGCGTTTGCTGAAAACCCAACTGCCCATCTGCCCGATGAAACGTAGCCTGATGCGCTGCCCAATGTATGTATGAATGTCCCAGAAGCCACGCCATGCAGGGCCGGGTACCTGAAAGAGATATAATAATTTTAACGTTCAACTCTATTTGGTCTAATGTAAGAACGGAACCTGTTAGACTCCCATCTGCCAATCCGCCTAATGACCGCTTCGTCCAAACCCCATCGGGCCGCTTCTGTGGCGGCCCCTATTCTAAAGGAATGACTCCTGTATTCAGCCGCCGCTAGGTTTAAACCGCCCAATGTCCTCCTCAGCACCGCTACAAATTGAAATTTAGATAGGGCCGACCCATCCTGGTGAATGAGAAAAATGCCCATTTGTTCCCTCCTGACCCTACAGTATTCGTCAAAACATTTTACTGGGCAAGCGTCGAATCCCCCTACCCCCTGAAGCTCCACTAAAAAACCTTTTCCGCCCTTGTCCGTTTTCGCCTCTCGAATCCTAATCGACAAGCTGTGTTCTTCCCTCCTTATGTCCTCTCGCAAAACCCCCCCTAATCCTGCCCTGTTGGAACTCACCAGCTCAGATATTCTAAATGCCCCAAAGAAAGCCCATGAAAACGCCAGTCTGAATAACAACAGCTCAAATGGTGACTGTGCAATGCAACCCAATTGGCTAAAAATTCCCTCCAAAATGTTCAGGGTGATGGGCCTCCTAATGTCCGTTGACCTCCTTCCCTTCTTGAACCCCTTAAGCGCTTGTTTGATTGCAAAATCTTTTGTGACATCCGTCCAGCCCCGAAATTTGAAAAGAAAAGCCAAAGCCGATAGCTTCCTTTCAATCACACTGACGGACACGTTACTGTCAAAATCTTTTGACAGTTGCCACGCCAGGAGCCCCAGCCTCTCATCACTGTTGTCCGACACCCCCATCTCTTGCTCTAATCGAGCCCAGTCACACCACACTTTATTGTAACTGCTCCAGGTACTTGGCGCTAATGACCTTCGTACCCACTCCATCATACTTGATGCACCAGCTCCCAAATCCGGCCTGGGCATCGCTCTCCCTCCGGCTCCGCCCCGGCGCCAGCCCCCGAAATCTGATCCACTGTGAGCGAGACAAAGCATCAGCAATATCATTAACTTCACCTGGTATGTGCTTTGCCCTAAAATGTATATTGCATTGCAAACACCGTAACACCATGTGTCGCAGAAGAGCTAGCACTGGGCGAGACGAGGAAGTCAAGTTATTGACCGCTGCCACAGCTGCTGTATTGTCCGACCTAAACAGCACCGATCTGTTTGCTAACAATCGACCCCACAGCTCAACCGCCACCACAATTGGAAAAAGCTCCAAAAAGGCCAAATTGCCGGTAAGTTTACTGTTTGTCCATTCCAACGGCCATTGTCCCGCACACCATTTCCCTTGGAAATATGCCCCAAAGCCAATTGACCCTGAAGCATCCGTAAAAAGAGCAATTTCCGAATTTTTGACTGTGGTCCCCAGCCAATAAGCCTTCCCATTGAAATCTCGAAGGAAATCACTCCAAACTGCTAAGTCTGCTTTGTGCCCCGAATTGAGCCTAATGAAGTGGTGTGGCTGCGTGACCCCTGATGTTGCCAAGGCCAACCCTCTGGAAAAAACCCTCCCCATGGGAATAATTCTGCACGCAAAGTTCAGTTTACCCAATAGGGACTGGAGCTGTCTTAGTGTTACCTTCTTTGCCCTCCTTGCATAGCTTATGTCCTCGGCCAGCACGGACACTTTTTCCGCAGGTAACCTACATTCCTGCCGTATGGTATCAATCTCTATTCCCAAAAATTTCAGACATGTCGTTGGCCCTTCCGTTTTTTCCTCTGCTAAGGGGACCCCAAACTGTGCCGCCACGTCCTGCAATGTCTGGAGGAGCACTGCGCACAAATTAGACTGAGAAGGGCCCACACAGAGAAAATCATCCAAATAATGAATGACTGACCCCACGCCTGCCTTGGTGCGCACCACCCACTCCAGAAATGTACTGAAGGCTTCGAAGTATGCGCATGAAATTGAGCACCCCATGGGAAGACTCCTGTCAACATAGTAATGTCCCTCAAAATGGCAACCCAACTTATGCAGTGACTCAGGATGCACCGGCAATAGCCGGAAGGCAGATTCCACGTCCACCTTAGCCAACCAAGCCCCTTTTCCCGCTCGCCTTGCTAGCTGCACTGCTTCGTCAAAAGATGTATAAGACACCCGTACTAAACCCTTATCAATGTCATCGTTGACTGAATCCCCCTTTGGGTAGGAAAGATGGTGTATCAGTCTGTACTTTCCCGCCTCTTTCTTGGGCACTAGCCCCGATGGTGATGTCCGAAGGTTCGGTAAAGGGGGTTCTTTAAAAGGGCCTGCCATGCGACCCAAATCCACTTCCTTCTTCAATTTTTCCAACACTAACGCTGGATTCTCCCATGCTGACCTTAAGTTTTTGTTGGCCCCCCCTTTTGTTTTTGTCCCCCCAGGAATCTGGAAACCCTCCGAAAAACCCCTCCGCAACAGCTCCGCTTTTCCACGGTCTGGATATTCATTTAGCCAAGGGACCATCGCCTCTATTCTCACTGGTGTCACTCCCTTTTCCAGGACCCCTCCTGAAATCGCTCCCTTCTCTTTTTCCTTTCTTAAAACATCTGCTAAGTGGGTGGTTCCCGGCACACAGGGAACATTCATGTCGGAAACGACAGGATGCCCCCCATTTACAATGGCTGTCGTTAAACAGCCAACACGTTCCTTTTTTGTGCGCTCCAGCAGGGCTGGAAGGCTGCCCGCTGGAGCTGCCCTGAAAGGGCTGCTGCCATGAAGTTCCCTGTGTGCCGTAGCCTTGATAGCCTTTATTGTTCATTAACCTCATCCACAAACCAATGTCTCTATGATCCCAATTCAGATCTTGCCGAATCGACATTCTCTGTCTGAACTGCTCGTCATACCGAAGCCAGGCGAGGCCCCCGTACACTCGGTTTGCTTCCCATATGTTATCCAAGTAGCAGAACAATGCCGAACACTGCTCGGGATGTTTTTCACCCACTATACTGGCTAAAATTGAGAATGCCTGCAACCAGTTCCCGAATGTCCTAGGGATGAGTCTAAAGCGCCTCCTGTCCTCATCTTCCTCCTTTCTATGCTCCTTGCCTTTTTCAAACTTGTCAATGTTAAACCTTTTCAGGGGTAGCAACGTGAAGATGTCTACATACTCGCGTTTCCATATTTTTTCCCGCACCTCTGGTTTCAGGTGCGCCCCCATAGGACCCTCGAAGCAAATGTACGCATGCCCCTTGGATGCATCAGACATAGGAATTGGCTTGTCCCCCGATTTTGTCGTTGCTGCCTCCCCCGCTCCCTTTGCCCCTGTTGAGGTTGATATGTTACTCCCAGCAGAGCCTGCCACCTGGCCTTTACTGTCCCAGTGACCTAAAAGTTGACGCAGCCCTGCCATGAAATCTGCCAACGACTCCCCCCCTAAGTGAGGAGTGCCTGGAATAGTAGTGTCAGTGTTTGCCCCTTGCCCCATGAGAATACCTTGTCCTGTGGTATTGATGGTATCAGTCCCTGTTGCCGTGTCTGCGCCATAGTCTTGGGTTGTCCGCGGTTGCTGCACGTCTCCGTCTCCTCTTCTGTTAACCTGAGAAAACACAAGTGGGGGGGGTACACCTTGGCTGGCAGTGCTAACAGACACTGCTGCCCTTTCCCTACCCACCGCTGTGACGCTGGGACTCGCCGACCCTGCCAACCATACTTGGCGCCCTGCCACCGAACCTCCTGCTGGCCCTGCCTGTGGCACTCGTGCTGGTGAATTCCCTTGTAAGGCTGAACCTCCGCGCCAGGCAGCCGTCTGGGGGTCGCCATCCAGCCCCCCCCTCTCCTGCTCTGTTCCGTTCTGTGCCAGCACTAGTGTTCATTGCCTGGGCCCCCCCAACAAACTCCCCCCTCTGATTTGCAACTTGGGCCTCCCTGGAGAATGAGCGCCCCCCCTGCTCACTTGGTACAGTCCATCTGCCGGTTTCCTGCCTTTGCGCATGCTCCCTTAATATGCCGGCAACTACCGCATCTCCTTCATTACTCGCCTGACCGCCGATGCGAACGGACGTCTCCCTCTCCTCCTCTGTAAGTTGCTGGGTCTGGAACTCCGCACCTAGCTGGGGATGTCGGCTGTCTCCTCCGTCGTTGCTGCGGGTTGCTCCGCAACCCCTCTGGCCTGGCTGACGGCTTCTCCTGCTGCCCCTCTGCGCCGTGGATGTACCGGCAGTGGGGGTGTTGCGCCGCTCCTCCGTCAGGCGGCTGTCGCGGCCTGCTGTTCCGGACCGCCCGCTCCCCTTACCACAGACGGTCACTGCCTGCGGGCTCCGCGACGGGACCCTCCGGCGCTGGGTTGGAGGTGATGGGCTGAGGCGTGTCGGCGGCCTGGATCTGCGGGTCCTCATACCAGAAGACGGTGACTGCTGGGGCTGTTCCTCTGGCAGCAGCTGCCGAAGCCAGTCGTCTCCCCTGCGCTCTGCCTCTGCCCTAATGCGAGCTAAGAGGGCATCCATATTGTCTGCCATCTGAGGTAGGTAAGTGTATTTTTTCTTTCACTGTGCACTCTCCCAACCTTCTTTCCTGCTGTCCACATAAAATGGTGGATAGCCCAGCCTACCCAGCTCCTTTTGTTTCCCTCTCTCTGGCTGTTGCTATGCCCCTTCCCCCCCTTTCCCTCCAATCTCTGCCTATCACCCGCTGGCATGCAGAGCTGGGTCATGCAGCCCCTCCTCTGACTTCGCTGCTATGGGGCTCTCAGGGCAACTTGCTTCCTCCTCAACTTCATCACTGCCACCAAGTAAAACTTCACGGAACTCAGTACCTCAGTCTCTAAATGTAGGGCCACATAGTGGAGTTGGCTATGAAAAAAATGTCAGACTACCCGGCAGTCATCAGTGACCAGAAGCATGCACACTGAGGGCTGATATGGTCCTGGCTTCAAGGTCACATGCTTTTTAGAAGCTGACACGCCAGGGAGTCTGAAACTGGATAATTTGGAGATCAGTTACAAGCTTTCAGGCCTGTGGAGTTTTATCCAGTAATGTGGTTGAGGAGGGACTCTCTGCAGATTGTTGCTGTTAAATTATTGCTTTAATATTTCTGCTTATATAGTGAATAAAGTACCCCCTATTGTAAAATATAAGGAGTTCCATGACCATATAAAATCACAAGGCTGAAGGAACTCTGAGGTTACTTCTAATATCCTCATATTTTCCAACTAACACTTTATTTATTATAAGACACAAATTTTAGTGGTCCATGTGACAAAAATGACACCACTAAGTTCTGTTTATAACTGATTACATCACTAAAAGCCGTTCATAAGAATATCATTTGCAGGATATTCGTTGCTTTTGTGTATTATAGGATATTATGCTCCTATATTGGTATTTTTTATGTACTTGTAATTTATACTAATTAGTGACCTTTACTTTCTCTAAAAATAAAAACAGGTATTACCAGGAAACAACCATGCATGTATATATGTTTACTCTCAATTTGAAATCCACAGACCAGTTATATAAAATGATGTGCACCATTTGTTTCATTAGTTTGATCTATAAACACGATACAAAAAGGTGTATTTTTTAGCAAACAAAGCCACGATATCCAAGAAAATAACAACAGAAATGAATGAGGGTCTAGTCAGGTCATTGTGCCATCTTAACACCTTTTCACTTCCACTTAAAATTCTCACTAATTTGCTAAGGGAAAATGGGCCCCAGATGGTTTTTGTTATTTGAATTATACTCATTCTGCTAATTTAAACCACTGCTGCACAGAAGGTTTTTATTTCAAATTACATCCCTTACTTTCTTCCATAAGAAGGTGGTGCTCACCTCAGCTGGAAGGCTATTACTTTCTGCTACGATTCACAATTCATTTTCAGATAAATCAGTGTAATAAATAATGCAATTTATGCTTAGCCAGTTCTATAAATCCAGCACAGTACTAATAAGGAAATGCAAAGATAAGTCTCATACATAAAAAAATCTCTAAGCTCTTTATTCTTAGCTCAGTTTTTATAAAGAAAAAGAACAAGACCCACAAAGCCAAAAACACAAAACGACTCCCATGAAACACTGTCATAGCACTGATTTTAAAGTTAAATGTGTTGGTTAAAATACTGGGCCTTTGTCAAAACAGAAGTGAATTTTAGCTTGTTTGTATATATTCTGATCCCAGTCATGGGATCTATTATCCAGATCTTACAAGAAATTAACATCAATACCATAATTCAATAATACGCTGAATCTTTCTATTTGGGCTAGTGCACATAATAAAGCAGCTTCTCCAATGCTCAGTAAGGCCACCAATTACATTATGGGCGTGGTCTCATGGAATTCATAACAGAATTCAGGTTTTCATCTTACAGCCCCCATTTATACATGCATACTCTAGTTAGCCAGGTACTATGTGCAGAGTAGACCAGCACATAGTACCTGGCTAACTAGAGTAGGCATGTATAAATGTGGGGCTTTAAGATGTATCACGTAACTATGTAAAAAGGACAACTAACTTTTCTTCCTCTGTTTCAGAAAAAAACTATAATATAAAACAATATATTAAATTGCAACTCTAAAAATGTGGTGTACCTGATCACTTGCAAAAAATGTCTTCAACAATATGCCGGCCAAACCAGTCGTACCTTAAAAGAAAGAATAAGGGAACACATACTTAATTTCAAAAATGAAAATATCTTAACTACTGTGGCCAGACATTTTGCTAATTGTACAAATAGGTCCCTCAACTGCTTTTCAGTAACTGGCATTGAAAAGGTTTCGTTACACACCAGAGGTGGAAATACTTTGGACAGACTTCTAACACAAGAAGCAAAATGGATATTCTTGGTAGGAATTTAGATTATAATGTATCCTGATTTGTCTAAAAATTTTGAAAAAACTTAAACTGTCTCCTTGACTGTAAAACTGTGATATATACAATTATTTAACTATAAGAATCTCTCTATGTTGTATAAAATACATTTTATTTGTAAAAATATGTATTTTTAAGTAGGGATGCACCGAATCCACTGAGGCTGAACCTCCGAATCCTTTGCGAAAGATTTGGCCAAATATCGAACCAAATTTGAATCCTAATTTGCATATGCAAATTATGTGTGGGAAGGGGAAAACATGTTTTACTTCCTCATTTTGTGACAAAAAGTCAAGCAATTTCCCTCCCCAGCCCCCAGATTTGGTTTGGATTCAGTTCGACCAGGCAGAAGGATTCGGCTTAATCCGAGAGGCCGGGACCTAGTTTGGCATTTCTTTCTGCTCACCAAATCCTGCCCAAGGCAGAGGGGTTGTTGGCCAACCTAACCAGCTAAACTTAAAGGAGAAGGAAACCCCCTGGGTTCAAAACCCCTCCCCTGTGTTGCCCCCCCTCCCTCCTCCCCCCTGGCCTACCTGTCCCCCTGGGCAAATGCCCCTAACTTGTTACTCACCCCTCTGCGCAGGTCCTGTCCACGGAGTTCACAGTCACCATCTTCTCCCACGCGCGTCTTCTTCCTGCTTTGACCGGCATCTTCTGGCGCATGCGCAGTAGGAACATTTACCAGTACGGCTCTACTGTGCATGCGACGAATGTCACAAAGTTTTCCGATTTCACTTTGTGACATTCGGCGCATGCGCAGTAGAGCCGTACCGGTAAATGTTCCTACTGCGCAAGCAGGTAAGTGGCACATTAACAGCCAATGACAAACATGGTGTTTAACTTCTGCCCCCATAGTAGTTATAGGAATGTCCATGTATTGTATAATTCAGCCCCTGGAATATCGTTGTGTTCACATAGATTGCAATCAGAGTTCCTGAAGGTACAGAATGCCACATTTCAGACTTTTCTAGGTTTTGAGACAGACCCCTACTGATCCAGAGATCATCTATCTTTTAGCTGCAACATACATCAAAACCCCAGCATAGGGTAAAAGGTAACACAAAGGTCAGAGCTCATAATTAACACTTTTGCGATGAAGAGTTCCCCACAGTGATCTTTGTCTCAGCACACTGCTTCAACAACAGCTGAGCTAAATTTCTTGAGTCAAGGTGAGAGCCACACAAAGGTCACGCCCATTGATTATTTTATGGCACGTCACTTTTATAGTAACAGGGTGCTAAAACTAGTGAATCTGTCACCATCTAAATAAACAAGCTGAAGTTTATGACTGCAAAGACTCAGCAAGGACACCTTAAGAAATGTCTATGTGGGATGGGGTAATCAAACCTCATCATTTGGACATTCTAATTGAAAGGGACACTATCTCAATACCTTTTTACATATCGCATCACAATTTCTTTCCCTTTATTTGTGTTTCATTTTCTTTCTTTTTTTTAAACATTTTAATAATGCCATACAATTTACCTTGTTTCTTGTAACAAATTGGGATTGTGCAAAAATGTTTTAGAAAATATACCCTAAATATTAAGTTATACATTATTAATTGCAATTTTATAGTAGTTTATGTGATTTTTATCCCAACCAAATTTTTGATTCAAAATAAGTTTGTTTTTCCTTTTTGTTTGTATAATCTTTCTGTGGTTCATTTAAACTACTTTCACATTTAGGGGCAGATTTATCAAGGGTCAAAGTGAATTAGAGGGAATTTTCGAAGTTAAAAAATTTGAAATTCGAAGAGATTTTTTGAATATTTCGACCATCGAATAGGATACTACGGGGCACATTTACTATTGGTCGAATATCGAGGGTTAATTAACTCTCGATATTCGACCCTCAAAGATAAATCCTTCGACTTTGAATATTGAAGTCAAAGGATTTAGCGCAATTCGTTCGATCAAACGATTAAATCTTCGAATCGAACGATTTAAAAGATTTTAATTCATCGATCAAACGATTTTCCTTCGATCAGAAATTGGTTAGAAAGCCTATGGGGACCTTCCCCATAGGCTAACATTGGTGCTCGGTAGGTTTTAGTTGGCGAAGTAGGTGGTCGAAGTTTTTTTTAAAGAGACAGTACTTCGACTATCGAATGGTCGAATAGTCGAACCATTTTTAGTTTGAATAATTCGATTCAAAGTCGTAGTCGAAGTAGCCAATTCGATGGTCGAAGTAGCAAAAAAAAACTTAGAATTTTCTAAGTATTTTTTATTATAATCCTTCACTGGAGCTAAGTAAATGTGCCCCTATGACTTCGATAATCAAAGTACTGTCTCTTTAAAAAAACTTTGATTTCAATACTTTGCCAACTTAAACCTGCCGAAGTGCTATGTTAGCCTATGGGGATCTTCCAGAGCAATTGTCTAAGTTTTTTATATTCAAATGAAAATAATCGTTTGAATCGTACGATTCGAAGTACGATTCAAAGTACGAACGGAGTACGAACGGAGTACGAACGGAGTACGAACGGAGTACGATCGTTCTATGATCGGAATACGATTGTACGATGAATAAAATCCTCCGACTTCGAATTTGAATGTCGGAGGATTCTATTCGATGGTCAAATTTCGAAGTATTTTCCACTTCGAAATTCGACCCTTGATAGATCTGCCCCTAACTATAGTCGGAATAGTCAAAATTCTTTTACCTCAATTTTTTTCTTTAGCTCTGATCAAGTATGATCCACTTATTGGCAGTATATATATCACTTTGTGCTTCAAAACATTTATGCTTTTCTCCCTAATTAATTTTTTTGTAATCCATGTTTAATTTTTTTTAAACATTGTTTTCTTATACAAGTATGGGATCCATTATCTGGAAACCTGTTATGCAGAAAGCTCAGAATTACGAAAGGCCGTCTCCCTCAGACTACATTTTATCCAAATAATACAAATGTTTAAAAATGATTCCCTTTTTCTCTGTTATTTTAAAACAGTAGCTTGTACTTGATCCTAACTAAGATATAATTAATCTTTATTGGAAGCAAACCCAGCCTATTGGGTTTATTTAATATTTAAATGATGCTCTAGTCTGAAGGTATGAAGATCCAAATTATGGAAAGACCCCTTATCTGAAAACCCCAGGTCCCGCGCATACTTTATAACAGATCCTATACCTGTATCTATATTACATAAAAAAGGCAAATTACAAGTCGATTTTTCAGCATATATTTTATGTTTACAGTATTATTGTGCTGTAAAACCTTTACATCAGTTTTGCACTGACTATATGCAGCTATTGTAGGAGGAAATAATGCAACAAATGACAAAAAACATAGGTATAACATAGTTAACATAGGCATGTTGCTCATCCAAAGCATGTTCATGATTCCCCACCATTGCTAAAAATTAAACAACTAGTTCCAAGTTACACACTGTGGAGAACCAAGGACTAAGATAAAATGAATCCTTATTGGAAGCAGAACCAGCATGTCGGGTTTATTTAATGTTTACATATTTCCTGGTGTAGTAAAGGTATGAAGATCCAATTATGGAAATATCAGTTATGTGGAAAGTCCCAGGTTCTGAGCATTCTGGATAACAGGTCCCATACCTGTATCTGATATTGCATCATTTGGCCACATAGGTGCCTCTTGTAGGTGCTTTGGTCAGGGGCTTAATTACAGAGGAAGCAGATCCTGCAGTTGCAAGGGGGTCCAAGAAGCATAGGGGCCTTAATTCATGTAATTTCAATACATTTTGACAAAATAGGTCAACCTCTAGACATTTTGGGGGCCTAAATAATAATTTGCTGTGGGGCCCCGTAATATCTAGTTCCGCCACTGGCTTCACGAGAACATGGCTACTGATAAAATCGGGCCTAATCTGACAGGATTTTCCAAATCTCCCAATCAATGTTCTCTCTAATTTCTTCTTGACAGCGGGCACAAAAAATGTGTGTGCACACTTTTAATAAACTGGTGTGCACACATCAAAATTATGTGTTTCAACACAAATTCTTTGTGCACACCACAATTTATTGTGTGCACTGGCCTCAAAATTTGTGTGCGCACACACGAGTGCTCCCAATCAATATTTCAGATATTAGTCAAAACAGGGAACTCATCTAGCAAATTGCATAGTTGAATAGTAATACACAGAAACAACACTTAGGGGCCGATTCACGAAGGGTCGAATATCGAGGGTTAATTAACCCTCGATATTCGACTAGGAACTAAAATTGTTCGACTTCGAATATCGAAGTCGAACGATTTTGCGCAAATCCTGCGATCGATCAATCGAAGGATTTTTCATTCGATCAAACGATTAAATTCTTTGAATCGAACGATTCGAAGGATTTTAATCCAACGATCGAAGGAAAATCCTTCGATCAAAAAATCCCAGGCAAGCCTATGGGGACCTTCCCCATAGGCTAACATTGACTTCGGTAGCTTTTAGCTGCCGAAGTAGGGAGTCGAAGTTTTTCTTAAAGAGACAGTACTTCGACTATCGAATGGTCGAATAGTCGAACGATTTTTAGTTCGAATCGTTCGATTTTCGAAGGTCGAAGTAGCCCATTCGATGGTCGAAGTAGCCCAAAAAAACTTCGAAATTCGAATTTTTTTTAATTCAAACCCTTCACTCGAATTTAGTGAATCCGCCCCTTAAAGTGTGCTGTTTTCCAAATTTCAGGATACAAAAGACAAGGGTTCTTGGGACTTGGGGCAAGACATATAACAGAGTTGTAATAAATCTGGACAAGTGATTAATTAATATGTATTTAAAAAATCATCCTTATGGAATGGTGCAGGTAAACTAAGGCAATACCGACATACCTTTCTGTAATACCTGAATATTTCAATACATGAAATATATATTATCATATCACTATTCTGTTATAGCACTAGAGAAAGTGTAATTAAATTATATTATAAAACAAAAGTATATATATATATATATATATATATATATATATATATATAGTAAAGCCGGCATTCTCGTCACATGGTTTCAGATGCCTCGTGCAGTATCAACAATTTAAATCTCTAGTGCACAAGTAAGATCCGCACTCACAGGACTTTTTCAAAGTGGCCTCGGAGGAGGCCGAAACGTTAGACTCTTGCAATAAATTTTTCATAATTTTCATAAGTCCTGTGAGTGCGGATCTTACTTGTGCACTACATATATATATATATACTGTATGTATAGCTGACAATGTGTGGAAACAATCATAATGCACATTTGATAAAAGAAACAAATTAACTAGAGCAATCAAATTGTTGTTAAAATCGAATAAAATTCACATTTAGGGGCAAATTTAGGGTCGAATTTGAAAAAAAAAATCAAATTCAAAAAGACCAACCAAAATTAAGTAGAAGTTTTTTTTTTTGGCCCAATGGGTCAGTTTTCGGACCTATTGTGCGCATCTGTGGCGTCAAGTATGGAGGCCAGGGGATCCGGAAGGGGGCACTGGACATCAGTCCCCATGGGCCCTGGGCCCCCCAGTCCGACCCCACTACTCCGACCCAATCCGCACAGACTTTATCCCCCTATATTCATCTGTGTAGCATGGAGCATCATATGGAGTAAAGTGAATAAAATCCAATACTTTATTCATCCATTAAAAGTCAATACAAAGGATCGCCAATAGTGTACAGAACCAATACGCTTGATGTGTTTCGCAGCCCTCCAGCCACTTTCTCAAAATCTTAATGGCTCCAGTTATGCCTGGATTTTAAATCCTTAAAGGTTTCCTCCCGTAAGATTTATGGGAGGGAATTTACACTATTGGCGATCCTTTGTATTGACTTTTAATGGATGAATAAAGTAATGGATTTTATACACTTTACTCCATGTGGTGCTCCATGCTATACAGATGAATATTCGATTTGATGCTATCCGGAGCAGCTATACATGTGTAGCACACAGTGAGTTCATTACCAGGGTGCTCCCCTGAGACAATTTTGCTTTGTACTACTATTTATCCCTCTATATATCAAGAAACTTTCACTATTTTTTTCTGGTGTGGAAAAAGTCATGAAAAAAACATTAAAACAAATCCAAAGCCTACAATTTTTTCGTATGTAGCGCACCAAACCCGAATTTTTTTCGTTAAATCACCCGAAAGTGACAATTTTTTCAGGAAAACCCAGCACATCTCAGAAAAACTTCCAATTATTAATGGGACATCTGCCATTGACTTTTACATGTTCTTGGCAGGTCTGATTTGGGGTACTTTTTTCATCAGACTTTTAACACCATCGGAATTTAATAAATCCTTAAAAAATCTTAAAAAATTTTATTTTCTCTTTTAAAACTCTAAAAACTCAGAGTTTAAGAAATAACCCCCAGAGTGTCTTTAAAGCAGCCTGTGTTCTCCTGTTTGTTGTTTTGCAAAAAGTAGAGGAGAGAGGAAGTATATCACCCGCCAGACGTTGCGTTACCATAGAAATTCCATAAAGAAAATGGAAAAATAGACCATAGGTAAGTTAAAAATTACATGAGGGGGAATGTAATCCTCAGGGGACCCTGACACCATCCACAAAATTAGGAGCAGAAGTTACTGATATCCCACTTATTCTCTAAAGCTGGCCATAGACGCAAAGATCTCATCGTACGAATAGAGGATTCATATGATTTTCGGAAACGAGTGTGGAGAGTCCCGACATTTTTCGTCCGGCGGAGATCGGTTGTTTGGTCGATCGGACAGGTTAGAAAATTTCTGTCGGCTGCGGGTATTGCCAATTGTACGATTTTCAGCGGGAGACTGTCACTAGCTCTGTCTATTGTACGATTGCTGTCAGGGGCAGAACATCAGTTGATCTGTTCTTTAACTACTTTATTTGGTCGGAATGGTAAGACTTTGATCTGAATGGTTAGTGCCAGGTCGGGAGATGGGAAAGTCAGATCGTACATTGATTCGTACGATCGGATATTTGCGTCTGTGGCCAGCTTAACAGCAAAGGAATGGTTATTTGTTACAAGAAGTGGGTGTTTGGTCATGCAGACACTGTTGATCTCCTTAATTTGCTTTAGAATGTGATAAACAGGCCCCTGCTGAGTAAGGCACGCTAGCAAATATCAACATAAAATCTTGTTCTTGAACCAAACCCCTTACTGTCCTAGAGGTGATAACTTTTATTTTGTTATGTTTATCCCTCCCCACTGGAAACATGATGGTGAGAAATGCATTACACCCCTGTGCTGCTGACCATGCCTTTACATACAGCTATGGGGTCAGAGAATCACAGGTTTGTCCCCCTTCTGAGGACTCTACTATTGAAGAGGTCCCATTGGATCCCATTAATTTCTGTGTTTCCCTTCTGTCCTACCGGAAAAGGAATCAATACAACTCAATACAACCTAATTATTCTGTGAGGACCTGAAAATAGGAGGGATGAAATGTGGACTTGAACATGTCCATAGCAGGCTAGATGCATGGTAAAACAAATGCCCAGATTTCAATTCTTGGAGACCAGACCATAAGTAACAAACATAGGAAACCCAGCTTTAATATTATATTACAAGTATGGAATCTGTTATGGGAATGCTCGGGACCTGGTTCTATGGGCTTTCCGTAATGCGGAACTTTCTGGATAGCAGGTTTCCAGATAACGGATCCCATACTGTGCCTGTATTACCTTGGTCTCTGTAGAAATATACAGCGTGTCAGACTGTGGAGAGAATCAGTGTTTTTATTATTTTGCTTTATTTGTTTTGCTTTTTGACGTCTCTGTTTTTAGACGTTTGGGGGGTTATTTATTAAGGTCCGGTTTTTCCTGGTCTGAGTTTTAAAAGGGGAAAAAAACATTTTTTTAGAGAAAAAAAATATAGAATTTTTGTGATTTATTAAACTCCTGAGCTAAAAGTCCAAATAAAAAAAATCTCAAACCTGCCAAGGTCATGTAGAAGTCAATAGGAGATGTCTCATTTACAAATGAAAGATATCGTGATCTGCACTGGGTTTCATACAATAATCTGATTAATTGAATGATTCTGATTTTTTCACTATTTTATTGAGTCTTTTCCCACGCCAGATTTTTTCAAGTTAATTTATTGATACATATAGTAAAAATGTGGATGGGAGTATAGGTTTCACTAACTGTGATTAAGGCTAGGTATTTCTAACATTGTAGTTATTTGATAACGAATATATATATATATATATATATATATATATATATATATATATATATATATATATATGAGCTCGCCCACTAATCACTGTGATGCAGAGTATTTTTTTTTTTTTTTAAGGGAAAAATGGATACATTTTCCCATGAATTCACAAACAGTAAATACTGTAAGTTACTACAGTATATGGATATGTGTATGTTTCTTTGATACAAATATTCAGCTTTAAGTTCACAAAAGTATTTTGTATTTGAATTCTACTTATTCTATTTTCAACTATTTAATACTCTCTTCCTTTATCATGAAAGTGACCAAAGGGCATATTTATTAAAATCTTAATGGGCTTTATTTATTTATCAGAAATTGAATTTGTGAGGTTTTAGGTGTTTTTTATACTTGAAATAAACTCACACTTAAAAATAACTTGAATGTTTGCTTATTTATTAAAAAATCTGAATATAAATGACTCGGCTGAATACAATTTGGAAAAACAATCCTCTATTACCTCTAATTTGTGAGTTTACAAGCTCAAAAAACTCAAAAAAATGGCTTGAATTTTGCTTGACTTCTATGTGAACTTGTAAACTTTTAGATGCCGATGTTTTGCATTGGCATTTTTCCGTGAAATTGAAATTGAATGTTGTTGTGGAATCAATACGTATTTGTAGTGAAACTATTGAATGTTTGGGTAGAAATTCAAAAACAGAAAAAAACCACAACTGAAAATTTGAAAAAAACTTAATAAACATCATACTTGAACAATGAAGATATACTTCCAATTGACTTCTATAGCATCACGGGTTTTAGTTGGCTAGTTGTATTACCATTTTTATACGATAAATCATATAAAGCCTCAGAGAAAGGGGCAAATTCACTAAGCCGCGAAGCACCGAACGCTAGCGTTAATTCGCTAGCGTTTGGCATTTTCACTACTGCGCAAATTCACTAACGAACGCTGGCGTAGTTTCGCTAGTCTTACTTCGCAACCTTACGCCAGGCGAATTTTCGCTAGCGACGAAACTACGCAAATTTACTAACTTGCGCAGTGTACTGAACGCTACCTTTTACGCTAGACTTCCTTCGCCACCTCAGACCTGGCGAAGCGCAATAGAGTAGATAGGGATTGTTTCCAAAAAAGTCAAAAAATTTTCTAAGTCCCAAAAAACGCACATGTGTAGGGCAAAATAAAATTTATATTTGCAGATTTGAAGGTTTTCTTGGCATTTGTAGTGCTGATACGTGTTCCTCCATTGAAATTTGAATTTCACGCCGTATGCAAATTAGCCTTCGCTAGCGTAAGTTCGCTTTACATAGCGAATCAATGCTAGCACAACTTCGCAACCTTACGCTACCCCTGAGCACAACTTCGCATCTTAGCGAATTTGCCCCAAAGAGTTGGTCATTGTTTTATTTTTTAGCAGCCCCATTTGTTTGGCCATGAAAAGTCTTCATTGTGATTATTGTCATAATGAAGTTTTGACCTCAGATGCGATCTGCCCCTAAACAAGGAAATATCAGCAATAGCAAATACAGCTTTAATATACCTTCTGCCACACTTCTAAGCATGGCTGATCATGGCTTAGAATAGCCTTAAGTCAGTTTCATGCAGCCACACTCCCCTTACCCTGACCCCTGCTTTACACCTTTAACATACCCCCTGCTGGCTCATATGAAACTAAACATCACAAATCACCAGTCAGTACACTATAAAGTGATATCTGTAGTGCTGTAGACATAATGAGATTGCATAGAGCAAGGGATAAAGTAGCCTTGTTAAACATGGCTTTCTAATTGTAAAAGTACCAAATGGCTTAGGTACATAGATAGGCCAAGAGATAACAGTAAACTAGATAAGATCACCAGAGTTCTGATACATGACTGACCTGATGGAATGACTTCTACCAAGCATGGACCTCTCCATCATTTGTGTCAGACTACATCTATATGACATGTTGTTTGTATGTCTACTTCACATTTGCCCAAAGAGTCAGAGAATGTTGGTAAGTATTAGCAAACAAATAAAATAAATAAGCATTTGTGTATCCTTAACTTTTGATGTCCAGTGTGGCACTATTGATTAAAACTTCAAATTATGTAGGGATATAACAGCAAGGAATTTGGATATGGGAAGATGTTATCCTAGGATGATGCTGCTGGCATTCCAAGCAGGGCAGGTTTGGTTGACTGATGTGATTCAAATGCTGAGCATCTCAGTCTGCACTGTAGGACCCCTCTATATATTCAAGTTTAAAAACGTATAGCAAGTTGATTAGCCAAGCAATAAGTTACGATTTTTTAAATTTAATTTAATTGCTACCAAAAAATTGCCCATAATAACCTAAGAATTACAAAAGTTTGGAAGCGGTATGTGATGTCAACTGATCAAGGGAGCAAATGACTAATTTACATAAGTGTTAATGTGTTATAAGGGTTCCCATGAAGCAAACAGTAATGTGCAGGTCAGGAAATATTCAACCCACATCCTTGACCTTAATCTGCAAAATCTTGCTATTTTGGGACCCACATCTTCCCACTCTGTACACTACTTCTGTGTGTTCCTCTGATTACAAGACAGGGAATATTAGGCAGCAGAGAAGGAGTGTACCTTCCCAGTCTGACTTGCACCCAACCCAAACGTGAAATCGTCACCCAAATTTCAAGCCAGAATCCATCAAACCTGTGGGTAAACCTGAAGGGTTCCATGGGTTTTGGGTGAACTCAGACATCACTACAAGCAAAGTTTAAAATTACTTTTAAAGGGTAATTGACCATGGCCTACTTTCCAAGAGAAATGAAAGCAAAAAGTCATATTTTGGGCTTCATGATCCTCTGATGTACTATGAGGATTCACAGAGAATGTCTACTTTTCAAATTAAATGACAAACTCCACTGGTGAGCAATATAAGTACAAATTAGGGATGGTTTAGTCTGAGATGCATAGCACTACATGTTTCCGACCTTTGGTGCAATTTTTTCACAGAGAAGCCTGTAAGCTTCATAAACCCACCAAAATACAATCCACTTGTAATTTGCCTTTTTATGTAATACAGATACAGGTATGGGATCTGTTATCTAGAATGCGTGGGACCTGGGGTTTTCCAGATAAGGGGTATTTCCATAATTTGGATCTTCATACCTTAAGTTTACTAGAAAATCATTTAAACATTTAACAACCTCAATAGGCTGGTTTTGCTTGCAATAAATATTAATTATATCTTAGTTGGGATCAAGTACAAGCTACTGTTTTATTACTACAGAGAGAAAAAATCCTTTTTTAAAATTTGGATTATTTAGATAAAATGTAGTCTATGGGAAATGGCCTTTCCTAATTCAGAGCTTTCTGGATAACGGGTTTCCAGATAACCAATCTCATACCTGTACTGTTAAATGGCCCATGGGGGCAGATTTGCATGATGCACTCACTGTACAGTCACTAACCCAATAATATTCATAGAAAATTGCAGTTTGTATAAATGCTTACTTCAAATCAGTTCGTATAAGAGATTAAAAAAACAATAATGCTATATGCTTCATTACCCAGCATTTTAAAATGAAATGAATTCCTTAACCACATCCATGTTGCATTATTTGATCCTTGGCTGGTGTTAGTTCAGAAGAAAAAAAAAAGGAAATTATTTTTAATAAACAAGTGGTTCTTGACTCTTTTTCACCCAGGCCTCACATACATTTCATGATCAGCAACCATTTCTTCCCGATTTTAAAATATCACTACAAGGTCAGGGTGTCAGTCCATACTGCCACATCATTACCCACTGTCTGTCAGAGTTAGTTACAGACATGGACCAACTTACACAGGAAGGTAGAGGAGTAATGAAGATGAGCTGTTGTTGCTAGTTCATTTTATTTGGATTCTACGCTTCCTGGCAAATGATTAAATTGGCAATTGATTTGCTTGGAGTTTTGATTGGTATCCTTTGAATCAATGTATATTTGTTTTTTTAAGAATGCTAAACCAAAAGGGCACTGTTTTCTACCTCACTATGGTACTTACTATGTAGAAGAAAGGTATACGTTAGCTGTGTGACCCCTAAGGGCCCGGTACTGAAATTTACAACTGGATTACCTTAAAGCAGGAGTGACCATACTTTACTAATGTGAGGTCTACTTTTAGTTATGTTTTTCCATTATGATCTACATCCATAAAAGCATTGTTAGTATTCTCTTCCAGGGAAATATTGATATACTGTACAAGAGAATTTATATTGCTATATTTGAGAAACAACTATTTCTTATGTAACCTTGGAGGGTGAAAAAAAGCTGTTTGTTGACAGTGTCTTGAGATCTACTGATCACCAGCTAAAGGTCTACCCGTAGATCCCGATCTACCTTTTGAGCACTCCTGCCTTAAAGGGATCCTGTCATCGGAAAACATGTTTTTTACAAAACACATCAGTTAATAGTGCTACTCCAGCAGAATTCTGCACTGAAATCCATTTCTTAAAAGAGCAAACAGATTTTTTTATATTCAATTTTGAAATCTGACATGGGGCTAGACATTTTGTCAATTTCCCAGCTGCCCCTGGTCATGTGACTTGTGCCTGCACTTTAGGAGAGAAATGCTTTCTGGCAGGCTGCTGTTTTCATTTTATCTGGTGTTAGGGATCTGTTATCTGGTTACCTTCCAATTGTTCTTTTGTTTGGCTGCTGGGGGGGGGGAAGGGAGGGAGGTGATGTCACTCTAACTTGCAGTACAGCAGTAAAGAGTGATTGAAGTTTATCAGAGCATAAGTCACATGACTTGGGGCAGCTGAGAAATTGAAAATATGTCTAGCCCCATGTCAGATTTCAAAATTGAATATAAAAAAATCTGTTTGCTCTTTTGAGAAATAGATTTCAGAGCAGAATTCTGCTGGGGCAGCACTATTAAAGGATTCATTTTGGGAAAAAAAAATTTCCCCATGACATTTCCCTTTAAAGTTAATGTTCACCTATGAGTTAACTTTTAATATGATGTAGAGAGGGATATTCTGAGACAATTTGCAATTTGTTTTCCTTTTATTTTATTTGTGGTTTTTGAGTTATTTAGCTTTTTATTCAGCAGCTCTCTAGTTTGCAATTTCAGCAGTCTGGTTGCTAGGGTCCAAATTCCCCTAGCAACCATGCACTGATTTGAATAGGAAACTGAAATATGAATAGAATAGGGTCTAAATACACAACGGAGTCATTGTCATTGTACAGACTATGAGTGAATTTAGGGGGCTGGTTCTGCTGAATTGTGCTTAGTGCTGGGGAATACCTATGCTGCCATAGTTTTATGAGATCTCTCTGTACAGGCTATGGGCAAACTTAGGGGGCTGTTCCTGTTGAATTGTGCTTAGTACAGGGGAATACCTATGCTGCCATAGTTTTATGGGATCTCTCTGTAAAGGCTCTGAGCAAACTTAGGGGACTGTTCCTGCTGAATTGTGCTTACTACAGGGAATACCTACGCTGCCATGGTTTTATGGGATCTCTCTGCCTCTGTACAGGCTATGAGCAAACTTAGGGGCTGTTCCTGCGGAATTGTGCTTAGTACAGGGGAATACCTATGTTGCCATAGTTTTATGGGATTTCTCTGTACAGGCTATGAGCAACATTGGGGGGCTGTTCTCTCTGCGGTGCTTAGTACAGGGGAATACCTATAGGGATACACATTCAGCAACAATTGATGCAAACTACAAATTAGCTCCCATGGCAATATGTAACCATCAAAGGTGCTTTTTGACTTCTAGTCTTCTAATATTTACTTTCCTTCCACACTATCCCCTTTGTCTTTTCTTCTCCCAGCATTTCAGCTCTTATATGCTTCTCTTACTTTTCTTTAACATACCAAATATTCTTTTTCTTTCTTAAACATTTATTTGTTTGTTTTTCACCCCCACTATCACCTCTGTCAGTTGATCACTCAAATTTACTCATTTATTTGGTGTTCTACAAATACATTTTCTTTCCCTTTCTGTATCTACCAATCTCTCCTACTTTCCCATTATCTTACCTCCCACTTTCTAAGTTTTGTCAAACACTTTTTTTCTTCCTTTTTTCTGTCATGTTTTTGGAAACTTTGGACGACTTTGGAAAACGAATCACCGAGTGTGATTAGCGCCGGCGTTTTTCTCATTTTAAGCCGGTGCAGAGTCAGGGAAGGGAAGGGGAGATTGGTCACCGCAAAGACGAGGCGACCAAATCTCCCCAAAACGCCCAGTGTGGCCTGACCCTTAATTGACCAGTAAATGCTTCTTGCTGATTAGTTGCTGTAGGTGTTTTAACCTGTAGATAACTTTGCACCTTTTATTACATAACCCCAATAGACTTCTAGGTCATGTATTCTTCTTGTAAGGATATTGAAAGGTGAACCAGACATTGCAATAGCACATAGGACAATTCTCAACATTTTGTTGCATAGGGGCACATTGGAAATAAAACTTTTGAGAATCACCCTCCATGAGTTTTTTTGTTAGAAATGCCCTATGGCATTGTTGTAATCAATTATAACATAGGATCAATTAATAATAATTATATAGTTAGTTGCCTCTTAATATGTTTAATAGAAAAATCTATGGGTAAAACTATTAGTTGTCCTTTATATCTGGCATATCTGCAGCATTTTCTTTTTAAATAAAATATAATGAAAAGAAAAGAAAAACAATAATGATAAGCTTTTATTTTTTTAATTATTGTTTTTAATTATACAAGATCTGAATTCTTATTTTTAGGAAGAGAATATTTGCCATTGCTGAAACTCAACTCACCTCATTCCTTTGTTGCACGAGATTCATGTTCTATATATATATTGGATATTGGCAAAATGGATATCTGTGAAGCAATAGTAGTTACAGTTCTGAAAATAAATATTCATTTATTAAAATTTAGAAAGTTGTATTTAGGTGCTATTATTACCTCTCTGTTAAAATTAAAACAGGCCACATAGCTTAAAACCACTAGTCAAATAATTAATCCATTTAGATCAACAAAGGTTCTGGCATCTAAACATTTGATTCATCCTTACCCTTCAGAACCTACATTTCAGCTGTGTCTGGGTCAAATCAGGGCTGCTATCTGAGTCAACCTAATGATCCTTAGTGATACCAATTTATTAATATAATTGAAGAATATGGCAGAAATAATTACAATACGGTGCTTTAATTCCAGGTTACAAAGTAGACGTAGTCGTGGCCTTGTGTGAAGTATAATTTGAAGAATTTAAAAAACTGAAATGTTAAAATGTTAATATGCAAAGGTTAAAAATGGCTTCTTAATTCAAGGGCCAAATTTGATAGATTTTTATAACTTGAGCATATATGAGCAGTTCAGTAATGTGACAAAACTAACAGTGCTGGAAATAAAAGTTACTTGTGGTAAACACTAAACTCTTAGGGGGTTATTTACTAAACTAAACGAATGCCTGAAATTCCCCGAAATCAGAAAAATTCAATATTTTTTGTGTTATAATAGGCTTAAAATATAATAGGCTTATATTCGGGCTAAAAAGCCCGAATATAAAACCACAGCATCTCAAACTTGTTAAGGTTGCATAAAAATCAATGAGAACAGTGTTCGGGGAAAATTCCCAAAAAAATTTGAGCTTTTCCCGCAAAGGTAATTTTCTGGAAAATGTAATAAATAAGCGTTAAAAACCCGTGCAGGTTAGATCGGAGTTTGTAGCAGCCGATATTGAGATAAATTCGGACTTTGATAAATAACCCCCTTAAACTGTACCCACTAAGACTTTTGCACAATGCACCAATATAACCCAAATTAGCATCTATGTTTTCTGTTTGATTGGTGTCATTTCTGCCATATACCATCTGAATCACTTTGCGCAAGTCAGATATTAACAGAACCCACTAGGGGAACCTGGAATTACGACCAGGTTCAGGCTGTCATCTATTCCAGAGCTTTTTTTCAATCTATGCATCCACTTGCACATAAGCTTTCTAAATAGTATCAATGCATGCTCAATTTTTTATCCATTTTTAGCGCTATGCACTATTTATTGCAGTCATAAATGCCTTGTGTCTTGTCCTAATTGTAAATTGCTTCCTGTGGTTAATTGCATACAAAGCACCTTTCCCGAGTTGTTACATAAATAGCATACAGCTTGAAAAAGAAAAAAAGTGGATGAGAATAATGGGAAAATATCAATATATGTTTACCAATGATTCCCAGAAAAAGAAGAAATAGGTGATGACATTTTGCTTTTACTGATTAAAAATAAGGTCAAAACACTGAAGTTGCCATAAGGGTAAAATTAAGGTTTTTTCCTTGTAATATATCCATGAGACAGTTGGTTATGGTGCAGTCCTCAAATGCTGAAAACATGAATAAATAAATATTATTAAGTAGTTCTTACACCAATTTTATAGCTACATATATAGATCATGCATTAACATACTAACAAACTAACTTACTTGGGGGGGTTGTTTACTTACATCTCTACATTAGTACTAATAATATATGCAAAAAATATATTTAGAGTGTAAAATCAAGCTGAACCCAGTCATGGCAGCTAAAGCCTGCAGGTAAACTCCAATGCTGTTAGTTCTATACTACTGTACTATTGTACTACTCTAATGATTGTACTACTCTACTGATTGTACTACTCTAATGATGCCCATGCACAAATTGTAGAGAGGCTGCTATAAAGTTCTATAGACTGAAATCATAGCCTAGACAGGCTTTCTCCTGAACTTTAATACAGTCTATATAGGCTGCATAGAAACTAGTACCACAGCACAGGATAAAAACAGTTTATTTCTATTTAATCCTAAATATAGAGGTTTGTAAGTAACTTAATTGAGTTGCTTATATTATGCTTCCTTGTAGTAATTTTAAAAGAAGATGGAAAAGACACAAGGTGGGACCAGAACATGTAATAGTTGCATGAAGAAATATGGGTGTATAGTAACGCATGTGATATTTGTATGAGTCCAGAAATTCATAACAATACAAAGATAGCTTTTATTTATTTATTTTTTTCCTTAAGCATTAGAAAATGCAACACTACACACATCCAAGAAAAAAAGGACTTTTATTTCTGCCAGCAGCAAGGGTTGCCTAGAGCACCTGGCCAGCTTGGCCCAGCTCTGAGTGATATCTTTTATTGGCTGATTTAGTAGATTATGAAAAACACAAACTAAGTAGTCCTGAAAACTTGCATTTCATAATCTAATTAACTAGCCAATAGTAGGTATCACCTAATATGCAGAATTAGTTATTGTAATTTTTCAAAATTAAAAAACATGTTATGCTAACACCATATTTGTTGACTCAACATTATACATAGTTTAGGGAAAAAGGATTTCTTTTGGTGTCACTATCCCTTCAAGAACTATTTAGGATGCCAATTTATGAAAAACAACCCAGACTGGTGAGGAAGGGTTAAATAAGCTTGTGTTATTCTATCAGCTCTATTTATCAGTCAAAAAAAGTTTTTAACAATTTTAATAGCACAGAAATTGAAAAAACCATATTCCTTGCTGATTTTATGCAGCTTAATGCATCTCAGCTAAGGTTCCACAGAATATATGAAATAAGTCATTTAACAGCCTAGTAAAATATAATGTACGAATATTTTTAAATTCATATGCTACATTCAACGTGTAAATTGAATTTCTAATACCACATAAATATCTCATATTCTGATACTAAATTTTGCAAAGTTATGCAATGCTGCATATATTGGTACCATAACATTTGAAAGGTGTATACAGTATGCCCTTCTGTCTCCAATAAACTTTGTCTGACTTCATGCCTGAGAAAACTTTTTGATAATCTTGTTATTTTAGTAGATCCATAACACTGAAAATATTATATGTTATATTTCTCTGCTGCAACACTCTAAGAATAAAAAGTGCATGCAACAAAAACATCACAAGTGTGGCTAAAAGATACGGGGGGCCTTATTTATCAAAGTCCAAATTTATCTGAATATTTTAATTTAAAACGTCAGACTAAACTAGAATCCACAATTTGACCTTATTTTTTTATTAAAAAATCACAATTTAATCAGATCAGAGATAAACACCAAAAGTATAAAAAAAATCAACCAAAAATGAATTGTACGATTTTTTCCCTGAATTGCTCGATTTTTCTGGAAGAGCAAGATTTTTTTCTGATTTTTGCCGGAAACTTCCAAATAGATAGGGACCTCTCTCGCTGACATAAAAAACTTTAGTAGGTCTGAGATGCCAGATTTTCGGATTCTGACTTTTCTATCCGAGGGGTATAATAAATCTCGAAAAATTCAAGGTTTTTTTCCAGTAAAAATTCAGATTTTATAGTTAGAAAAACTAAAAATGTTCAAGTTTTTGCCACTTGATTTTATCAAGGTTCAAATATTGAGTTTATGGGAGTTTCTAAAAACTCTCGTCAACTCCCATAAACTTTTAATTAAAAAAAAACTATTAAAGAATAGAATTTTTAAAAAACGGGTGAATAGGATTGAGCTGCAAATTGTAATTGAATTCAAGTTTTTTTCACCAAAAATTTTAAAAAAATTTTGTTCAAAAGGCCACCAAATGACTCCAAATTGATTGTCAGAGGTCCCCCATAGGCTAAAACGCTGATTTGGCAGGGTTTAGATGGGACAGTACATGAAAAATTTCTAAATTCAAATGTCGAAGTTTTTTTTAATTTGAATCTAATTTGGACTATTCCCTAGTCGAATTACACTTATAAAAAATTTACAAATTTGAATTTTCAATTCGACCCTAATTGTTGTAGTTAAGAGACAAATACAAGTTTCAGTACAGTAGATAGTATTAATATTCATAATTAGTGCATGCATATGGCTGGTGTCCTTGTACTTTATGCTGCACTAGACATTTAAAATTCCGCAATTTTATTTATTTTTCAGTAGAATATTTTCTCCAGTGTTCTATGTTTGTGAAGGGTTTCATTCAGTCATAATATACAACGTATATAAACAGGGACCACGCGAATAAGGTTAGACAGTGGTAGGACATAAACTGTCATAGCACATTCTAGGAACATGATTTAGGCAGAGTACATAACAAGAGCAGTCTTGTACTCCAACTTTGGGGATATAGTTGGAGGAAGCTCTACCTGGGCATAACTGCCTTCAAGTGGAGGGGCCACAATAAGAATATGGATTCTGACTTTGTATTTACTCCTTGAACCTTTCTCCTGGAGAGGATCTAGAATACTAGTTGGTAAAGGTGCATTTTACAACTTTCCAGATTGTTTCCAAAGTGGTGACATTGCTGTTCTCTGTATTTTAATATTGTTGCCATTAATCTACCTTGTGGATCTGCTGTGATTATAACCATGTAGCATTTGTAAAAAAAAAACAACTTTTGTTCATGTTTGTAATGGATTCTAACTCACCTTCCAAAGATGGCGTCCAAGATGGCGACCTCCTGCCTCACCGCATGGTTCCTGATGGGCGCAGCTCCATGGTGTCACCGTCTTCCTGCTCCCGGATTGGCCGCCGGCGACGGAATGGACGCCGGCGTCAGAATGGGCGCCGGCGTCAGGACGTCAGCGTGGGGACGCTGGCGTCTGCGTCTGACGCAAGCACGTCAGCGTCTGACGCCAGTGCGTCAACTTTGGCGCCAAACTCAGAGACTACTTAAACCTCACTCCCCTTCCAGTCCCTGCCCAACTATAGGTTCCTGTTCGTCAGTTCCTGGGTGTGATATACTGCTTTTGATTCTTGTGTACCGACTCCTGCCTGTTATTACGATTCCTGTTGTCTGCTGCCTGGTCTGATCTATTTGCCTGTACCTTGACGATTCTTTTGATAAACCCTCTTGTACCTCGAACTTGGTTTGGTCTCCTCTTTGGTCTACACTATTACTGCGCCTTCGGGCCCATTACAGTATAGTTGGGCCATGGACCCTTTGGAGGAGACTCATGCTTCGCCTGATGTTGGTGAAACCATTCGAGCTTTGGCTTCCCGAATTGACTCTTATGAAGTACTCCAGTCTCACTTCGGTCAGGCCATTGGCGCAGTCCTGGAGAAAGTGTCTACCTTGACTCCCGTGGCACCAGTCGCTGTACCTACAACCCCGCTCCAAGTCTCCGAGACTCGCATCCCCGCACCACCTCTCTACAGTGGTGATCCTGACGCTTGCAGAGGGTTCATTATCCAATGTGAGATCCAGTTTGCCCTGCTGCCAGGTCAGTTTGTCTCGGAGCGAGCCAAAGTGGGTTATGTTATCTCCCGTCTGCAGGGAAAGGCCCTGGAATGGGCATCACCCTTTTGGGAAAAGAAGGATCCTCTGATCGATAATGCCTGTGCCTTTCTCCATGAGTTCCGGACGGTGTTTGATGCTCCTGGACGAGCCATAGCTTCTTCGGCTCGGTTGTTCCAGCTCCAGCAAGGCTCCCGCTCGGTTCCTGAGTATGCCATTGAGTTTCGCACCCTGGTAGCGGAGACGTCGTGGAACAATGACGGTTACCATGCTGCCTTCTACAACGGCCTGGCTATAAGAATAAAGAACAACCTCGTATCCCGGGAAATTCCTCCCCGCTGGGAAGAGTTGGTCGCCTTGGCCGTGAAGGTTGATACTCGCCAGAGGGAGTTCCAGGTCGAGCTAGACCGTGAGTATTCTAAGAAGAACCCTCGTCTCCAGCCTATCCTGGCCCCCCGCTTCAAAAGACCCGTGCTCAACAATCCTGCTTACTTCTCGCCCTCTCCACCTCCTGCGGCTTCTGCTTCTTCCTCTCCTACATCTGCTGAGGAATCGATGCAGATTGGACGGGCCCGTCTGTCTGAACAGGAGAAGAACCGGAGAAAGGCGGCAGGATTATGTCTCTACTGCGGGGGCAAAGCTCACTCCGTCCTCGAGTGTCCTGTGAAGCCAGGAAAACGCCTATACCTCGGTAAGTTTGGGGAGACTTACCTGGGTGGAGTTTGTCCTTCTCCCCGACCGTCTGGTCATCGTTTCCTACTTCCGGCACAGGTCCAGTTTGGCTCCCGGAGGATCTCGGTTCAAGCCTTCGTAGATTCTGGTGCTGCCGGGAATTTCATGGACAAGACTTTTGCCAGCCGACATGCTGTTCCTCTTCTTCCTCTGGCTATTCCTCTGCGAGCTCTGGCAATTGATGATCGTCCTCTGTCTTCTGCCATCATTTCACAGACCACCTCGGAACTTTCACTCAAAGTGGGCACCCTGCATTTGGAGAGACTGTCCTTTCTTCTTATTGATTGCCCTTCTACTCCTATTGTTCTGGGTCTTCCATGGTTATGCACCCATAACCCAGTCATTGACTGGTCTACTTCACAAGTTGCCCGTTGGAGTCCACATTGCCAACAGAACTGTTTACCTGCTGTGCCCATTGTCAAAGTTTCCTCTGTGTCTTCTAAGCCCTCTCTTCCAGTTGTATATCAATCCTTTTCGGATGTCTTCAATAAGGGCTCCGCTGAGACTCTTCCTCCCCATCGACCCTACGACTGCCCAGTTGAACTCTTGCCTGGTTCCATGCCTCCTCGTGGCCGCACCTATCCTCTGTCTCCTTCTGAAACAGCTGCCATGAAAACCTACATTCAGGAGAATCTCCAGAGAGGGTTCATTTGTCCCTCATCGTCTCCTGCTGGAGCAGGTTTTTTCTTTGTCGAAAAGAAGGATGGCAGTCTGCGGCCCTGCATCGACTATAGAGGGCTGAATAAAATCACTATCAAAAACCGTTACCCTCTCTCCTTAATCTCTGAACTTTTCGATCAGTTGAGAGGCGCTAATCTCTTCACCAAACTTGATCTTCGGGGCGCCTACAACCTCATTTGGATCCGAGAGGGCGATGAATGGAAGACCGCTTTCAATACTCGTGACGGGCATTATGAGTACCTAGTAATGCCATTTGGTCTATGTAATGCCCCTGCGGTCTTCCAGGAGTTTGTAAATGACGTTTTCAGAGATTTGTTGGGGCAATGTGTAGTCGTTTACCTGGATGATATCCTCATTTTCTCCAAAGATCTTCAGGAACACCGTTGTCAGGTGAAGGAAGTTCTTCTTCGTCTTAGAAAGAATAATCTCTTCGCCAAGTTGGAGAAGTGTTCTTTCGAGGTGCCTTCCATCCCTTTCCTTGGGTATATAATCTCACAGCAGGGGTTCAAGATGGATCCAGCGAAGGTTACTGCAATTCTTGATTGGCCTCTACCCACCAGCGTCAAGGCTATTCAGAGGTTTATTGGCTTTGCCAATTATTATAGGCAGTTCATTAAAGGCTTTTCTTCCAAGATTTCTCCTATTCTTGCTCTCATCCGCAAAGGGGGCAAACCTCAGCACTGGCCCCCTCTAGCTGTGCAAGCCTTTGAAACATTGAAAGAGGCCTTTTCTTCTGCACCGATTCTGAGACACCCCGAACCTCTTCTGCCCTTTTTCCTTGAAGTGGACGCCTCTGATGTGGGAGCTGGAGCCATTTTATCTCAAAGGTCTTCTTCGGATGGGAAGTTACATCCGTGTGCATTCTTCTCCAAAAAATTCTCTTCTCCCGAGCAGAATTATGACGTTGGGAATCGTGAACTGCTTGCGGTCAAATTGGCCCTGGAGGAGTGGAGGCATCTACTTGAGGGATCTTCTATTCCTGTGACCATCTTTACAGACCACAAGAACCTTGAATTTATCCAGTCCCTGAAACGTTTAAATCCTCGTCAAGCCAGATGGTCTTTATTCTTCTCCCGTTTTAATTTTATCATCACCTTTCGTCCTGGCTCAAGAAATAGAAAGGCTGATGCGCTGTCCAGGAGTTTTGTTCCCGAGATTTCTTGTTCTGAAGATCCCGAACCTATAGTGCCTCCTTCCAAGATTGTTGCTGCCTTGTTTCCCTCCTTAGCTTCTGAACTTCTTTCTGCCCAGGCCTCTGCTCCTGATAACATTCCCTTGGGGGTTGCTTTTGTTCCACCTGAGTGTCGCCAGGCCATCCTATCTCAAGCCCACAATTCCAAACAAGCTGGTCACCCGGGGATTGAGAAGACCACTGAACTCCTGTCACGCTTGGTGTGGTGGCCATCGATGAGAAAGGACGCGAAAGACTTTATTTCTTCCTGTGCTACCTGTGCTGTCTCTAAAGCTGGTCATTCTTCTACCAAAGGTCTTCTCCTGCCGTTGTCCATCCCTTCTCGCCCTTGGACTCATGTGGCAATGGATTTCATTGTCGATCTGCCCTTATCCTCCGGCCACACTGTGATCTGGGTGGTGATCGACAGATTTAGTAAGATGGCCCATTTTACTCCACTTCGGAAATTGCCTTCTGCCTCTGAACTTTCTGAACTTTTTATTAAACATATTTTTCGTCTCCATGGTTTTCCTGCTGAGATTGTTTCTGATCGGGGTTCTCAATTTATATCCAAGTTCTGGAGGTCGCTATGCAAGGCCCTTAATATTTCTCTCCAATTTTCCTCTGCTTACCACCCACAATCCAATGGTGCCACTGAACGGGTCAACCAGGCTTTGGAGCAGTTTCTGCGCTGTCATGTGTCTCTGTGCCAGGACGATTGGTCGGATCTTCTTCCTTGGGCTGAGTTCGCTCACAATAATGCGCTGCATTCCTCTTCCCTAAAGTCTCCCTTCTTCTGTGTTTATGGTCGGAATCCATTGGCCTTTCCTCAAGATCTTCTTCTTACCAACGTTCCTGCGGCCAACGACCAAGCTGCTCACATGTTGGCTATCTGGGAGGCCACTGCCACTAATTTGGAGAAGAGTTCCCTGGCTCAGAAGAGGTTTGCCGATAAGAGAAGAGTTCCTGCCCCTCCATATACTCCTGGTGACAAAGTTTTTCTTTCTACTCGTAATATTCGTCTGAAAATTCCCACTCCCAAACTTGGTCCTAAGTTCATCGGTCCTTATCCTGTCGTCGAAGTCATCAACCCTGTGGCGGTCCGCCTTCAACTTCCTCCGGAGATGCGGATTCCAAATGTCTTTCATGTCTCGTTACTTAAGCCTGCTGTGTCTTGTCCTTCTTCTTCTTCCCCAGCTCCTGTCCTGGTTGATGGTCACCAGGAATTCGAAGTCAAGAGGATTTTGGACTCGTTTTTCCAGGGGTACTCTTCAGTATCTCATCGAGTGGAAAGGGTTCGGTCCGGAGGAGTGCTCCTGGGTGAGGAACTCGGACGTCCATGCGCCTGCCTTGGTCCGTAAGTTCAACTTTGGCGCCAAACTCAGAGACTACTTAAACCTCACTCCCCTTCCAGTCCCTGCCCAATTATAGGTTCCTGTTCGTCAGTTCCTGGGTGTGATATACTGCTTTTGATTCTTGTGTACCGACTCCTGCCTGTTATTACGATTCCTGTTGTCTGCTGCCTGGTCTGATCTATTTGCCTGTACCTTGACGATTCTTTTGATAAACCCTCTTGTACCTCGAACTTGGTTTGGTCTCCTCTTTGGTCTACACTATTACTGCGCCTTCGGGCCCATTACAATGTTTAAGACTTGCTTACCACTTCCTTCCTTTTCCATTTAGCAAGGACCCAGATAAGAGTCCAGTGTAACCAATGCTTCTGCCAAACTAACTAAGGTAATACAATCTGGGCCAAGATATGTTTACAGTAGTATAAATATCAATGTGTCTGCTGAATTATTTTTAATAACTACTTGCCCATTTATGAGTGGGGAAAAATTAAAAGTTTGTCAACTAAAAACCTTAAACACAAATACAAGTTGGAACAAATCAGTATATAACACATAAATGAAAATAAAAAAACATTTAATAATAAAATAATGCATTGTCTAAATTCTTTACCATCTGTTATTTTTCATCTTGAAAAAGTCAGCCAGACCCAAAATCAAGAAAAAGTAGAGACAGTGGACAAATAATAAAGACATTCTGTTGCTGTATGTGGGTCTCTGGATATATTATGTTTGATTACAATACTAAAATACTCCAAATAAATGAACTGATTGCAATGGTGGTGCCACAATATTAGTATTAGTGTATTGTTTCATTAATGAATTTCTGTGATAACCCCTTGAACTGGACCTGCACTGAAAGATATTTTTCCTGCACAAGATGGCAATGCCATCATCATTTCAAGAATCCTGGCTTTACTGCTGAAAGATAAAAACAACTTACCCTTTACAATAATTAAGGATTTATTCCAGCTAGTATAAATTATGTATTAAGCATTGTGGCACAACACCAAATCAATAAACACTGTTTAAAACACAGAGGTTTTGTCAGCAGTTTGTCTGCCCTTTCCTAAGAAATCTGCAAAAGAATGAGTGGTGCTTGCATGTTGTTGTTTTATGATTTCTTTCCTTGTTTTTTGATTTGTAAGGACACGTGGAGGCTTATTTATTAAAGGTTGGATTTTAGTGGTTTTAGAGTTTATTTCAAGCCACAACTAAACTCACATTCAAAACTCCACTAATGTCATGGCATTTATTAAAAAAATATGAATTTAAAAAGCACAAATTTTAAAACAAAACACTGAATGATGCAATAAAAAACAAGAAAACCTCAAAAAACTTTAGTTTTTCTGACAATTTGAAAATTTTTGAAAAACAGAATAATATATGAAGGACATTTTATTCCATCGGTTTTTGAAAGCCTGCAGCCAATGTGGGCTTTCTCTCCACCAAAATATATTTGCACACATGGTTTAAGCCATTTATATTAAAGCATCACTGCAGCTTTTTAAATGTTAAATTGTTCACTTTTAGGAGGAATCATTATGATTAACAGTATAGTTGAGCATAGTTTTATCTTGGTTTAACAAAGTCCAAGGCAGTTATCTCTCTTACTCCACATATAAAATTCATTCAGTCATTATTTTAGTTTAAATGTGAAGGAAATGTGCGAGCCAGCTGCACTGTACCACAGAAATTAATTGCCAGTTTTATCCTTAATACATGAACATCAGATGGGCAAAAATGCTAAAGCATAAGCCAGTTTCAATTAAATGAATTAGCTGTCCAATAATAGATAGATCTGCACAGTACAGGCTAGGACAGGCAATACAGTCACATCCAGTTTAAGGATGCCAACCTTTGCCTTCTCCTCAATCACTTGTTTGCCTTGAACATATATATATATATATATATATATATATATATATATATATATACTTTTAGCAAACTGGGGAGTGGATGTTGGGGTGTAAGCCTGGATAGTGCAGTGAATCTAGTAAATCTGCTACATTCTAGAACAGATGTCATGCTGCCTCTTCTTCATGGCAGGGCCAAGATGGACTGCTATAACATGGGCCAAAGTTCACTTTCATTTTTTGCAGAAATGATAAAAGCAACACTCTAATCATTGATTTTTATTTATATACTGTCAGTAAGTGACACTGTGCTGATGATATTGTAACTAACAGGAGACTTACACCGAATTTATAAAAATAAAAGCCACAGAAATAAACATGTATACTGGAGTGTTCTTCTTGCAAAAGTTTAACTTAAAATTAAGTAAACACTTAGGGGTTTATTTATTTAAGTCCGAATGCCAAAAACTCAAAATATTTGAGGTTTTTTTACTATAAAAATCAGAATTTTTAGTGGGGAAAAAAATCTTGAATTTTTCAAGATTTATTATACCCCCAGGATGGAAAAAGTCCAAATCCGAAAATCCGGCATCTCAGACCTACCAAGTTTGTATGTAAGTCAATGGGAGAGGTCCCTATCCTATTTCAAAGTTTCTGTGGTCTGCACTGGAATTAGACCAAAAATCCGACTATTTCTGTCTTTTTGGGCAAAAATTTTAAAAAAATCTGGGTTTTTGGTAAAAAGCCTGGAAAGAACTAAGCAAAACTCTGAAAAAATCATACGATTCGGATTTTCACAAAATGTTTTTGTATTTGTCCCGATCCGATTAAATCGTGTTTTTTTAAATAATTAATAAGGTCCAATTGTGGATTCAAGTTTGGTCTGACTTTTTTAATTAAAATACTCGGAGGCCCCAAGAACACAATGTTGCTGCAGACCTCTTTTTATCCATGATGTCACAGTCAAACATCCTCAAACAAAATGTCTCCTTCAAAGAACATTGGGAAGTTTGAAGGGAAGGTGACAAAATGTGGCTGGAATTACAAATAGTGGCAAGAGTTTAAAGACAATTTTAAGAAATAAGCAAATTAGACTGAGAGCAAAAGGACCTTGAGTGCATTTGAAACAAATGAAATGTTAGTAAGGGGGGTGTGTAATAAAAAGCAAAGTTTGCCGAGGACCATTAATCCACACCAACCTATCATCGGGTAACATTTATTGCGCACCCTTTTATAAGCAAACATCTTATTGGTTGCTATGGGTTACTGCCCCATGGCAAACTTGGTGCCCTTTAATCAAAAGAGTAGGTATTTACAAAGAGAAATTTCAGATTTAGTGGATAAGATTTGTGGATACATTTAACAAAAACATTTTCTGACAAATGAAGGTGAATAAAAATGCTTCAATAGTCTACGCAGGAAATATTAAAGTAGTTATTATGCATATTAGTTGTTTGTGTACTGCCAAATGTATGATTAATTGCTTTGTGAACTGGGGGAATATTGCACTATATTACAATAGAACCCCTAAAGGGTAATATACTATATTCAACATCTATATCTGCTGTCATTTTACAAAACAGAAATTACTCAGATTTGCTGATCATATGATACTAATTAAGGGACTTATTTACAAATCTGTGTATAAAAAAACAGAGTAACTCCTATTAATTCCTTGATTTCTTTGCTGTCTGAACTTGTCCCATTGACTTGAATTATGGGTATGAGGTAATATAAAATAAGCCAGGCATTAAAATGAATTATACACATTTTTAAATACTGTCATTAGTTCTTCATAAAGCATTATTTCTGTGATGAACAACAACAGTGCTTTGTGAAATTTCAGACTCACTATACACATTGTTTTGTCGGTAAAAGTCATTTTACACAGCATAACAAATATGCCTTCAAAGAGTAGTGGTGATGTCGCCAAACGAGCAGATCTCTCCCCGATATGCCCACATTGAAGTGGGCGATATCGGGCTGATCCGATCATGGGCCCTAGGGCCCAACGATCGGATTAGAATGCATTCGAAACGGGCAGTCCGCATGCATGCATAAATGCAGCTGCGATCCGACGGGATTTTTTAAGCTGCCGGATCGAGATCTTGCCGACTTTCTGGCAGATATCGATGGTGGAAGCCCGTCGGATAGCCTAACACACAGGCCGATAAGCTGCCGACTCGGTCTGTCGGCAGCTTTTAGCGGCCTGTGTATGGGGGCCTTAAAACACAGTAAGCAAATTCCAATGCCTCTATAATGAAATGTATTTGTTCATGAATATTAAAGGAGCAAATAAATGTCTTCTACCTTTATCAAATAAGTATGTGGACTAGAAACAGTGCTGTTCAGGTTGGTAGTAATCAAGAACAATTCTCCCCTGCAGAGTCACAAAAATAAATAAATATAGTGCTTCTGCCAAACCTGGCACTATAAAGAAAATTTAATTGTTTCCCTGATATAATTGAATGAACATTTGTCAAAAGACTTTACCTGGCATTGAACAAGGGATGTGCTATAAAGTGGGGCAATAATCATAGTTCTAATTCTGTGTAACAAACCCCTCACTATACACTATTGTGTTTTATTATGTAATCTCTTTACCTGGCCCAGTAAACCAGTAAGTTACAATACTGGAAAATATTATGCTTTTACACTCCTTGGACCACTAAACCCTCCTGGGTCTGCTACACCTATTGATATGCCCCTGGAAAGAATGAATAGTGCATCAAGAGATCCACAATATCAGTTTCTTTCCACCATTGCGAATTTCACTCTCCCTTATTAGTTAATTAGTACAAGTACCTACTACATTTTTAACAGCATCATAGCTTTATTTAAAGGTGTGTTGGTGGTATTTTACAAAAGTAATTCTATGCCCTTCTTCCAAAACATTCCTATTCCCACTCTCACTTAAACCAGTAAATATTAGATATTGTGCCAGAACTGTTTGTAGGAGGATACTATTAGATCAGTTGTACTCTGACAACAGCTTAACAATCAGCTCACTGCACACAGTCTAGGAATCATTGACCCATAGTCACAACCGGGTTTCTCATTATACACTTCCTTTTCATTTATTTCCACCCCACTAACCCTATTTTCCCATTTCCATCCTCAATATTCCCTAAACTGAGCATTGTGTTCTCATTTATCATATTTTGCTTTATTTCTACATTTGTACATCTCCAAAAGCTTCATTCTGATTGTTTAGCAGATAAGTGAGCTTTTAAAATGCCTTTTAACTTTAAATGCATATACTTTTACATCTGCAAGAATCAAGTTGCTCCCTCATATCACTCTAGCATAGGCAAGGCTATGTACAATAGGCCTCAGTTATGAATGATGAAAGTGCATTAGTAACATGAAAGCTGTTTACCATGTTAAGTCCATGTGATTTCCTCGTGGCATCAGAAATTTATTCGCAAGACCAAGTATTTTAAGTAAAACCCTTTTTTTCCCTGCTGAGTTGACCATGTTTTTGAATTTATGAAGAAAGATGTTTTAGAAGAAACTCCCAAGGGTCTCTCATCAGTTGTAAATCTCAGCTCTTTTCCCCCTGCAACACTTCATGACACAAAGCATGCCAAAACAGCTTCCTCTTGCCTATGCATTAGCAATCTATTTTACCTTTCTGACATCTCTCACACATAAAACCGTAAGAGAGAAATAAAATATACGTCTCTTGGTGAAAATAAAGCTTTGCCTCCCTCCTGATCTATAGGATATAAAATAAAGCCCTAGCTTGCTAGTGGCTTTTCCTTATTTTGTGGTTGCCTTTGCACGTAGGGTTACAATGAAGATGGATTAGAGGAATGGGCTCTTTTTTCCCATGGGGGTTAATTCCCCCTCGCTTATTATATATTCTTTCTTCTTTTTTACCTTGCTGTGCTTGATCATTTTTTATTTGTCCTTTAAGTTAATCTTGTTTGTTTTTCGGTTTCCTGACTTGGTTTTATTGTAGGGTAAAGCAATTCCAAATCATTTGCTTTGGAATGCAATCAGATTTGCATTATACCTGTTTTCAGCTGTTTTTTATGTTCACATGAAGGTGCATTTATTCTCTATGCTCCTTGTGAAGCCAGGCAGAAACATTTCTACTCTCCTAATATCACTGGCAACAGCATGACAAGCTTGGACGTGTGTTGCTTCATCATGTTCTTGATTAAAAGAATAATTTTAAAATTCTAATAAATACTACCCCACAAAAAAAAGTAAACTAGAAACAACTATATGCTGACCACAGTTACAACATGCTTAAAGTTTATTTCAAAGTTTAGTTACCCTTTACCTGTCATTTGTGGGGATAGCTGCACGTAAGTACCAAATTATACAATATATATGTTTGTAGTAGTGGTGCGAAACCAAGTTGGAAGCAAGCATTGATTGTGTGTGATATTATAGAGAACGCTTAAGAGCTCTAGCACTGATGAAAGAATGTTTGTTGTTGGAGTGCTGTGAATGGACACTTTCTGCATGCCTCAAACTCTCCATAAAAGTTTTTTTGCATTCATGTATACGAAAATGTTCTTTGTTATCAGGTAAAAACACACGCAAGCTGGAAAACAATCATAAATGATGACCAGGATGTTAATCTGTCCGCACATGCACTGCAAGCCACGTTCTAATGCAGTTGCTCCCTGTAGCTTATTTTTAATTCCTGGCTTGGAGGCAAGTTTGGCTGCATAAAAACTTGGTTTACAGCCAAACAGATCATCCTGTAGGCTGCCAGTCCACTAAGTGACTACTGAATAGCCTATCGCAGCCCTTATGTTAGCCTGTCTCAGCCCCCAGGAACTTATTTTCATGCTTATGTTGCTCCCTATCTCTTTTTGAATGTGACTCTTGGGTAAAAATAAGTAAAAAAAGATTGGGAACCCCTGTTCTAATGTCACATACACAATAGTAGCAAGTCCTATCTCACAAAAGTTAGCAGGTGCTGTAGTGCCACATGGAATGTTATAAAGGGGAACTATTGCGAAAATGAAGATTTAATATAAGCTTCATCATACTGAAGTAAGAAACTTTCTGAATACAATCAATTAAAAATTCTATACCATTTCTGACAGAATCACGTTTCTCTTCACAATTGCTCTCTCAGCATCTGTTTCTCTTCATTCTGTCTTCATGCAGCAGTTAGGTGTCAGATATTCATTGACAGTTAGATCAGTGGCGTAACTACCAGCGGTGCAAGGGGTGTGACTGCCCGGTGGCCCGCACCCCTTAGGGCCCGCAGGAGATGCTGGCTGGCAGGATGCAAATTTTCAAAATACTGCAGCTATTTTTTGTAAGCTGTGGATAGGGGCGATCCTGGCCCCTCCGACGCCTGGAAATTTGCTCTTAAAGTACCAGGAGCAGCATTTTTGCCACCCCTGGTACCTAGTGGGCGCTGCCGCCTGAGGCGACAGCCTCAACTCGCCTCATTGGTGAAGCACCCCTGGCTGTGGAACAGCAGAGTGGCAGAGCGGAGAGAGAGGATGAGTGCTAAATAAAGCAAACCTAACCTTACCCCCCAGAATGTAAATCCCTTGCCATACGATCTCTTGTCTCAGTCCTCTTAACAGTTAACAGCGTACGCAACGTGGGAGGATTGGAGCGAATGAGCGCCTTTAGTTCTTATCTCACGTGTGCTGTATTGCTATAAGTGTGCTATCTTGCTGTCTGTTTGGAGCTGAGGCAGGAGATAGAGTTAGAACAATATGTAAAACTATAAAGAAATGCTGGAAGAAAGAAAAAACAAAAAAGAAATAGTAGAGAAAGGCAGAGATATATTAGAAAATAAAATGGAAAGCAAATGAAAGCAGGGAACAAAAATATAAGGTTTGTTCTGTGTTGCTTTTACACATTTTTTATTTCTATAAACACCTATGATGTATAATGTGTTCCTATGTCTGAGTAACGTGTTTATAGCAATGTGCTTGTTTTTGGTGACATGACGGTGGAACTGCACCTTCATTTTCTTAATAGCATTGTACTGATGCAGGAAGGAGATCCATTTAGTGGCAGCTGTATGAATTAAAGTGTTGGTGGTAGGGATGCACCGAATCCAGGATTCGGTTCAGGATTCTGCCAGGATTCTGCCTTTTTCAGCAGGATTCGGATTCTGCCGAATCCTTGTGCCTGGCCGAATCAAATCCGAATCCTAGTTTGAATATGTAAATTAGGGGTGGGTAGGAAAATCACATGACTTTTCGTCACAAAAGAAGGATTTTTTTCTCCTTTCCTACCCCTAATTTACATATGCAAATTAGGGTTTGGATTCGGTTCATTATTCGGCCGAATCTTTCACAAAGGATTCAGGGATTCGGCCGAATCCCAAATAGTGGATTCGGTGCATCACTAGTTGGTGGGCAAGCCTTATTATGGCAGTTGGTATGGCTTATGATTTTGGGGGGGCCCAGGTCCACATCCTGCACCTGGGCCTGCTCTGTAGTAGTTAGGCCACTGAGTTAGATCCTATATAGAGGGCTTCCTTTCCTAATCCAAACACATATATTTAAGCATAACAAGCATCCATACATGGGCATCATTTCCGCCGTGAAACAAGGCAAAAAATTCGCCCAACCCTACCTGGAAGCCTTTAGTTATAGATCAGATCAACATGATAATATATCTCTAAGGGAGTTATGTATTTAAAGACACTAAGGGGGCTTATTTATTAAAGTCAGAATGCTAAAAACTCAAAAAAAAATTGTTTTTTACTATAAAATCTGAATTTTTGGTGGAAAAAACTAGAATTTTCAAAATTTATTATACTTCGATACTATAAAAAGACTGAATCCGAAAATACTCTATCTTCAACCTGTCGAGGTCTTGTAGAAGTCAATGGCAGAAGTCCTATTTGCAATTTGAAGATATTATTGTCTGCGCTGGGTTTAGTACGATAATCTGAACATTTTGGGATTTTCCCACCAATTTCACGAAAAATTCAGACTTTTCAGGCGTCAAATCTTAAAAATTCCGATTTTTCACATGACAATCCGAAAAATCGATTTTGTTTTTTTCCCCAATCTGATTTTTTCATGTTTTTTTCAATTGATAAATAAGAATAAAAGATTCTGGTTTGATGTGACTTTTTTATTTAAAGAATCAGAAAAATTCAAATTTTGATAAATAACTTTGCTAGGTTCAGTGACCCATAGCAACCAATCAGCAGGAAGCATATGCTAGGTCACCTGTTTAAAAGCAAAAATCTTATTGGTTGCTATGGGTTACTGCTACTGGGCAAACATAGTGCCTTTTATTACATATGGGTATAAGACTATAGTGTTCATTCATTGTCATGATATTAAAAGTCATAATTAATTAAAGTCATGATATTAAATATCCAGTAGGAGTAAGTTTAAAGCAACTGGACTTGCTGAGCAATCTTGTCACTCATATTCATACAAGCTGCTCGGATTATAAGTGAAACGTATTTAAGATTACTCAGTGGATCAAATTGCTTAGACTTTCCAATACTAAATAATAATAAAATTTCCTTTCACCGTATGACTAGTGGATTTATCGGTTCAGTGAAAAGTTCTCGTGTGATATAAGATTACAATTTAATACAAAATAGATTACATTATTTACCACTGACTCTTGTTCCACTCAACCTAACATAAACAATATTTGCGTATATAGTATGTACTGAAATGTATTCAGGGAAAATCAGTTCCTATACCAAAAGCTTTTAATATTATGTGTATTAGCAAAGTATTATGTCTCATATCTTATTGTGTATGTGTGCCTTTTTCTCTTTCTTTGTTTTTGTTTCATCGCATATTTGATCGCTTCTCTGTTTTTCTGCTTTTGTATAAGCTGCCACAGCCCTTTCCTCTAATAGACGTGTGGAAAATATAAGAAGCAATATTAGCAAGCTCTTACAGATACCAATTTGACTTCTGTTGTTTTGCAGCAATTTTCTTCTCTTCATTTGTCTCCCCCATGGAGAATACATATCCCTCTAGAATGTAGGGCATTCCAAAGTGGCAGAAATAAAGCAAAGAAAAAACAAAAGAAGATTTATACTGCCTTGCAATGATTTTTTCTTAAATCAGGTGTATTTGTGTCTGAATGGAACAAAGGTTATATTTAATGAGTAACCAGTGAATTAAAAATGTAACCAGCTTCTTAATGTAAAGTTTGAATGAGATTAAAGATGTTTCATTGTTAAGACTAAAGAAAACTTTCACAATAAAGGAATGACAAAAGGCTATTATGAAACCACAATTGTTTACTAAATGTGTCACTCATCAGAAGAATTATTACATATATATATATATATATATATATATATATATATATATATATATATATATTTATGGTGTAAAGTAGGTATGAGTGTGGGGGGGTTAACAGTTAGAGAGATTATATTATCATATAGAAAACACCAAAACTGCATTCTGTTAATAAATTGATAATTTTATTTTGAGAATATAGAAAAACATATGATGATGTCAATCAGCCTCCATTCTGTACATGCCCATGGCCTGATTCTGTGAATAATTATTACACCTATAATATGTGATTTGAATTGCAGGATTGTGGTTGTGAATTGGTAAACATCTACCACAACAGTTATTCTAAGGAATTTCATTACCACTTTTACCCTTGGGCACCGCCAATGATTTAACAGCGTTCTGCCATTGTCAATTCCAATGGTAACAAAGTTTATCATCAGCATGATTAACACTGTAAATGATACATACTAGCAGCCAATAACACTTATTGGTGATTATAATTAACACTGTGACAACACACACAGTGCTGTGCAACAGAAAGTGTATATATTTAACATACACATTGCATACAAATACTGAGTGATACAGGAGGTCAAAAGGGGTCTGCTTAATAGAACACTTGTTTTTTTTTCAGTAATATTAACAGTAAAAAAAAAAAAAGGCCAGGGCAGAGAAAGTCGAGTCCGAACAGGAGAATTGGTTTTATTGAAAGGTGATGTAGCCATCATTACAGGGGCTTCCTGTAAGGAAGAATTACCTGGCGTCCCAAGATGGCGGCGTCCAAGATGGCCGTCTCCCATCAGTTGTTCCTGGGCACAGGTCTATGACATCACGCCAGCATCAGGCGCGTCGCTGGTGTCGGATTGGTCGCCAGCGCCAAGACCAGAGCCGGGCCAACCCGGCCAGGCGCCCTAGGCAACCTGGCCGGCCATGGCTTAGTGTGGGCTCAATCACACATGCGCGAAACTACACACCACCATACATGCGCGAATCTACGCGCATGCGCGCAACCGCATTTAAACAGAAATTAACAGCGGCAGCCAGGGAGACACAGGACCGGACAAGAGCAGGTACGTGCCTGGCGTCCCCTCAGCTTTGCGCCCTAGGCACGTGCCTACTCTGCCTACCCTTAGTTCCGGCCCTGGCCAAGACGTTTTCGTGAGAACGCCAGCATCATGTCGTCACTGCGTCCGTTTTGGCGCCAAAGACGCTGGAGCACTGCTAACTTTGCTCTACAATCAGGACCACCATCAGAAATCGCAGGGCCCCATACAACAAAATTTCCTGGGCCCCCTGGGCTGCGCCCACCGCAAGCCCCACCTACAGGTCCACCCTCCCCACCCCACAGGTCTGCCCCCCACCACACAGTAAAAAAACAAAAAAATATTGGTGGCTAGGGTTCCTACATGTTAATAAAAAAATAAAAAGATATTGGTGGTCAGGGCCCCCCATAAAATAACAGTTTTGGCCAGGGCCCCCTCATTAAAAAATATTGGTGGCTAGGACCCCACATGAGAAAAAAAAATTGGTGGACAGGGTGGCCCCACATTATAAGAAAATTGGTGGCCAGGGCCCCTTAAACGTCCATGCCTTCCCGAAGTCAGCAGCTCTCAGAAAGATGGGGGGCCTGGCTAATCAAGTAAGTGTGGAGTGGCTGGGCCCCCCTTACCCTCAGGGCCCCCTACAACTCTCCCCCCTGTCCCCCCTGATGGCGGCCCTGTCTACAATAAGTTCTACCTTGTGTGTTCCTGGGTGCGCTATTCTGATTCCTTCTATTGATTCCTGTGATTGATACTTGCCTGATTATCGTTATTGAACTCGTTATTGAATCAACCTTATTGCCTGGACCATTCTTCTGCCTTATCCCTATCTGTACCGTGTATTGTTGAACTGTGCTTCCTCCTTGGCCCGCTACTCCTGGCTGAGCCTTTGGGCCCCTAACACTTTCACGGTATGCGTGTTTTATATGTTTGTGTTTCAGTTGTCAGGCTTTGGCCTTTACCCACAATGCACTAGCTTCACACAATGCATTGCAGGAATCTACATTTTAAAATCCAGGTAGAAATAAGTCTTACAACAAACATGATCAACACAAGATATAGGGGCAGATTCACTAAGGGTCGAATTTCGAAGTTAAAAATACTTCGAAATTCGACCCTCGAATTGAAATCCTTCGACTTCGAATATCGAAGTCGAAGGATTTAGCGCTAAACATTCGATCGAACGATCGTAGGATTTTTCGTTCGATCGAACGATTAAATCCTTCGAATCGAACGATTCGAAGGATTTTAATCAAACGATCGAAGGAAAATCCTTCGATCAAAAAAAGCTGAGCAAGCCTATGGGGACCTTCCCCATAGGCTAACATTGACTTCGGTAGGTTTTATCTGCCGAAGTAGGGGGTCGAAGTTTTTTTTAAAGGGTAAGTACTTCGACTATCGAATGGTCGAATAGTCGAACGATTTTTACTTCGAATCGTTCGACTTCGATCGAATTCGATCGAATTTAACCAATTCGATGGTCGAAGTACCCAAAAAAAACTTCGAAATTCGAAGTTTTTTTTATTCTAACCCTTCACCCGAATTTAGTGAATCGGCCCCATAGTGTATGGCATAGGTCCATACAATTTCCAAAAATGTTCTACAGTTGCAAAGGAGTTGTGTGAATATGTTGCATACAAAACATGTACACAAGTGTGGAATAACTGGTATGTCAATGTTACACATCATGTCATGTAAAGAATATTTTTCCTTTAAGGCACCTGTGCACACCTTGTAAATGTCCTCTGTGATATGTCATCCATAAATGCATGAACTTTGCCTCACATAATACCCACAGCAAAATTGAGTCCTACTTAATCTCACATATGGATCGAATGGCATTGAAGCTGCAGTGACTTCCCCAGGGTCACAGGGTCATTCAGCTGCTCCAGACTTCTCACTCTCTCACATGCAGAGATGGGTCTCCTGCCAAAATGTCCTTCCCCTTTTACATACAGACATCAGTAGTACCCCTTGTCATATATCTATTATGGCATTGAAATCTGTTTCACGATATAATACAGCTTTTACATTAAATTATCTACAGTACAGTAAGCAAGTCCAGACTGGGATTCACAATAGGCCATGGCATTCGATGTACACAGAGGCCCAAGCAGCCCCCCACCAGCCCAATAAATACTGTCTGTAGCAACTTACAGCAGTCCCTCTGGCATTTGCCAGAACCCACAGATTGCCAAGGCCGGGGCCAGTATTACAAATTTACCAGCAATGTAGCTGCCAGTAAATTTGTAATACGATTAAAAGGAGCCCTTGGCCTGCCCCCAATCCCCTGGAATTTACCTTTTCTTTTGCCTCTTCTAGCGTCCGTGGTGCGGCTCTGCCCCTGGCCCCTTTTGATGTCAAGGTCCGCCCATTTTGATGTCACGGCCCGCCCCTTTGTGTCCCCGCCCCCACCAGCCGGTAAAGCAGTTTAAAAAAGGAGGCAACCCTAGTCCGGGCCTGTACCAGAGGGACCAAATGTAATTACAAAATCACCTGTATAAGATATAAAATCATGAAATATTTTTAACTTTAGGAAAAATGATCATTTGATAGAAGATCAACTTATGTTTAACTGTGGTTTATACTGATTTCTCACTTTTAATCCTCAAACTATGGCGCGTGGGTCGGATACGGCCCTCCAAGGTTATTTACCCTGCAAACCAACCCCGCTGCGGCCACATCTGACATCATTAGTGTCAGCCAGGGGCAGTGTCGGACTGGGATGCCAGGGGCCCACCAGAAAACCTTAGACAGTAGGCCCACCAGAAAACCTTATACAGTGGTCCCAAACTATTATTCCTCTTCTCCTCTCTCAACCTCTTATTCTTCTAGTCTTTTATATCTACTTACTATACTTCTCCATGATTAAGCATTTTTCCCCATAAAGGAATAGGAAAGGATCATGAAATAGACTAAATGCTTAGAAGCAAGAGGGCCCACCAGGAGTTTTCCTGGTATCCCGGAGGGCCAATCCGACACTGGCCTGGGTGATGTGACGCGCTGGGGATGAGAAAAAGAGAGGATCTGCGAGCAGCCGCTTAGTAGAAATGTGCCATTCCTTTTGCACGCACCCTCCACACATGTCGTGGTCTTAGCTAGGGTTACAACTTACAGGGGAACCGTCAACCAAATCCCTGCTCTCAGGGAGAGACAGATAGGAGCAGAGTTGTGCAGAAGTAGGAGCAGAGTTGTGCAGAAGTAGGAGCAGAGTTGTGCAGAAGAAGAAGAGTTGCGCCTAAATTGTTGTAAATTATATTGTTCTTTCATGTCTTTTTGCACTACAAATAAGATATATGCATTTTGCATGGAAATTTGTTCATTCTTTTTTCAAACTATAGTCCAGCCCCCCAACAGTCTGAGGGACAGGGCACTGACCCCGTTTAAAAAGTTTGAGGACCCCTGCTTTAATACTTTTCTATACACCAATAAAGCACGGATACAGCTGATATTTCTCCAAATGATGAGAGACGATACCTGCTCATCCACTGTTAAAGGTTGTATATAGTCTGAACTTTTTCTTTAATACAGGCCATTTACAGGTCCGAATAAGAACCAGCAACTTGATGCAGTGGAATTAGCATGAGCTGCGCCGCGCGTAAAACAAGGAACACCCACATTTGCTTTGATTGGATAATAAAAAGGCATCTACGAAGAGCCGTACTTTAAAGATGGCTGCCATCATTGGAACCATTTATATTATTATATAACAACTCACGTCTCGGCATTCTTCCTGGTAGGATGATTAAAGTTTAAAGCATAGTGGCAGTGGTGACATAGTGTTAAAAAACAGTGGAAGACACGAATAACTGGGCTTGCAATTTCTACTGATTGTTACTTTGGGTGTTGCCTGTTTGTCGGTTTTCCAGAATATTAGTAACAAGTGGGATGATGAAATATGGATTATACATGTATAGGTGCTAATCCAAAGGGACATGTGTAGTTGATTCCAATTTCTATTGCAATTGTTACCCCTTTCTGAGAATGAGGTCTTCCTTTTCAACTTTATTCCAACTTTATTTGGCAGAGGGTTCTTCCTAAATCCATTACGGCAGGCAACAAATAAAATCTTAAATGAATAAAGCAATTTGTTACAACAGAACCAAAAAAAGGAAGATACAAGTATAGAAAATGATGATTTGATTTTCATGTTAGTATTTGTGATTGCTCCGTGTCTCCTTAAAAAATCTACTTTTGGGGACAGAGACGCCAAATTTTACTAATTGGTGGGAAATAATCATTTGGATCTTGAATGCAATTATTGGTTTTTCCAAGTGAAATAAACAGCTGTTTCAATGACAGGACCTCAGCAGCAGATCCATACAGAGCAATGGATTTTTTTTGCATCCTGGGTTTGAAAGTCATAAAAATGTTTGGTTTTAGTTCAGGTCAATATCTTGGGTGACAGATGTCAGTTGCCTCTGAGTTTCAGGGTGAGAATATCATAGATCATTACAAACAGAAACCCTAACAAGCATGTCTTTAAAAATATTTAGATATTTATTGTCCTGCGGAACAATTGTACTAAATACAATACAACTGAACCATATCCTAGGAAGGCTGTGGTCTGTTTAAGGTGACCAAGATGTATTGTAGATCATACTATTATCGCCTTCTTCTTGCACATCAAAACAAAAGGTTATGCACAAGTTTATATATAAAACTCCAATGTTGATCGGTTTATTTTTTTTATTTTTATTTTTTGGAAACGATTAAATAGTTTTGTTTTAAAAAAAAAAAAAAAACAGATATTCGATTTTCATTCAAATAATATATTTCAATAAAATTGGGTATGAAATGTTTGTTTCTAATCTAATCAATGTAACATGGGGTATTGTTTGGTAAGTGTGCCCAGCTAAATGTGTGTGTGTGTGTGTGTGTAGACACGCACACACAAGTGACAACAAGCAGTAGTGTGTGTGTATATGTGATCAGAGGGAGCGGAAGCACTTAGTTAAAATATTCCTTTGCAAATAATTGAATTGCCAGCTCGCATTAGTGGGAAGACGAGTAAAGGGGAGGCGATGTGTCTGCTCCATTCATTCCCTGCACTCGAATCATATTTAAAACTTCAAGGTAGGATGGCACGTTCCTGCCAGAGCCCTGAAACAAAAGCCATGAAATGAAAAGGCTGGGAGCTCAACGCTTTGACTTGCTCTTGTTTATTAGAAATCGTTATCACGAGTACTGGCTGCTGAATTCACTCGTAGCTCAGATTAAGTTCGGAGAGAGAAAGAGAAGCGGGGGGTGGGGGGGAGTGCGAAGAAATTTCTTTTCATGTATTTTCCTATCTGTGCAGCGATCACCGGTCACTGGGGGGGGACTATAAAAACTGCTGGGCTCGGCTTTACTGATTAGGAAGTTTCCAATCGCCGCTTTTCTGTGTGAGATTTCGTTTCTTTGAGAACTAATAATATAGGAATATACTCATCTAATATGGAACAGGATGTGGGCATGTTTGTGCAGAGTACCATCTAGTTATTACATCACGAAGCTTTGCAACGTCATGCATTTGTTACATTTGGTTCTGCAAATAGAGGCGTAGGGAGGGAGAAAGAAAGAAAGAAAGAAAGAAAGAAAGAAAGAAAGAAAGAAAGAAAGAAAGAAAGGAAGGAAGGAAAAAAGGAAAGAAAGAAAGAAAGAAAGAAAGAAAGAAAGAAAGAAAGAAAGAAAGAAAGAAATGAAGGAAAGTGGGAGCTTGTGGATCCTTGCAGAGCCCTTGGCTGGAGGTGATGCGGTCTCAGGCAAATGATCAAAGCACTACCGGTTTCTACTAATATTTCTCACTTTATTACCATGTGTCACTAGGAGCTTTGCATGCCCTAAGATCAGAAAAAAAGACTCCAGGCTGAAAGTGGGCAGTGTGGTATTGATGAGGCGAATGTCATTTATACTGTTAACGAAAAACTTTCAACTTGAACTTTTCAACTCCGACTCCCAGTGCTCAGACCTGCCCTGCTGAATGCACAAAGGCTACAGGTCTGTGTGGGTGGGGGAGAATTGTGGGTCTGTCTGTGTGGCAGAATTGTGGATAGTTCTGTGTGAGTTGGGGAGAATTGTGGGTCCATCTGTGTGGCAGAATTGTGGGTCTTACTGTGTGTCAGAATTGTGGATATTTCTGTGTGGATGGGGGAGAATTGTGGGCCTGTCTGTGTGGCAGAATTTTGGGTCTTTTGTGTGAGTGGGGGAGAATTGTGGGTCTGTCGGTGTGCTTGTGAGAGAACTGTGGGTGTGTGTGAGGGGAACTGTGGGTGTGTATGCCTGTAAGGGAATTGTGGATTTGTATGCGGGGGAATTATGGGTCGGTAGTCTTGTGGGTAATTCCCGCTGCGCTGTGGGCAAGGGTTTGTGGGCTACTGCCTGCTGGAAAAGTCAACAGAGACAGAACAGTGACATATATAAATGTCATGTCTATTCTGCGTGTATAAGTAGGAACCATGTTGGGGAATCTTCAGTAATTAGCGTTAAATCCTGCTAGACGGTGGGCTATAGGCTAAAGTGCGATAGGGCCCTGATGTGACTTGAGTCTCTTGGGGCAGAGACCATAAACTGGACCCCAGGTAGCGCTGTATGTGCCGTGGGAAAGGAGCAGGCAGAGAAAGCAGATAGTGTATCAGTGGCGTAACTAGATATTACTGGGCCCCACAGCAAATTATTTTTCAGGCCCCCAAAATGTTTAGAGGTTGACTTGTTTCTCCAATATTTATTGAAATTGTATATGAATTAGGGCCTCATGGGGCCCCTATACCTCCTGGGCCCCCTGCAGCCGCAGGGTCTGCTTCCTCTATACTTATGCCCCTGTAGTGTATTCATTCCAGCCTGTGGGGTTAAACTGGCCGCGCTCCTTTCAGCTCTATCCCTGAGCTCAATGCCCCCTCCCTTTATGTGGGCAATACCCTCACTGCTCTACCCAACCATTACAAGTAGATTATATTTGATTTGATCTAAGAAGTTTAGGGTTGATGGGTACGGTAGGGGAAATCTAGACCCAATGTGGACATTTAACAGGGCGTCCAGAAAACTGCTGTGGGGTATAGAGCCAAAAGCAGGGAAACAGCCAGAACATCGTTCAGCCCAGTGTAACAAGCAGATACCCAGAAGAAGCATAAGGGTGACTGTAGAAGAATAAATAATACACTTCTAAGGTGCATACGTTAACATGATGCTGCTGCACAGGGACAAGTGTATAAGTAAAATATCAGATAATATGTGTTGAATTTGTGATACTGGTGCTGGGCTGATACACAGGACATTCAGTGAAAGGTGTATTGGTAAAGGCACAGTGGTATTTGTCGCCTGCGTCTGTGTTCAGGCATTTCAACGAATTGTCCCAGTGAAAATGCTGTAGGTCCCGACAAATACGACAATCGCTAACAATTCAGCATTTTGCTGAAACACGCAATTCGAACGCGGGCGACAAGTAGTACAGTGTCTGGCCCTAGGGATGCACAGGTCATGGAGTAAAAGGTGTATAGGTAAAGATGCTAATAGAGTCATACAAAGGCTACTGAGCGCCTCATGCGTTTGGATTATGGTCAGGGAGTGAGTGAGACATATACAGATGCTCTGCAGAGGTCATACGATACAGCAAGTTCTCTGTGTTGATGATACACATGCCACAAATACATTCCATTATATGGAAGACGCTCAGACAACGTGCGATTTCCATCCAGCAGCAAGAAGAGAACAATTCCTTGCTCGCAGGTTAGACGAGAAAGCCCGGGCAGGTGAATTACACATAACGCAAGTTCTCTTTAATGATACGCTCCAGTGATGGGAGCAGGAAACCAACGCTCCAAAGTTCTGAGAACCCAGCCAAAATCTCAGTTAATAGCTCGCCAGGAAATCCTGGTCATCAATCAGTTCCCCTTCCAGAATATGGGATCAAAAGGAAGAATTGCCAGTCAGTGAGTTTGAGCCGGGGGGCGTTGCTTTCCAGTTCAATGATACAAAATAACCTCTGATCGTTTGTTGGATCTGCAGAGAGAGGGGCCAGGCTGATGTACAGGGTGAGGAAATCCTGTGCTACATTCAGGTGTACTTTACGCCAGAGCACCCAGGGATGCTTACATCTCAATTACACAATCTTCTTACTAGGGAACAATCTTTATCTTCGGGCTCCCCTGCTGCTTCAGAACTACAGCTTCCAGAAATACAGCACCCAGTTCTGATGGTGCTCCTTGAAGATGTAGTTTGGAATCAGGTGAAGAAGTAAAATATTCCTTCCTATGAGCAATTATAAAATGAAACTAAAAGTCTGAAGTCCTGCAGCATCTTCCACCCAAAAACGAATTCCGCCTTGGGTTGATACACCTTGGGGTGCGGTTATATATTGCTACAGGGCATTCCAGTACATCTAGAGCAAGCACATTGTTTTGTAATCGAAATATAAGTTCTGGGGTAAGAAAAAAAAAAACATGCTCCATCCCAGGTTGGTAGGAAGAAAGAGCTGTGACTGAGTGCAGCCAGACACTGGAGGGTAAGCCACTAGACAGCTCCAAAGTTGCTCATCTCCTATCTGCTATTCATCCCTGGCCAACACATGTCATCTGGGGTTTGCATTGAAAGGAAGGATTCCCTTGACAAAAACCTACAGCTGTCGCCCTATGGGCTCTATAGCACTGGGGCATCTCCAGACATCCCTATCCCCTGCTTTACATGAGAAGGAGCCCATATGCACACAGAAAGAGGGGGCGGCCCAAAGCTGCTCTATTGATTTCAGCTTTTTAACGTTTACCAACAAACGAAGAGAGAATACAAACAAACAGCTGCGGGCAAGGGGGCAAAACAAATGTTAGAGGGGGAAGAGAGTCAGGAGTGCAAAGGAAAGATTTCGAGTAGACCTGTAGCAAACGGGCACACTCCCATAGGCAAACGCTATTTATATTATAGAAATATACAGAGATTATTACATTCCAATGACAGTGACTATCACCTGCCAAGAACTATATATATATATATATATATATATATATATATATATATATATATATATATATATATATATATATATATATATGAATTATTTTTACACCAAGAACTTTCAATATTGTATTTTCGGACCTGAGTGGAAATCGTAGGCTGCAGTCACTGAGATCGCAGCTGAATTGCAACAGAGGATTCAAGCACAATGGAATTTGACTCCCCAATCGAAAGTACAGTGGCATGCTTTCTAAACCAACATAAAGGTATTGACAGCACTTCCAATGCTCTGCGAGTTTCTATCCCTCCACACTTCAGTTTGCAAATTCAGCAGCTTATTAGCTTCCTATAGTGAGACATAACATGGCAAGCACCTGACATAGGAAATCTATTTTTGTTAAAGCCAGGCCAGACCTTGTCACTGTTACAGTGGGTGCCTGATATTCCTAAAAATTAGCAGCGTTTATTTCTATTTTTTTCTTATTTTGCCCTCTCTATTTTTATTTACGACGAGCAAGATCTGCAAGTGGTGTGTCATTTGTCTGAAAGCTGTATGTGTCTGTCATATATGTTTGTGTATGTCAGTCAGGGATTTCTTTTTTTCACTAAAGCGGAACAATCAGCAACTACATAAAATTGCCTACAAAGACACAAAACAATATGGTTTGTTTGCAAATGTTTATTTGTTAATTGTGCCAGCAGGTAAGGAAATTTACAGCCACCAATACGAACAGATTTTGGGGTGGGGGGGGAAGAAATTTTTTTGCAAAATCATGGCGCACCCACTTATATATAATGAGATAGAACATAAAACTTTAGCCAAACAATGAAAGAAAAACTTTTTTTTTTGTCCTGGCCTATAGGGTTCGTCAGAATAACCACATATAATTAAGAAAAAAAACTAAAATTAGCACGGAAACATAATGCTAGCATCTTCTGCTATAGAATGGCAACATTTAAACTAATAACTTGGTGACCCAGTAAATATATGTGTGTGTGTGTGTGTGTAGAAATGTCCCACTTACTAGGCACATATTACTATAAATTGCAGATATATATATATATATATATATATATAGATAGATAGATATATATAGATATAGATATAGATATATATATATATATATATATAGATATATATATATATATATATATATATATATATATATATATATATATATATATATATATACACATGCATACACATACCTGTGTACTATCCTAAGATGCTAGGGAGAAAACATTGGTGGAACAAAAGTAAAAATGCCAGTGGAACAGAACACTTCTTACAAGTTGGACTTTAGTCATGTCACGTGATGAACACCCACCAAAACCAAATTCCACCAAGACATAAATATTTTCATTAAAGTGAACAAGCTGCCTATACCCATATATACTGTGTTTAAAAAGAAACTCTCTACTATGCCTAAAAATACGCCGAGATATTTCCTTACCAGTTGTCTCATCAGTTTGGGAGCTGGAGGCAAGCTGCCCACTTATCATACTTGAGATATTATTATCCTGATCCACCTCTCCAATAAACATTCAATATCTTAGCAAATAAAAAAACGAAAATGTGCCATTACCTACAGCTCGTGCCAATGGTTCCCTTTCACTATTCCCTACAATGTTCTTTTCGCTTCTATCCCAGCCTGCCGGGGTGCTTAATGGTTTACAGGGGACAGCGAGGCGCCGATTGGTCGCGGTAGCCCGTGACGTCACGGCGCTGTGCATAAGGCTTGCTCCACTGCTGCTGACAACATGCAGTCCAGGCGAGACAGTTCGGATGGGAAGAGCCAGTGAGTGGAGCAAACCTGTAGGATCGCCAGCTCCCGTGCCAACCTTCACTACGGCCAAGCTCTCGCTCTCTTCATTGGCACTGCATATGTTCCAGGAGGATTCCTTCTTTTATCGAACTGCTAGTGGGATTTGGACAATAAAGCCAGGGCCAGAAGTTGTTCATGGGCTAGGGGACTTCCTCGGTTGACATTAAGACAAATGAACCAGCCCCCCCCAACCACGCACTGGATACCAAAAGGAGCGGAAAAAGGAAAATAACTGAACTGGCAGCCAAATCGGCAAAGCAGGTGTGTGTGGAGCCGGTCGGTCGTGATGCCGGGCAATCTAAATCGTCTTGGCTTGTCATTTCTCTAGGAAAACAGATGCACTTTCAGCAGTGACTGCGCTACCTCACAGCATCTCTGATCGGCCCACAGCATCTCTGTCCTCTCCTACCTCCTGCTACCGTGACTTGGGCATCTCCATCAGGACCATAGTGTCTGCCTTCTCTCCTCCTAACCCGTCCCCCTTCCTCCAAAATCCCAAATAACCAAAGACAATGGTTCACTGTGCTGGATGCGAAAGGCCCATTCTGGACCGTTTCTTGTTGAATGTGTTGGACAGGGCCTGGCATGTGAAGTGCGTGCAGTGCTGTGAGTGTAAGTGCAACCTGACCGAGAAATGCTTCTCCAGGGAGGGAAAGCTCTACTGTAAAAACGACTTCTTCAGGTGAGTGCCAGGGCCACCTCATGTCAGGGTCTGGGCACAGCTACTCCAGGGCCAATTTAATCAATCAGGGGGAGTCCTCAAAACAGGTGATTTAATCTACCATAAACAGAAGAGTTCTGGGAGAGCCTGAACCAAACTAATAATGCTGTTCAGGAAATTGAAGTATTATTACCATTGTTACTAATGTTAGTATCAAGAGTATTTTCTGCTACCAACCTGGCCCAGGCTATGCCTTCGATGGATAACGTGTAAATAAATTGAAGCTAGATAAATAGACGCGTAGGTGTATAAATAAAAGGACACACGTAGTATATATATAATTCAATTTAGGAATTAATCACCCCCAGGATCAGCACTTCCCTTTGTGAAATCCATGCAGTTTTTTTTTATTGTGGGGAGACACATAAAAATGTTTAGCTATATATATATATATATATATATATATATATATAGCTACAGAACGAAAATAATATCATTGCAGCTGATTCCTGGGCAAAATTGCAATACATTTACATTGAAAGCAGATTATACCCATTGCTGACAAATATATTTTTTACACTTCCACTATTTCCCAAGAATATTAATTGCATGTTACTTCAAACAGCCACACGCACCCTGCTGCCGAAACGTTTAATTATGAGGGCTACAAATCTCTGTAATGTGCCTATAGTCTCCTGCCAGGCCTGAACGTATGAATATTTTAGTGATGACAAAATGGTCATAAAGAGTCCTTGGAGATGGGGTGGCCGATCATTTGGCCAGCAGATGTACACGGCTATGTATTTATTAGGCCACTTCTCCCCTAGCCAAATACCCGGCTAATTATAGGGTCTCCCACGTATTTCTGAGGCAGTCTTTTTGGAGGTCAAGCGACGGGTTAAAATGATAATTTGATGGATGAAAGCGGCGTTTTTTGCTTAGATAAAGAGCTGATCTGTTTTGATCCCATCAAATGGATGTGGCCTTGGAAAATCAGAATGCGTCATCCATTACCTGGGAATAGAGGGATCCCTAAATCTCATCATATTTGGAAGCGTTTATGAGCGGAAAAGAGAAATAGACATAAAATAACCACGGGTAATAATCCTCCTCTCTTATACTGCGGTGCCTGTTTCTGGGTCAGGCAAGCACCGGGGTAACTCGATTTTAGTGGCTGGGCTGGAGTGGAAGTATTCACCAGCTTGTAGCTAAACACACACCGACAATTATACACACAGTGCTCTTATTTGTTAGGCACAAACACACGTGTATTTGTCTGGCATCTGGCGTGCAACCGTTTGTGTATTCTGGAAGTCCTTTGGATAGGAAGCGACACTTTGAAATTAACCTGCAAGTGAATCATTGCTTGGCCAGGACGGCCTGCAACTTTGTGCATTTTAGTAAATGAGTGATAACTGGATTTGAATCGGACGCTTCTTTGAGGTGGAAACCGCAGACAGACTAGAATCAACATCCAAATTGTACACACAGGCATCCGCCGGTACACATAACAGCAACCCTCATCTTCTGGGCCACACACTGCTCAGATTAAGAAATATATATATATATATATATATATATATATATATATATATCGTTTTTTCACTATTGTACACTTATTTAAAGTGATAAAAAATGAAGAGTTGTTTTTCTCTAAAATGAAAAGAGCAGGTTGTCGTTTGATTAAATTGAAATGGAGTATTATTTTGTAACAAGAACTAAACAGTCCTCCATTCTTTCTACGGGCAGATATGTAAACAACATTGTAAAGGTTTCAAAATCATTGGTGCTTTATTTTTGTCAGCGGAGAGGGATGAATACAAGACATAGGGCAAGGTGCTAGAGATACCTATAATTTCAATTTCATTTTGGTCGTCATTTTGTTATTGTTCATCAGATACGGGAGGAGATATACATAATTTCGTTATTATGTCTACTGAGACATTATTATTATTATTATTATTATTATTAATTATTATTATTAATTATTATTATTATCTGTATACAGAGATTCAGCAAGGAAGGAAGACAGCCTAGACAATGCAAAGCTGTAGTATAAAAGAGCTTGCAAAACTAACACAATACAATGAATCAGTTCAGTAAAATGTCCCGACTCTATTCTATTCCCCTTCAGTAGAAATGCCCGTTGGGTGGTTGAACTGGGGGTGATGTGGGTGCAGAGCTGACCTAACCAGTGACTCTTTCCTCTCTCTCTGCAGGCGCTTTGGTACCAAGTGTGCGGGCTGTGCCCAGGGGATCTCCCCCAGTGACCTAGTCAGGAGGGCAAGGAGCAAAGTGTTCCACTTGAACTGTTTCACCTGCATGATGTGTAACAAACAGCTCTCCACTGGAGAGGAACTTTATATCATCGACGAGAACAAGTTCGTCTGCAAAGAAGATTACTTAAACAACAGCAACGCTGCCAAAGAAAATAGCCTTATCTCAGGTAAAGCCCAAGGTAAAGCCCATCACCAGACCTCAGAGCAGGCCACGCAGCACCTTGATTGCTTTTGAATTTTGTAATTGGTAATTATTTCTTTAGCAGGATTGTCAGGGGAGTTAGAGGGTGAGAGGGTTCATAGGCTGAAAGGGGGATGAGTGGGAAAGAATTTACAGGAAAATATACTAGATCTGAAGACAAAAATGACGTTTTGTTAACTGTGACGCAAGACATTCTATTTTAAACGTTTCGCCACGGTTGTAGGACGTTATTCTGGACAGAATCAGTAAATCACAGTTTAATTCATGCAACTTTCGCTCGGCTTTTATTACAGTAGGTCGTGGTCATTATTTGATGTGGTTTGTCTTTCTTTTCCTTGGAACAGTAACAGGCAGTGACCCCAGTTTGTCTCCTGAATCTCAAGACCCTTTGCAAGATGACGCTAAAGACTCTGAAAGTGCCAACGTCTCTGATAAGGAGGCTGGGATTAATGAAAACGACGACCAAAACCTTGGGACGAAAAGAAGGGGACCTAGGACCACTATCAAAGCCAAACAGTTGGAGACACTAAAAGCAGCATTTGCAGCGACACCAAAACCGACCCGTCACATAAGGGAGCAGCTGGCACAGGAGACTGGTCTCAACATGCGAGTCATCCAGGTACTAATCACTGTGATTGGGCTGGGATTGTTTAGAAATGTACCACCTCTGGAAACTTAGCCATTGGGAATCTAGATCCCTGCAGCCTGGTGGCTGCTGTGAACTGTGAATCCTGCTCTTGGGACTTCTGGAAGATGATGGATACATAGAGATTATCTATGTATCGATAGATAGATTATTGCATTCGAGAATTCCAGCAATTCAGCAAACATTCTAGACTAGACAGATACACACACGCACAGACAGATACACAGACAGATACATAGATGACGAATTCTTACCGACCAAGGCTGTCCCTGCAGACTATGGCACTGGATAGTGACAGAGATCAGCTGCCTGTGAAAGTTCCCAGCGGTTTGTATACACCAGTGAAAAGTAATCATTATTCTAAGAGACAAAATGCAGCACAAATTTGCCTTCACAATCCACCTCCTATGTCTTCGTTTAATGGTCTTAGAGGATTGGAGGGGGGTATCAACTTGCAAATGGACTAGAAATTAATAACCATAAATGTGAGGGGTTAATGGAAATATAAGAATGACAATGAGGTGGGATTATTAAAAGGTTTATAAACCCGCAGAGCTGGGGGTAATGGAGGGTTAAAAGATCATTAAGACGAGGTTAGATTGGAACAGCCTCAGTATGAGGGTAATTAGGAGTAATCTTGTCAGGGTAATAAGAATTAACTCAATCATTCTTGACCCAAAGCTAGAAAGACAAGCAAGAGTGAAGCTAAGTACCTCGAAATGTTTTAATATGTGATACTAGGGACCATGTATATTCGTTTTACATACACTACTTTATCCACTTATTTAAGCACTGTGTCCAGTTCTTTTTTTCACCAGCATCTAGTTTTCTAAATATAAATTTGCGTCATAAATATTATTTTGCTATGACGTAATATACGATTTTCTAACAGACTGCTTCTTGCACGGCAGTTAGGGCTTGAAGCCTGAACTGATCTTATTTCAGTCATTCTATGACTGTGTTATTTCATAACTCGCTCAGCGTTGCATTTCGCCTATTGGGATGAATTGCCTCTTCCAGTATTTGCAAGTTTGAACATTAATGTGTTCAATTAAAAGTAAAAATATGACAATTACAAGGCATATTATGTAGCCATTTAAAACATTAGCGAAAAAAATAAGAAACGATGAAAACCGTGAATTTATACTCAAACGAAATCTATTTAGATACTTCACTGCGGTTTGGCCGGTTTCAGTTACAAGGGGGATTTTATTGATAGGAATTAGCAATTTTGTAAGGCACCGACTATTAATAAAGAAAAATAACTGTTGCGAAAATGAGCAAAAAAAAGAGGTGTTTTGTTAAAATCTGGAATTATATTTTATAAAGATAGCACACTCTGTTTTTTTTATTTCAGAAATACCAGAATCGAGCAAGTTTGTAAACTTTTTAAATTATTTCTATTGCTCTCTCTCTATACTATAATGATGGATTAGCAGATCGGAGGAACATAATACAAACAAGGGAAAGAAAACTATAAAAAATAAATATGATAAATATTATATTAAAATATATAAAAAACAAAAACTGTACAATTGTGAGAGAATGCAAATAAGCAGGCAGCGCTAAATAAATAGGAACGCATTATCTAATTACTGCGCATAGAACGAAATCCGATATAGTATGGGGCTAATATTATGTATCGGAAACAAGCAGTAGCGCTGCGCCAATTAGAACAATGAGGGAAACATTCAGGCTCCTTTGCATCATATCCTCCTTGACGTTGTACCCAAGCTAATTTCATCATCCCTCCAGCAATATCCCACCTATTACCCTCAGCAGAAGGTGATTAAAAAAGACAGTCCCGGTCTCCCGGAATCACTGAAACCAGCGCCATGGCGCTCAGTTATACAGAGAGTCGGTTACGCAGTATTGTGCAAGTGCCGCAGACTTCTCAAACCTTCTGGTTTTTTTTTGCAGGTCTGGTTCCAGAACCGACGATCCAAAGAGAGAAGAATGAAACAGCTGAGCGCACTGGGGGCCCGGAGACACGCCTTCTTCCGCAGCCCCCGAAGGATGAGACCGTTGGTGGACAGATTAGAACCGGGAGAACTCATCCCCAATGGGCCCTTCGCTTTCTATGGAGGTAAATGGAAACAATCTGCTGCTGCCATTTACCCTAACCTTATGCCCTCTTACATTGAGGGGTAGATTTATCAAAATGTGAGTTCAGATTTTAATAAATAAATAAAAACTCAACCATGTTCTATTCATAGAGTCAGACGGAGGGGCCTGGGGCCCACCAGGCTACAGTTTCAGGGCCCCACTCTGGACCAACCCCCCCCCCCCTGCTACGGGCTATGTGGTTTTGCTGCAACTGACACAAATAAGGGAGGTTGTGGCAAAACCACATAGCAGGGCATGGGGGGGGGGTCTTGTTCAGAAGGGGGTCCTGAAACTGCAGCCTGGTGGGCCCCAGGCCCCTATATCTGGATCTGGGCCTGCAGGGTCCACAAAAGCTGGTGGCCCACTGGCTTTTTTCTCTGTGACCTGCCGGCCCAATCCAACCCTGTATATTCATTCCTATGGGATTTTTATAAGGATATTTATCAATGGGTGAAAATTATAACTCACTATTTGATAACTAACCAACAATCCCATAGGAATGAATAGAATGCAAGTGAGTTTTTATTTATTAAACTCTCATTCAGTGGCAGAACTACCAGGGGAACTGGGATGCGATTGCACCAGGGCCTGCACCAACTCAGGGCCCGCTGGCGGTTTGCGTGCCCGCATATCTGCACAAAAGATCGCTTCCAGAGGGTGTGGGGGGCCTGGCTGCATGGCCTGCTCCCGGGATTGACGCCACTTTATTGCTCACCTTTTCATAAATCTGTCCCTTTAAGTATACAAAACCAAGGGAGGGGGGATGATTTTTAGTAACCAGAAGAAAAAGGATTCTGAATTAGGATCTATGCTATGGAGGAAAACGTTCTAATGCAAGTAATCTCTCCAGCCACCGGTATTTTAGCCAGTTCAATGGGACACCATATATATAATTATATGCAGATATAAGCAGCGGCCCTTCACTTATATGTGGTTGACTTATTAGAAAAAATTGATAAAAAATTGTTAAAATTTAACAACATTTTTCATTATTACTACTGGATTCTTTTTTTTTTTAATTTCCTTTTCTCCGTTGTTGATATAAAATTGCCCTGCACGGACTGTACATACCCAATGCTCCAGAATAGTCTTCCAGTCTTCCAACTTAGAGCAGAGTGTCAGTGCTAAGGCTCCCTACCGATTAACCCTTATAGCTGGGAGCAAACAACAGTTACAGTGAGCAAAGGACAACTGACTGCCGCAGATGAAAATTGATTGATTGACCCTCATGCACATTCCCCAACAATTCAGGGTATTTACAGAAGGGCTTTCTTTTAATTTGGTATTAACACAAATATCATTGGCAGTTAAGTTAAAATACATTTCCATCCATAAATTCATTTTTTTAATAATAAAGAAAATATAATTCAAAGCACTTTCTAGTATACATTAATTCAAATCAGGGATGCACCGAATCCAGGATTAGATTCGGGATTCGGACAGGATTCGGGCTTTTTCAGCAGGAATCGGATTTGGTCGAACCAAATCTGAATCCTAATTTACATATGCAAATAAGGGGTGGGGAGGGAAATTGTGTGACTTTTTGTCACAAAACAAGGAAGTAAAAAATGTTTTCCCCTTCCCACCTCTAATTTACATATGCAAATTAGGATTTGGAATCGGTTCGGTATTCATCCGAATCTTTAGCAAAGGATTCGGGTTTCGGCCGAATCCAATATAGTGGATTCTGTGCATCCCTAGTTCAAATATCAAATTCTTTCACAATTATTTGAAAATGTAATTTCTGCTGAAGGCAATATCAGTTTGTGTGTTTATTTTCTGCTGTGTCTGACTCTTTAAACAATGTAGCAGAAGCCTGCTGATTAACGGAGTACTGATTTCTGCTACATTGTTCCAAGGGTATAAAGCAGAGACCAAAAGGGGATTTTACAAAACACTGCTTTCAGATCCCATTTGATTGCATACATTTTTTTTAAACTGGAAACATTAAAAATAAGTCATATGATAATAACAAAACTTTAGCTGCTGATTAAATCAACAAAAAATCAAGAAAAAAACTTTAACTCTATCATAGTTACAATATTTAATCACCTGCTAATAGTATACCCAATTAGGTGATTAGTTTAAAGGAACAGTAACACCAAAAATGAAAGTGTTCAACAGTAAATTATATTCTTTCCTTTAAACATTTCCTTTTAACATTTGTTGGTGTTACTGTACTTTTAAAATCTTTTAATATGTGTAAATGTTTATAAATTCTGGCTAAAATATCCAAAAAAATGTTTAAAAAAAAACCACCACTAAAAGAAAGGAATCATGCATTCACATGAGTCAACCTTGCGACCACTTGTACAAGTTTTTGCTGAATTTGCACACAAGTTACAATGTTAGTGGCTGATGCTTTAGTGCATTGGTCAGAATTGCTGTTTTGTGCTTGTGTAACATATATATAGGCACAAGGCCTTTCTCCCCTGCCTCTAGGTACAAAGATTAGCAAATCTGGTAACCTCCCCATGCATATTTATGAACCATTACTCTCAAAAACAGCAAGTCCAAGTGTACTGTGAAATAAACATGCATAGGGAGCTTTAAATATAGCAGTTGAATTACAGCTGGAATCGTGTTTGTTTACATATAAGAATGGCTGGGGTTTCACAAGTTTGTCCTTGGCCGTTGTTTAAATCCCAGTGATTTTAATCTGTGTTATTTTTGTTCCAAGGATCATATTCTATTTCCATATTCACTGTATTCTCCAGACATCTTTGCTGGGTATCAAATCAGCTTAAGTTGATCTTCACATGCCCAGAAAGCACAGTACCTATACGCCCTTGTGTTCCCATGCTAGAAGCACCAGTTAATATATAACTAAACTGGGCCTTTGGTAGATATGGAACACTAGGTTTCCCTGTGGCGGTACAGCTGAATTTCTAACAGTGAACATAACATTCCACCTAAAGCCTTCTAAAGCTCTGATTTATGAGGACTATGCACCCTTTTTAAGGAGAGACATGAACGGGAAGTCATTTTTGACTCCCCTTTTCTGCTTTTAACCAAAATATACAGCATTTTTATTTTGTAACTGTATAACATATATTGAAATGCTAGGCTTGTTAAATTCAAATTCATATGACTCTTTTTCCATCCACTCACAAATATTGGGGTGTATTTAATTAGTTGTAAAGAGGCTTTTCCTCTGTGTGCTCTAGTCATTCTTCCATTGTATCTCATATATGCATGTTTTCAGAAGTGTGATACAAATTTAAGCCTTCATATTATACAGCTACATTTGTGATGTGTGCTTTAGTAAATATGAAATCTAATTAGGAAGAGAAAAGCTAAATTGACTTGCACCATATCTGCAATGTGCTGGGAGCTTCATCTTGTGCATGAATATGTCATTGGGAAGTTGAATATGCTTGTGAAAGCTTAAGCATTGGCCATTTATTTTTGCATTAAAGGAGAACTATCGTTTTTGGACAGTTTAGGATAAAATGGGAAATAAATACTTTCTACTAAGTGTTTTTTATTTATCTTTCATTTCAGTAGCAAGCCCTCCCCCCAAATATACCCTTAGAGGGCTTTAGGTTTAATCATTTGCCTAGCTATGACAGCTTTTTTTTTTGGATAATAAAAACAGATTGAGTATATACTTTGTTTTAGAAACTTGTAACATCATTTCACAAGTATGATTCATTGTCTTTGCAGATTATCAGAGTGAGTATTATGGTCCTGGCAGCAACTATGACTTTTTCCCACAAGGACCCCCATCATCTCAAGCTCAGACTCCTGTAGATTTGCCATTTGTACCTTCTTCTGGGCCTGCAGGAACGCCACTTGGTGCAATGGATCACCCAATCCCTGGACATCACCCATCTAGTGACGCTCAGCGATTTACTGACATAATGTCCCACCCACCAGGAGACTCTCCAAGCCCAGAGCCCAATTTACCAGGTTCCATGCACTCTATGTCTGCAGAAGTTTTTGGACAAAGTCCCCCCTTTTCTTCTCTATCGGTCAATGGAGGAGCAGGTTATGTCAACCATTTGTCACACCCACCAGAAATGAATGAAACTGCAGTGTGGTAGCCTAAGATGGACAAAAACAGAACAAAAAATCAGAAAGGACTGGGTGCAATGGGCTACCTTGTCAAGGTTTCCTATGGTGTACAGAACTGGTAAATAAAATTCTATTCTGTCCTAAAGATGTGTACAGTTTTGGATGGAAAAATAATTTGCAAGAATATGCCATAATATGGATTCAAAGAAAAATATTTTCTAAGATGACAGAAAAATCAAACTGGTGACTCTATACAGTAGAGTCTTGTCATGCTAGGGGATGGAAAAGAATAACCTGTTAGGTGGTACACAGGACACAATATAAATCTGCTTTCATTGTACACAGAGTACACCCAAGTGCAAGTGATAATCTTGAAAAACTTAGTAGAAATAAAATACGTTATCAAGGATTGCCTAGAAAGTTGAATCTGTCTAGAATGTTGAGCTTTCTCTCCGTTAGAGAAATGTACTGTAGCAAGACTGTTTTAGCTTCAGACACGTACCTGAGTATCAGGTGCGACACAACATTTGCCAAAATAACAAAATACAACAATCTAAACCCCTCAGCATCAACTATTCTACCTTCACAAAGCTACTCACACAAAAAAAATCCTCATTATGAAGGTCTGTTGGAAGACCTGGAGGGAGACTGACTTGAAACAAAGAAAAAATAGATTCTACCTTCACTAACAATGAAATAAAATGACTATGGAACTATAAGCAGTCAACTGTTTACGTCTAACATCAAATTCAGGAGCCTAATGTTTTAGTAATAATCCTGTTTTAGAAACCTCTTTGTTCAAAAATAGGCAAAACATTTTGAGCAATTAACCAAATGATTCATTCTTCTTCTTCTCAGTTTGGTTTCTGTGGTTGTAACTGGACAGATTGGGCAAGGCTGTTTTTTGGTACAATGTGCTAGTTTGTAAAAGTGTTGTTTACAGAAGGCAGTGATGAACTGAAGAAAAAAATATGAGGTGCCAAATATAACTATAATAGCACAAAAAACTCTTAAGGTGCATTAGTACTGAATACCATAGCGATTGTTCCAAGCGTGTTACACAGTTGCAAATGTTTGCTATACTTTTTAGTCCTGTCGAACATTCATTGACTTGTTAAAGATTTACATAGACCCAAACAGGTTTTATTTTTGTGTCTGTAAAGAAATAAAATCCCAAATATTTAAATTTTATGATTAAATATGCAGCCTAGAGCTGCTTTTTTTCCCCCTTTATATATGAAATTTGTCATACGTCTTTTATTGTTCTAATGAATCCTAAGCTTGTGTGACCTCCAGTGCATATTAGACCATTCACTGTATGAAAGGAAAAACATGTTGATAAATTTGTGAATTTTTAATAAAATAGAAAATTCTGATGTTTAGATAGTTTGTTTTTTATTATATTTTTATTTCTTTTCCTTTCAGTGTTGTGTAAAAGATTTTTTTTTGTTTTTGTTTTGGATCGTAAATGAATATGTCTAATTTAATTCTCTTAAGAAGAGATCCTGGTCACAGCAATTTTCAGTCATTTTCTGATTTTTTTTAACAGTAAAAAATATTTATTAATGTCCATTGGCACATTCGTTTGCATAAACAGAATTTGAATTAAACATGTAACAAATATCAGTATAAACTATAAAATATTATTCCATTTAGAGCCCATTGTAGTATATCCATTGTGAGTGTGTTTTCATGCCCATATATAAAACATGTATCTAAAAAATATATATATTTATATAGTGTATATATACTGTGTATATATTTGTATATTTACAGTATAGACTGTATAGACAAGGAAATATATTTTTACAAATGTATTTTTGAGAATGCTGCAGTGCCTGCTTTTTCCATATAAAATAATTCTAGGATTGATCTCTGAATATTAAAGAATCTCTAAATACATTAAAGAAGATTCGTTCAGATGAACGATATTAGGGGGTTGTTCAATTAAATGATATGAGCTAGTCCCTGTTGCAGTAAGTGTGTCCAAAAAATAAAAAGTGGTTATACAATCTCTTAGGGCCCTGAACTTGAAGAATGTACATGGAGGACCCACCTAGAGGGATTTTTGCATTGTCTGTATTTGTACCGCATTTCCTTTACAAGATGTACCAATGAGTAGGATGTTGCAGAAGAGGAATTTTTGTTCAGACTGTACTTTTAGCACTGGTTGTGAGATTTCTTGCATTCTGTACTGCTGAAGTCTGAGGAGGATAGTGAATAGTAAAGGACTTGATTTTGCAGTCTGGTGAATAGAATGCGGCAGATGTAGGGATTTTTGCATTCAGCAGTGGTAAAGTGAATGGAGTACATGGATGGATTTTTGCTCAGTATGTTGGTGAATAGGGTGGTATGAATGGAAGGATTAAACAGTTTCAAACATTGCTAAAATAATGCAGGGTGATGAATATTATCTTTGGAAAGATGAGCATGGTGATATATTCATAGGCCTTCTGTGTACACTCTGTAAGGGTGAGAAAATGAACCTCCCCAGTGGTGAGGAACAGGCCCGAACTGGCAATCTGTAAAATATTGCAGATGCCAAATGGACTGCTGTAAGATGCCATAAACAGTCACTATTTATTGGGCCTGTGGGGGTAGATGTTTGGGCCTCAATGTACTTGAAATGGCATGTCCTGTTTTAAATCACATTATAAACTTGGTGAATAGAACATTTACAATGAATTATTATTTGCACAGGTTTGCAATTTAACAGTGATACATTTATCAGTTGTGTAACATCTTTCGGATTCTGGTAGTTTCCGTACAGCAGTAAAAATTCAGTAGGTTTATAGTTTAAATTGTAATTTAGCAGCAGGCCCGGACTAGCAATCTGTGGGTTCAGGCCAATGCCAGAGGGGCTGCTGTAAGACGCCATAGAAAGTGACTATTAAGTAGGCTGTTGGGGGCTGTTTGGGCCTCTGTGTACTAGGAATGGCAGGGCTTATACTAGTCCAGTCCTGTTTAGCAGTGATTATTTATAGAAGTGTTGTGGCTGCAACAGAACTGCTGCCTTCCCTAGACTAAAGCCTTAGAGCTGAGACTCACACCTTTACAGTTCAGACTACATTATATGAAAAAAAAATCCAGCATACAAGCAAGATACATACTGAAGATATCTGCTGCTCTTTGTAATATGCCATTTTATGACCTTACTCATTCATTCTTTTTTTTGGCCTTTGTACTATTTATTCTCATGCAAAGCAGAAACAAGACAGCTGCATTTGCATGGACACCTCTAAATAAACCTTGTGGTGTAGATGAAGGCTGACTGGTTGTCAGGAGATTAGCTTGGGTTTGGCTGGCACATTGTATATAGGCAGAAGGAAAGGCAGACAGAGGAAAGCCACAGCAAGTCCACTGATCAATCTGACAGCTGAAATGCAGGGAGAAGGGAGTGAGTTGCTGGGCTTGATCAAGCTCTAGTTTAACTAGCAGAGCGCCAAGAGCAATCATAACAGTTTGGGATTTCCAACAGATAATGAATTACCGTACTTACATGACTAAAGAAGCCTCTTTTAATGGCGGGACTTTAAATTGCTTATCAGTAAAAAAAAACTTGGGTATAGTCATTTTTTAGCAATGCAACTGCAACACTTGCCTGTAGAGTACAGCATTTTTCAAATTAAACGTACATTTGTCCTTGTAATGTAGAACATATTTTATTATGGTTTAGTATTATAATATCTGCACATTTGAAACTAGCTTTAACTGTGCATTGTAGCGTATTACGCAGGAAAACCATAAAGTGTATAAACCTGTTAATGTGACAGAAATGTTACTTGATTTTTTTTTTATTATAAAAGACCCAGAAACTGTTCAGTACAATTTTTTGATCTTTGCTAATAAATAAAGTGATACAGTAATATTACTGTATCACTTTAACGCTTTTAGTGCCACTTGCTATAGAATCCATGGTTCCAACATAAACGTACCATTGTTTTGATAATCTAAATTCCAGGGATCTGTTTTTTTCTTTGATCTATGCAATCCTGTGTGTTTACTGGTTATGGTTAATCAATGGGACATTTGTTTAAGGTGGCCTGTTTTACCATGTTCTACTATTAACATGTATGTATAGTCAAGCACATGACCATCACTCAAGAATTGTCATTAACACACATGACCCTGGGAAAGGTATAGTTATACAGGAGCAGTGACCAGCTCCATATTGTAGCTCCCACCCTTCCCAGCTATAGTCAGGTGATCCCACTGGTGTCTAAGAAAAGGGCAGCCAAGTTTGGGAGTTTTACTTTGAAAGCAGCTAGTAAGTTGCAGGTAAAACTTGGTCCCTTTGTAAAATGTATAATGAAGCAATAGAATTCTTAATGAATCAGATAAAATTGAGCATAGGACTGGCCAGATATGGGATGACTTTGACGTAGTTGGCCAGCTTAAATATATTGCAATATATGGACAAACAATCGCTGTTTTGTTTAAAGGGTAAGGAATTTTTTAGTAGCAGTATGCACAAAATGTCTCTGTCTTAAATATATTGATAATGGGTTGAGTGCAGAGGACTCTTATATTTGACTATATATATATATATATATATATATATATATATATATATATATATATATAATTATTATTGATAAAGGCCCCAATTGGGACCAAAACATAGTTTTTTGTGCATGCACTAATACAAAAGATTTTTCACAATCCCTGAGTGCTGGTCTTCTATATTTTTTATGTGTTTGGTTTTACCGTGTCCTGGGGTAATTAATATTGAAGTATGGTGCTGTTTTTTTGCATTTCTATATCTAATATATATATTTCCCACAGTACCCGCACTCAGACCAATGGAACCAGTGGAGCACGATCAAATATTCTGATATATGAACGGAGGATCAGCACTCACTGTTGTATTGTGAATATATGTTCATTTAATTCACACGAATACATCTTTATCCAACATTTCGTTCCCACATGGGAACCTTATATATATATATATATATATATATATATATATATATATATATATATATATATATACACATTAGTCTAATGCTGTTGTATGGTCATGGAACCCTCATATATAACCTATATTTTTTTTGTTTTGTTTTTTACACTAAGACATGCTAGTGCTGGATGTTGTTTGTTATAAAATTCCCATGTTCCTAGCACCCAGACATTCAGTCATCGGCATGTACCTTTTTAGAATACTAACTACAGTATTTCAGTATATATACCGACACACCTACTGTCCAGCAGGGCTGTATTTATATATAGGCACCCAAGGGCCTAGAGCAGCAGCTTTAATAGGGTGGCCCTCAAGTGCCTATATAAAAATTAAATTTTTATAAGAAAAATAATTTTCCATCCTTCACAAGACCATACCATCTAAATATGATGGCAGGACTAGGAGAAGGGATGCCTGGGTCACACGTGTGCAACGTAACGTCACAGGCACAAATGTGACATTACTAGTGCAAGTGTAGTTAGTAGATGTGCGGAGTGTTGTCCGTAGGTTCTGTGCCAAGGGTGGCATTGGACCAAAATACAGCACTGCTGTCCAACTCTGACAATCAGTCTTCCACCATAATACGCACAGGTTATGATAAAAAAGGGAACACAAACAATTGTGGAGCTCATGAAAATGTATTTACACACATAAATCAGTAATTGTCAAAGCCACCCACTGTGCTGTACATACAAAAATATTTGTGGGCACTGCTTGCAAATATTGATTGCAAAGCAATCTTTTCCGGTGCACACAGGAATTGTGTACAAATAACATTGCAGTGTGTATTCTTGGAGATATTATTATTACTACTATTAATAATTATAGCAACAATGAAACATGGAATGCATGTTAATTTGCACATAATTAATAATCCACCTTGCTGTAAGATCCTGATTAATCAGCCTGCTTTATTAGGAGGCTATAATACTTACCTATGCATAACCCTGCATTACACCATGCCCTGTGGCTGTACGTCATCATTTTTCAGTTCCTACCCTTTCTTTCTCTTTGAAGAGACCAGGTTTTAAGTCGTTAAGCATCATGTCTGTTGCAGGGAGCAAGTGGTAATTAATGATATACCTCTGCCCTCTGTAGGACAATAGGCAGCACTGAAACAGGCTGCTTGCAATGCTGTCTTGGTTTCAATACACTGTTTCTGTTCCTTTGCAGACCATCTTGGGCTAATGTAAAATCAAAGTAATTGGGACAGCAAGTCAAGTGCATAAAATACACAGCGGTGGATACCTCCTACTTTAACCCCATTTAAGGTGCAGGTGTCTCTTCTCAATGGACTAATGGCAATTTGCATATTTATTTCTTAGCTTTTGTCTAATAATCCATTATAAATCAGAGAGAAGCACTAAACATTCCTTTGGGGTGTTAGAAAATCCATGTGCTTTCTGCAGAATAAAAGTGATTTTTTTTTTTAAGCTTTTTTGTAATACAAGGTAATATTACATGTAATACATGTTATTATTATTAATAAATGATGTGCCAACATCTTCTGCAGAGATGTGCATAAGGGTACACAATATACATACAAAAATACTGAGACATTAGGTAACAAACACTTTGGATGCAAAAGCTTACAATCGAAATGTTAATTTACATTTTTATTGGAATATAATATAATTTATAATAATTTAAGATTGAGTAAATACATGGATAAAATAAGGAACACATAGAAAGGCCTTAACTGAATTTTACAAGCACACTATAAAACTTTTGTGTGTGTGTGTGTGTGTGTGCAGCCTTACCATTTAAATTTATACATTTATCAGTAATAGTGAGCTTTAATATAACTTGTGTTTGGTGTGGCAGTAGCACCTCTAGTGGTTATAAAGAAATAATGCTATTGCCATAATTTAAAGGACCAGTAACATCAAAAAATGTAATTGTTTTAAAGTAATAAAAATATAATGCAGTGTTGCCCTGCACTGGTAAACCTGCTGTGTTTGCTTTAGAAACACTACTATTGTTTATATAAATAAGCTGATGTGTCGCAATGGGGCAGCTAGTCAAAGGAGAAAAGCTCTGTAGAACATAATGTTATCTCTTATTACCTATTTATCCTGTGCCATATAGTCTTTTTTCAATTTCCGCCATTGCACACAGCTGCTTGTTTATATGAACTATAGTAGTGTTTCTGAAGCAAACAGACCAGTTTTACCAGTGCAGAGCAACACTACATGATATTTTCATTACTTTAAAACACTTTCATTTTTTGATGTTGCTATTCTTTTAAGTGCTATTTCCAGTAGTGGCGAGAATGGATATACATGGGTAAAACTACTGCCAACACTGGGTCCATCAAATGCCCTCAATCTCATAATCTTCTGCATTAAATTTTCACAGTAGCATTTAGCTGCTGACAGTACCTAGACTTCTCCATAGTCAGGGGCGCTCCACCAATGAGGCGAGTTGAGGCACTCGCCTCAGGCGGCAGCACCCCCTGTTTGCCAGGGGCAGCAAAGATGGCTCTCCTGGTAGTTAAGAGCCAAATTTCCGCTTTTTAACCCGGAAATTCAGCTCTTCTAGTGCAGAGAGCGCAATCACGTTCTCTGCACTAGTGACGTGGACCACCACCGACCACTCCGGTGCAATGTGGACCACCCGACCCCCTCGGGCACTGAAGAGGTGAGTGCCGTGGAGAGGGGTGGGGGCAGCAAAAGGAAGGTCGCCTCAGGCAGCAAAATTACCAGGATCTCCCCTGTCCATAGTGGGAGGAGAGACTGGTTACAATTATCTGATGTCTCTACCTACAGAAGATATTTTATGGTTAACAACATTTGGTTCGATCCCACTTAGTGCATAGTAAAATTACAGTTACAGTATATGGAGATACTATCACAATTGTTACCTTTCCAGATATTACAGTAACTATTAAAGCCAATATTTCATTCTAACTGTCCTCCAGGATGGATCCTCATGCCTACTTAATAAACATAGAAAAATGGTTAGCAAATAAAATTCATCTGTAAGAAGTATGGCCAGAAAATACAAACATCATTGCTACCATGGTGACACTATTGGAAAATCTACACCGAGGGATAATTAAAAAGTTAGGGGCATTTCCCAGGTTTGGCAGCTAGACTGGGGGGTCTATGTAGGGTAGGGAGGTAGGGTTTTTTTTAGTTAAGCGTTGAATTCTCCTTTAAGATCAGCAATATTTCCAGGTGACTGCTTCAGCCATGATTGCCCACCCCTGTAGCTTCCTTAATGGAGAACCTTTTTCTCACTGGTTGCTCTTCAAGAATTTCTCTTTCTTTCAGGTTTCAGGTTCTTTAACAATTAACAAGGTTGATGATTCTCTTCTCAGCAAAGGATCTCTTGGGTTCAGTCCTCCTCTAACTCTTGATTTGACATTTTTTGTCTATTCTGGATCCCTAGTGTTGGTGTATACCAAAGGCATTTCTAACAAATGCAAATACACAGCTATTTCCATGTTTTTCCTCTGCACCTGTTTTAGAAAAGTATGTCAGTGTCAAAAGGAGGAGCAGAAAATAAATATATGTGATAAAAATAATAAGTGAGAATAATTAAATTTAAAAAATGCAAATGTTTGCACTTTCTACTGACAGTCAGTAGAAAGCTGTAGTTAAACTGTGCTATAAATTCAGGGGATTTTCATTGATTGTTATGAAAAAATGTTCTGGATCCATTGATTTGTTGGTAAGAACAGCAGCAGACTAAACACACCAACAATTTAAGAATCAAACTGAAGCAATTGCTCTGTAAGAAACTTTAGTAAAGCTTTCATGGGAAAACATGTTTTTTTTTCAAAACACATCAGTCAATAGTGCTACTCCAGCAGACTTCTGCACTGAAATCCATTTCTCAAAAGAGCAAACAGATTTTTTTATATTCAATTTTGAAATCTGACATGGGGCTAGACATTTTGTCCATTTCCCAGCTGCCCCGTGTCATGTGACTTCTGCCTGCACTTTAGGAGAGAAATGCTTTCTGGCAGGCTGCTGATTTTCCTTCTCAATGTAACTGAATGTGTCTCAGTGAGACATGGATTTTTACTATTGAGTGTTGTTCTTAGATCTACCAGGCAGTTGTTATCTTGTGTTAAGGAGCTGTTATCTGGTTACCTTTCCATTGTTCTTTTGTTTGGCTGCTGGGGGGGAAAGGGAGGGGGGTGATATCACTCCAACTTGCAGTACAGCAGTAAAGAGTGATTGAAGTTTATCAGAGCACAAGTCACATGACTTGGGGTAGCTGGGAAATTGACAAAATGTCTAGCCCCATGTCAGATTTCAAAATTGAATCTAAAAAAAATCTGTTTGCTCTTTTGAGAAATGGATTTCAGTGCAGAATTCTGCTGGAGCAGCACTATTAACTGATTAATTTTGGAAAAAAAATTTTCCCATGACAGTATCCCTTTAGCCAAATACATGGCACCAAATATATTATTTGCTATTGTTTTTTTTACTAATGCAGGCAGTTATATAGAAATCTGTTGAGAGGGAACAGTAAGATTTAGAGTGAAATAAATATTTAATTTTTTTACTTAAAAAAACAATGCATTTGTTGAGTAATCCTTTAGACTGTGCCTTTCTTCTCCAGATTAAATTCTTAAAATAATTTGCTTAAAAGAATTTGAATGGCTTAATGCCGAGGGCTGCTACATTGGTTCTTGAGGAGGGAGTTGGGGGTAAACGTTTATATTTATTCGGCTGGTGGTAAACAGAGGCTTCCAGAGTTCTCCTTGCACTTAGGGATCCCTATGCCATAACATAAATTTGCCAAGAGTTTGCTGTATATCCCTGTCTGCTGTAATGGTGTTTACAAGACTGCACAGAGGGTACAGCTGTACCGGGCCTAGGTCAAAAGGGGACCTAGCTGTGCTGTAAAGTTCCCAAAGACCCGAAGCCACACCAAAGACCCGAAGCTGTGCCGAAAAGACCCAGAGCCACGAAAACCCCGAAGTCACGAAAAGACCCGAAGTTGAGGTCTTGAAATTGCAAAAAGACACATAGCTATGAAAGGAGCCGAAGGAAACCAAAGAAGCTGAAGAAGACACTAAGGTAAGTTCCACTGAACACCAATGTTTTTTCTTATTATTTTATTGAACCCCTGGCCACCAATGATTTTTTAAAATATTCTACAGGTTCCCTGACCCCCAATGTATCTGGCGCAATTTTTAAAAAATCTTTGGGGAGGGCCCTGGCCGCCAATGATTTTTTAAAATTTGTAGGGGGCCCTGACCCCCACTGTTTTTGTAAAAGCTTCTATGGAGGGCCCTGGCACCTGGTTTTTTTTTTTAATTTATAGGGAGGGCCCTGACCATCAATGGGTTTTTATAACTTGTAAGTGAGGGGGTTTACCGATTTTAGCACTGGTGTCTATGTGGACTTTTTACTGTGGTGTGGGCGGGAACTGGGTGGGGCTTGTGGTGGGATCTGGGGTGGGCAGGGACCAGGGGCCAAGAAAATTTTGCTGTTCAGGGCCCCGTGATTTCTGATGACGGTCCTAGATGTTTATGAAGGGGGTGGGGGTATGTGCCACCTTGAACAATCCTAGGTGAATGCCCATATTTGTGAAGAGTTGCAGGCTCAGAGTCAGACTGACTGGCATAGTCAGTCTACCGCCACCAATTACTGACCCTTCTGCCTCAATTTGTGGTCGCAATTTTTTATTTCAACTTACGTCATCATATTCAACCAGTGCCAGAGGTGTACCCAGGGCCGACATTAGAAATCACAGGACCCTATACAGCAAAATTTTCTGGGCCCCTAGGAATATTTTAAAAACAACTTTAGTGGCCAGGGGTTTAATAAAAAAAAATTGGTGTTCACTGGAACTGACCTTAGGTTCTTCTTCAGCTTCTTCAGCTCTTTTCATGGCTTCGGGTCTTTTCGTGACTTTAACTTTGGTTCCTTTAGTGGCTTCGTGTCTTTTCGCGACTTCAGTACTTCAGCTTTGGCTCCTTTCGTGGCTTCGGGTTTTTTGCGGCTTCAGGTCTACAGCTTCCCTCCTTTCTTGGCTTCAGCCTTTTCAAGGGTTCCGGTCTTCAGCTTCGGCTCCGTTCGTGGCTTCGGGTCTTTTCATGACTTCAGGTCTTCAGCTTCGTCTCCCTTTGTGACATTGAGTCCTTTTGTGGCATAAAGGGTTCAACTTCAGGGTCTTTTCAAGGCTTGGGTCTTCAGCTGTTTTGGGGACTTTGGCAGTTTGACGGCGCATCACTTTAGGGGGGGCTCTTCAGGCCAGCGCCTGGCACAGTTGTACCCCCCGTGCCTTCCTGATGGTGGCAATGGGTGTACCTCCAGTACCAGGACAAAGCCAGCTACCTAACACCCTTTAAAAACAAGTATAGCATGCCACAAGTTGTGGTCAGCAGAGTTAACAGTACCCTGGCATGCTAGATAAAATGCAGTGTAATCAGTGCTGCTGACAATTAGTATGAATGCATACTCAATGCAGTTTACCCATGAATAGCTCTTCAGCTACCGTAATCTTGGGTTCCTAACAACTAACGTTACATGATGCACCAGGGTTTGCTATGAAAAAAGCCCATATTGTGTACTAAAAAAGTTTAGCAGTAAAAAATCATGCAGTCACTGTGAAAGAATGTCCAATGAATTAAATACATTTTTTTTTGTTAAGCGAAAATCCCTAGAAACTACCATTGAAAAAAAACTTTGTCTACATGAACAAAAAAAAAATCTGTTTTAATGGATTTCTTATCCAATGTACTAACCCCTCTCATGCTTCATTTTTCTACTTATAAAAGTATAAAAAAGCTTTTAAAAGTCAAATGTGCTTAATAATGTACAGTCTATAGACAAGACTTGACTAAATCTTTCTCCTGGCTATACATTATACTGTCTACATCGGGCCAGCACCCTTAGAGAAAACCAGGATGAAATGGCAAACGGATATCCCTGGATGAGGAGATTGGAAGTGAATTGATGTCAAGACCAGAGATGATTTAATGAAGTTGGTCAGCTCAAATACAATATAACATATGAACAAGCATTTCCTGTTTTGTTCAAAGACTATATTTGTAATAGCTTTAATATTTTTACAAAATATTGGTGTGGTTCACTGTTGATAATCTGTCTGTTTCTAAATGAATTATGTGATAGCACCATGTTTGCAGTACAATTTACAGTGTCATCCTGTGAGCACATTGCTATCTGTTTGTGCAAAAGCAGTTTCAGCACCGTAGCTTCCATCCTAGATGACCCCTATGGTTTTCAATAAAAGGGTTGCAGTTTGGGAGTTGTAACCTTGGTAAAGATTGTTGCAGATATCTACAGTATATAAAGTGCACAGTGAATAGATGGAATCCTCATGAATCACATGAAAAGCAATGTAGGACTGGCAAGTCCAGGGATGGTTTTGACATATATAGGTTAAATAATTGTCTTAAAAAAATGTGTATGTATTTTGTTTAAATAGAAGGACATTTTTGCTTGGCATTTAATGTAAAATTCTTAGTGGTGGCTACAATGTTCCTCTTTGCTGTTGGCTTATATAATGAATACAAATGTATATTAATTAATGTCACACACTCCATCTAGACGACCATCACCAATGCCACCAACAAAAAACTTGCTCTGCAATTTGTGGCCAATTTATCATTGTGGCAGAAAAATATTATGTTAGAAATACATACTTTTTTCTCTGCGCTACACACAAGCACTTCCATTAATGGGAATTTTGTCTTTTATTTGGCATATTGATAATGGAAAACTAAGATCAATAGTACATATGAAGACCCCTACAACCCATAAAATGTGATATATTTTCTTTACCTGTTGAGAACAAATAGAGTAGCCATGTTAAAGAGTGCCACCAATATGTACATCTTAAGCCAATCCAGAATGAGGCAGATGTTTTGGGGCAAACAGGTGTTGTTTGGAAGGGTGGGAGTAGGGCTCTCCAGAAATTCTTCTATTTATCTGAGGCTTTCATTCTCTTTGAAACAAGTATAAAGCAGATGGTCAACAAATGCAAACTTTTGTTAATGCTAAAGCACATTAAACACTGTATGGCTGGGAATATAATACTAACACTGTCGCTATAACATAATCTTACTGTCTACTTTGTACTATACCTGGATTCAAGATAAACTGTTTTTACATATTCACAAGATTAAATTCAGGGACTTTGGGACTTGAAACAGAAAGTAATGGGCTTAAATTAGTTGCTAAATTACATTTTTGAATCTTCTCTTACAATTGATTGCAGATATGGAGCATACACAACTTCAACTGTGCACGGGCAAACTGGTGTGAGCTATCCAGAATTAATACCATTTATCTGAGTCTTTTCTCTCTTTAGAATTCAAAGACCAAGCATTATGCCAAAATATAGTCTTCTGTATGTTGTAGTGAACTGCTATATTCATTTCCATCAAGAATATGAAATAAAGCTGTGCAGAATTTATAACAGTAATATATATTATACCAAAATAATATCTACTCTGTGCAGCACCTGGATTCAAGACACACTGTGCTCACAGGATTGAAATCTTTCTTTGAAACAAGACCGTTATCCGGAAACCCATTATCCAGAAACCTCCACATTATAATCAAATAATTATTTGCAACTATTGTATCAATTCTAACAGCTGTCTGTAATGAAACTCATGGATTCTGCTCAATAGGAATAAACAGAAGATATTCATCAACTAAATACAACAGGTTACAGGGTCAGCGACCCTACTCCCAGAGCTGTTTTAGAAGGTGAAAAATGGCACTTTACACTTCAATATTATAAAAACGGTGACACATAGAATGTGATTGGAAAAAGTCGTTATCTCTGGTGATCTATCTGAAAACAACTAGATGTTTGAAGGTGAACAACCCCTTTAATGTTAACAAGATTTTCTAGTAGACTAAATGTATGAAGATTAAAATTACAGATTGATCCATTATACAGAAACCCCCAGGCCCTGGCCATTTTGGAGAATCCCAAAGTATGGGAGCGCACTTCCAGGGTCACAGATTGGTCGCTTCGACTTTTCAGTAAAAAATTACCTTTATTTAAACATTGGTTAAAAAAGAATTACATCAGTTTATGGTCTGACACGTTTCGTATAGACATACTTCATCGGAGACCCTGGCCATTTTGGATAACAGGTCCCATACCTGTATTAAGCAGATGTTCAACAAATTACAACTTTTGTTAACTTTTGTTAATGCTAAAGCACATTAAACACTGTATGGCTTGGAATATAATACTAATATTGTCGCTATAACATAATCATACTGTCTACTCTGTACTATACCTGGATTCAATATAAACTGTGTTCATATATTTACAAGATTGAATTCAGGGACTGTGGGATTCAGATAAACTGTGCATGTCAAACTGAAGCCCCTCCTAATAAATCCAGGAAAAAAGGTAACACTGTGTGTGTCTATGTCACGGATGCTCGGCAAAGGTAAGTAAGATGGTACTACAGGGTAACTACTTAAGGTCAGTTGTATTTATTGTATAGTGCTTTTCTTCTTTAAACAGGAAACATTTCTGATTTTGTTTTATACAATTACTATTTGTCAGCTGAATTTAACAGACTGGAAAAACTGGGTAAAAAACAAAGCCTGACACAATCCCCAGAGAAAAATTCACAGTTCTCTCTATTCACTTGTACAGGTTAAAAGGGATGTGGGAAGTTGCCCCCTGGCAAACTGTGGCAAGCCCTGTATTCACTATATTCATTCACTTTGATAAACAGTCAGCATGCCAGTCAATGTTACTGAGTTTGTTAGAATCCACATACAGTGAACAAGTGGATCAGTATATATACTGTAAACAGGGGCGTTCCTGGGGCTGCTGCCACCCCTTCTCCCGGTCCACGCTGTACATGTGTAACTGTGCAGAAATATGTTAAAATATGTTTGTTTGTTCAAGGGGAAGTTGTATTTACTTATTTTCTTTTAGAAAATCAACTATATATATATACCTGGCTCTGACCAACCATCCCCTCAAGCCTTACATTTTTATTCCAGAAGCAGGTCCTCTTAGGTGTGACCAATTAGAGTGAGACATTTGATATACCTGCTACGTGACAGTAAGGCACACACAGTAAGTCTATTTGGCATATGTAGGGCAGTAAACAGAAACCTACTTGTTACTTTGCTATTTTGCCTGCATTTGGTAAAATGACTTCTACTCAGGTGAGTAAGAGTAAGTCACCCAAACCATCCCAAACAACTGTATAAAACAGTTGGGGGAGGGAGGTGAATCAAAATAATTTAATTTAGCACAGCTGCTGACATGTGGAAATGGTGAAGCAATACATTTTGAGTAGCACTGTAATGGTTAAGTACAGAAGATCAAGCACCATTATACATAGGAGACAGAAATTTTGAACGAGTAGTCTCACCAGCATCTTTAGTAAAATTGATTCCCTTCAGCGGAAACCTCTGAGGGATAAGAAACAGCCTGAATCCCTTTCCAGTTAGAGTGTACCTACACTATTGCCTGGGAAAGCCACCTTCACAGCTAATTCTCCACAGTGGAGAGGATGCTGCTCTTAGTAGCTGACCCAGTTAACTCACAGCTCCTAGAAATATGCTAAGAGATAATCTACTATCCACTGCCATTACCAAGGGATGATTTGGCCCTGAGGCCCGGACTGGCAGTCTGTGAGTTCTGGCAAATGCCAGAGGGGCTGCTATAAGGTCCCACAGAAAGTCAGTATTTAGTGGGCTGGTGGGGCCTCTATGTGGGCTGATTGGGCCTCTGTGTACCTGAAATGCCAGGGCCTATTTTAATTCTCAGTCCGGACCTGCCCTGAGGTGGTCTAGCTGATGCAGCTAATACAGAAAGTGCAATAACGCAACCTTTGCTCTATTTTGTTCTATAATTTATTTTAGTTATTTACATACATACTGTATGTAAAGCTATTGAAAGTAGTGTTTGTCTGTCACTTTCTAGTCTCTGTCCTGATGGTTCAAACTGTTGAAACAATGTAAGACAAGCCAGCAGGTTAACAGACCTTTCTTTCTGGGGAACTAAGACTTTTGCAACATTTAAAATTTAACAACCAGGAGTTATGAAAATGTTGCTTTCAATAGCAAACTTTTCTACAAATAACTTTAAAAGCACTGAAAATGTTTAACAAATGTATATAGGAAAGTTGCTTAGAATTAGTGGCGTAACTAGATATTACTGGGCCCCACAGAAAATTATTTTTCAGGCCCCCAAAATGTTTTGGGGTTGACTTGTTTCTCCAATATTTATTGAAATTTTATATGAATTAGGGTCCATGGGGCCCCTATACCGCCTGGGCCCCCCTGCAGCCGCAGGGTCTGCTTCCTCTATAGTTATGCCCCTGCTTAGAATAATGGTTTCATTCATTAGGCAATTTTTTATTTTTGGGTTGACTTGCCCTATAAAAAACAAAATGTCTGCTTTTTTTGCTGCACCTAGTATGGTAACGTGTGGGGCTACCTTTACTTCATACTTATAATTCATAGCAGGGTGCTTCAAGAGGAGTTTGCTTTGCTCTAAAAGCTAACAGAAATGCAAACATGCTATATAGGTATATATTTGTCATACTAACAGGGAACATGGAATATGCATATTTATTGAAAACAACAAAGTTCCACGGTAAAGCGCATTTTAGAGTCAGAGTTCAATCACTCAGATTTCGAAAATTATTAGCAACAGAGCTCACTGACGATATCCGTCACCATAACAACATAAAAAGTTTTCTCCTGTGTGTATCCTACGGAAAGTCGAAGCGGAAGTCGCGCGTCACCATCTAATGACGTAATTGTGAAAGGGGTGTATTGGTTTTGCATGCTTGCTGTTCGAAAATGGCAGCTTCCTTGTCTGAGGAGTTGGCTAGTTTGTTAAATCCACAGCCCAAGTTTACGGATCCTGAGGACGATCAGGATGAAGGTACGTGAATATAGTTGTCAGTGTGATGTGTTCGTAGTTCGTGCGGTCAGTATAAAAGCTCTGGTGTGCGACATCCGCTCTGTTTCATAACCACGTGTGTTTTGTGTCTCTCCTGCATAGCTGGTTGGTTTGCAAGCCGGTTCGATTTAGCTTATTCACTGTGTAGTTATCTGCTGGCCGTGAATGATGGGATAGATTTTGAGATTGCCCTCTTAGTGTTCAATTAATATAATCGAATACAATTCTATTTTAAAATGTGACGGAATCGCCATACACCTTTGAACCAGTAACCTGTAAACACTTTGCCCATGAAACCCCTCACTTTGTCAAAGCATGGAAACTAAACATGTGTATTATAATATTAAAATATCAGGGATAGTAGAAGTCATCTCGAAGTTCCATGACCTTTATAAAACCACTCAACCTTTGGCCTTGTGCTTTTATATGGCCCGGAGCTTTTCAGTGACTTATAATATCCTTATCTTTTACAGGAGGGGGTACTTTATTCACTGTATTATTAACACATAATAGAGCAAAACATAGTCTACAGTGCTTTTCAGTAAATCGATTGGAGCCAAAAAGGGGAAATAGCCCCTCATGAACAATCGAATGATTCGAAGGATTTTAATTCAACGATGAATATCCTTCGATGAAAAAAACTTAGGCAAGCCTATGGGGACCTTCCCCATAGGCTAACATTGAGTTCGGTAGCTTTTAGCTGCCGAACTAGGGGGTCGAATTTTTTTTTAAAGAGACAGTACTTCGACTATCGAATGGTCGAATAGTCGAACGATTTTTAGTTCGAATCGTTCGATAGTCGTAGTCAAAGGTCGAAGTAGCCCAAAAAACACTTCGAAATTCAAAGTTTTTTAAATTCGAATCCTTCACTCGAATTTAGTGAATCGGCCCCTCAACTGTTGTTTACAATAATACAACTCACTGTATTAAATTAAGGTAATCCGGATATAACAGGGCATCGCCCTCAAAGAACGTAAACTCCAATTCTGAAGGGTAGTAGAATTCCAAAGATTCTGAAAACTGTTCAACAATTTGGGCACTGAGACTCTACAAATTTGATACAACTATTATATAGCTAATCTGACATGTCCATCAGACATGTCCATCTGGCAGGTGACAAATCTAGTAGTTATATGTCTGAGCACTTGGCAAGCCCTGCTATACAGTGGGAGAGCATGTGATGATAAAATTCTGCCACCTTAAAGTAGAAGGAAAGTAAGCCTTATCAGAAAGATCCACCTAGATATACCAGTAAACCCTCAAAGTAATCTGCCCTGAGTCCTCTGTTAAAAGCTTTAAACTTCTTGCCCCGGTGTGAGCATGATCAGTTTGCTCCTCCCCCCCCTTCTCTGCTCTAATCTGAGCCCAGAGCTATGAGTGAACAGGGAGAGACTCAGGCAGGAAGTGATGTCACACCAAGCTAATACAGCAGCTTCTTTCCTAAACAAACAGAGAGCTTCTAGAGCTTTTTACTCTTTTTATGGTAAAGCATACTGCAGAATAAATATAGCATTCTAGCTTGCACTATTGCACCTAATCTATTGCCAATAAAATGCCTCCGCAGCTTTCCTTCTCCTTTAAAGGACAAGGAAAGTGTAAGAAAGAGTTGATCTTCATTTAGAGATATACCTTAAGTGTTGCCATCAGGGCTGTTAAGTTTCCTCTCTGTCAAGCCATTTTCCTGTTTCAACTCCACATAGTACAAAAAAATTCTGACTTTAATAAAAAAAAAGAGCCATGGTTCTCCTCTCTTTAACGAAAGAAGAAAGCAAATGGCACTCACAGCGTGTTCAAGCAGGATAAACCTTGCGTATATTTATTTGCACACGATGCAACGTTTCGGGGGTGGTCCCCTTTGTCAAGCATATTACAGTGAAACAGTGAAAGGCTTTTAACACCACACATTCACAGTGATTGGTCGATTACAAAATTGAATAATTAATCATGTGACATCACAATTGAAAAAGCAGCACAGGTTAGAAAGTCGCAAAAATTCAAATAAATAACCCGCATTAATACAGCGTGAAATGCATAAACAACTTACAATAATCATGTAAAAGTGAAATCAAACATTATTATAAAACATTTAATACATAAAATCATTTCTACAATCTCTTAAAAAAATCCAGAACAAGACCAAAAGTATCCATTCCACTAAATTATTAAACAATCTTACAGATAAAGGATTATTACGAGACAGTAGCGAGATAATCAGCTACATTGTCAAAAAGTAGTTATAACTGACTATACTTTGTTGCTTTTTCATTTTTCTCTTACCCTACAGGAAGGGAATGCAAAAAGGAAAATCTGACCCTGCAGGGGATTCATGGGACGGCTTGTCTTGATTATCTGTGGTGGTACCGGTGACCTCTGCGTTTGTTCGGAGCATGACTGCGCACGCCTCCTATGGCCCCTTCGTATCTTACGCTTCCTTTTCTGTGGCCCACCTGTAAAAAAGAAGAAGAGGAGCCAACCGAACACTGGGAAGAGACGAGGGAAGATTGATCCGAATCTGGTAAGCGCATAGCCGATGCATCGGAGCACGATGGTGTAGAGACACGCTGTTGCCGATACATACGTCTTGTATCCCTCCAGGTATATACTTCCCCTCGTTCGTAATCCTGGGTGTCTCGACGAAACTTTCTTATTTGACCTGCAGGATCTCCTGTTGCAACGGCTCCAACTTCCGCTCTAACTCCTGGATGGTAACTCTGTCGGTACTTGCTGGCGGAATATTCTTCTTCCACAGCATGGATTTGTTGCTTTAGCTCTTTTGCGGCCCCCTGCAGTTGTTGAATAGTGAGGGCAATGAGATCTAAACTGCACCTGTTTAGAATACCTCTCCATTTTGTGTTGAAATCTTGATCGTCTCGGAACAACGCCGGTTTCAGATTCACTCGTAGACCACGTGGTATCCGCTGGGCCCGTGCATACTCTGCCAGGGAAGATGTATGTAATGCCCATGATATCTCACGGCGTTTAAGTTGTTCGAGCTTGCGTAAAGTTTCTGTCTCAGACGTACAGGTAGGTAATGGTAGACTTTGTGCAGACTGTAGAATCCTTTTGGGTTCAGTTTCTGTGAACCCAAAGGTTTCAGCTTTCCTGTTAGTGGTAGCTGCAATGTCGGCAAATGACATATTCACAATGGCACTCAAAGTGGGGTGCAGAGTTAAACCCGCCGAACGTGGAATCCACATACATCTTCCCTGGCAGAGTATGCACGGGCCCAGCGGATACCACGTGGTCTACGAGTGAATCTGAAACCGGCGTTGTTCCGAGACGATCAAGATTTCAACACAAAATGGAGATGTATTCTAAACAGGTGCAGTTTAGATCTCATTGCCCTCACTGTTCAACAACTGCAGGGGGCCGCAAAAGAGCTAAAGCAACAAATCCATGCTGTGGAAGAAGAATATTCCGCCATACCAGCAAGTACCGACAGAGTTACCATCCAGGAGTTAGAGCGGAAGTTGGAGCCGTTGCAACAGGAGATCCTGCAGTTCAAAATAAGAAAGTTTCGTCGAGACACCCAGGATTACAAACGAGAGGAAGTATATACCTGGAGGGATACAAGACGTATGTATCGGCAACAGCGTGTCTCTACACCATCGCGCTCCGATGCATCGGCTATGCGCTTACCAGATTCGGATCAATCTTCCCTCGTCTCTTCCCAGTGTTCGGTTGGCTCCTCTTCTCCTTCTTTTTTACAGGTGGGCCACAGAAAAGGAAGCGTAAGATACGAAGGGGCCATAGGAGGCGTGCGCAGTCATGCTCCGAACAAACGCAGAGGTCACCGGTACCACCACAGATAATCAAGACAAGCCGTCCCATGAATCCCCTGCAGGGTCGGATTTTCCTTTTTGCATTCCCTTCCTGTAGGGTAAGATAAAAATGAAAAAGCAACAAAGTATAGTCAGTTAGAACTACTTTTTGACAATGTAGCTGATTATCTCGCTACTGTCTCGTAATAATCCTGTATCTGTAAGATTGTTTAATAATTTAGTGGAATGGATACTTTTGGTCTTGTTCTGGATTTTTTAAGAGATTGTAGAAATGATTTTATGTATTAAATGGTTTATAACAATGTTTGATTTCACTTCACTTTTACATGTTTATTGTAAGTTGTTTATGCATTTCACGCTGTATTAATGCGGGTTATTTATTTGAATTTTTGCGACTTTTTAACCTGTGCTGCTTTTTCAATTGTGATGTCACATGATTAATTATTCAATTTTGTAATCGACCAATCACTGTGAACGTGTGGTGTTAAAAGCCTTTCACTGTTTCACTGTAATATGCTTGACAAAGGGGACCATCCCCGAAACGTTGCATCGTGTGCAAATAAATATACGCAAGGTTTATCCTGCTTGAACACGCTGTGAGTGCCATTTGCTTTCTTCTTTCGTTGTATGAGGAGGGTGCCGATCCTTCCAAGCAATTGAGCACCTGGCGGATCTTTTGAAGGCCTGGGTGTGCGAGTTTGCCATAATCTCTTGGTCTCCTCTCTTTAACTAAGACCAAGACCCTGAGCATGCGCACAATAGTGGATACCAAGGCAGCGAATGTGCATAAATACAAAATGTGAGAACGCTTACTACAAGGCTGTTATGGCGATGCACAAACAAATCATGAAGAAATAGGCACTGATCAGCCCGCTCTACATACTTTGTCCTCCTGTGATCCCTCCTGTGCTGAAGCTTGTGCTCTGTAAATGACACAACAGTGTAACCGCACAAAAGAATGTTTGATGCGGTAGGGTTGGGGGCGATATATAATATAGCAATCAAGTACGGCTGTGTATATTCAAACAGGGGACTTTAGTCACCAGCTTTCCTTGTCCTAAATGCTTAGTAGGCAGCTGACTGTTTCTGTAAAATGCAGTAGAGTCAACACTTGTTTGTTTAAACTAATTTATATATATATATATATGTATAATATAGGGAATTTGAGAGACACATTATCTCAATATTCATTGTGTATTAAAGGGGCAATTCATCTTTAAGTTAACATTTAGTGTGTTATAGAATGGCCAATTTTAAGTTGGACTTCATTATTAATTTTTTTATATTTTTTTTTTCTTAACTTTTTGCCTTTTTCTTCTGACTCTTTCTTGATTTTTAATGAGGGTCACTGACCCTATTTTAAAATCAAATGCTCTGTAAGGCTACAGGTGCATTGCTTTGCTACTTTTTATTGCTCCTCTTTCTTTTGAGACCCATTGCATGGTTGCTGCGTTAATTTGGACCCTAGCAACCATATTGCTGAAATTGCTAATTGGAGATCTGCTGAATTAAAAGCCAAATAACTCAAAAACCACAAATAAATTATGAAAACCTGTTTCAAATAGCCTTGGAATATCAATCTCTACTATGTTAACTCAAAGGTGAACAACCCCTTTAAATTTCTGTTTAGTTGGTATTTAGTGCATTTTGAAATGTAATGAGGTGCTGAATATATAGCATCTACACTAACGGTAAAATATTTACTTCCAGTCATGGTTAATTATTTTTCTTATACAGCCACTGTTGCTCGAGTGATTGACAGATACGAAGAAGATGGAAATGAGGATGATGTACCAGTGGTTAGCCAGCTCCGCAGAACTTCAGCGTCTTTTGTGGATACAGACAGACGATACCTGGGGAAAGCAACATCTCGAAAGGATTTAAAGGCAGAATTTGGAGGAGAGTTCTCTGATGAAGATTCTGGTATGCTCCTAACCACTTATAATTTTCCATTCTCACCCTTTATGACTACTGCATAAAGAATTGTGCATTGGGTCATGTTTATTTGAGCAGCATGATCGAATTCCTTGATGTGTTGGTTATAGACATACATCAGATCTAGCGTTCTGTTAGAATCCTAGTACTTTCCGAACGATTTTATTGCAGGGTAGAATTCTCCTTTAAAGAGGTGATCAATTCAGAGTGGAAGAGAACTGAAAGAGAGGTGGTTATCCAAGAAAATATTGCCAAAATGTACCCAATGGAGTAGAATTTTACCAAAGTATATGATAACCCTCCTAGGGTTGATGGTGCAGTTGTGCGTCTGGCCTGGAAAACTACACTTCCAGTTGACGATGCTGCAGCTTTTCGTGATCTGATGGAGAAACAGCTTGCAACTAATCTTAAAGGGGGTTGTTTACGTTGCTGAGCTGTACCCAGAAAAATACAAATAAAGTTCCCCCAAGAATGTTAAAGTGGTTGAACTCACCAGTAAAACATGCTCAGGTCTGTTGAAATATCTGAGAGGCATTCTGGATGTTTACGAGAGGTTGGAGCATTTCTTCCCCAGACAGTGCAGGTCACATGGCAGCATGGTAACATCACAAATCTGCTTTCCCTTACTAGTTACAATGCAATTTTCTGCCCCCTCAGTCCCTCCCCCTCAACCAACATGTATCAGAAAATGAAGACGCGTCATCAATTTGTTTGGGTGATAAACTGGGAGAAGGGCAGCCATTCGGAGAGCATAGTTGGATACCTGCGAAGGTTTAGTTTGATTTCCACAGGAGAAGGTGCTTCATATAAGAATTGAGGCAGCTCAGGGAAAGTTCCAGTGAGATCTTGCTTGTCAATTCTAGGTCTCATGGCAGCCACCATTCAGATGGCACATGAGGCTGCTCCAGCAATTCTTTCTGAAGTCAAATGCCTCTGGACAGTTGAAGCTAAATGCTTGTTTCAAAGTTCCAGAGGACATCAAAGACAGTCTAGATCGATGGATAAACTCAAGAAACTTAGCTCAAGGAATGCCTCTTTCAGATCCTCCGTATGTCATAATTACTACTAATGCTTCAGAGATAGACTGGGGTGTGGTTTTTGAAGATCGCACTGTTCAAGGTCAATGAAATCTTCAAGGATTCCCTTCAAACGTTCTAGAGTTAAGAGCCATAAAGGAAGCCTTGCTGGCCTTCTCTGCGGACATCTCACAAGGCTGGGTGAAAGTTCAGTCCAACAATCAGGGCAGATTTTGTGGCGAGACCACAAAGGCCCGGGCCTAGGGTGTCGCAATTCTAGGGGTGGCATTCCGCCCAGCGATACGGCACAGACACGCGCACATGGTGGGGTACGCGCCATTGGCGAGCAATAGGACCTTGGGGCAGGATTCGGATTTCAGCAGGATTCGGATTTGGTCGAATCCTTCTGCCCGGCCGAACCGAATCCGTCACCTAATTTGCATATGTAAATTAGGGGTGGGAGGGAAATTGCGTGACTTTTTGAAGTAAAAAAATGTTTTCCCCTTCTCACCCCTAATTTGCATATGCAAATTAGGATTCGGTTCAGTATTCGGCCGAATCTTTAACGATAGATATATATATATAGTGTCCCACAGTACCAGCACCCACAGACAGATGTAGCCAGCGGTGCACGACCAATAAAGCATATTTCTGCGAAGGATCAAAGACGAAGTGAAGTAGTAGTGTTTATTTCAAACAAAAGAATGGAACAAACAATGTTGGAGTGGCTAAATGTGTATATCAAAGTGCTGGTCCAGGAATTGTTTGATCCAGATTGACTACATAATTGGCATTGGCTGTGCACCCCGCAAGTTGCAAGTACTTTGTAACTACGATATAGAGATATATATATATATATATATATATATATGCTTTTGCTATTTCTGATTTACCTCTGAATGCATTTTAATTTAAACATAAATGTTATTGTTTTGTTTAAAGATGAAGATGGAGCATCTGTGGATGAGGAACTGGCAAGTGCTAGTGGGTCAGGAGATAGTGAAGAGGAAAGGGAATCTGAAAATGAGGAAGACGAGAGAGAAGACCATGAGGAAGACCTTGAAAGTGAATCTCACAATGATGAAGACGAGAGAGAAGACCTTGAGGTTGGAGATTCTAACCTGAGTGTAGATGAGGAGAGTGATCAAGAACCAGATGCATATGAGGATTCACATAAACATGACTCAGGCAATTCGGGATTAGAAGATGATGGCGAAGTTTTGACATTTTCTAAAGAAAAAGTATCCAAGGACTTTGAAAAGGGCCAATCTATTAAAAACCAAATTGGTAAGTGAATAACATTTTGCTCTTCAAGCCTTGCAAGATATGACAAGTATGATTTTGATTCCAAATTATGCCCAGTAAATGCAAGGGGGGTTGTAATCCGCCTCTAAAATGTGTGTCTCCAGCACTTGCTTCATACGCCAAGTAAGTAACCACTTAAAGAACTAAACCCTAAAAATGGATATAGCTAGAAATGCCATATTTTATATATGTGCCATTAGAGCTGTGGAAGTCACCAAAATTGACTCTGACTCCAACTCCTAATAATTGCAAAAAAAAATACAATATGCACTGTCCTATTTTACAGATGATATTCATAAAAAGTGCTTCTCTGCTCTAAGAATAAAGCCCAGTTTGCAATTGCTTTACTGGTGTGAAGTCCAGCTGAACTATTATGCAACCTCACATTCATACATCATTTCAATCTGAGGTATACAAGCACTGAAAATAATCGTTTATGAATAAACATCTGGCAGAAGCACTTCTAAGAACAATACTATAGTTCATTTTGCATTGTATTTCAAGGGGTGATTTATAGAATGACTAATTTTTTAAAGTTTTTTTTTAATTATTTGCCTTCGTCTTCTGACTCTTTTCAGCTTATAAATGAAGGTCCCTGACCCCATATAAAAACCAAATGCTCTGAAAGGCTACAAATGTATTGTTATTGTTACTTTTTATTACTCATCTTTCTGTTCAGGCCCCCTCCTATTCATATCCCAGTCTCTTATTTAAATCAGTGCCTGGTTGATAGTGTATTTTGGACCTTGGGCCAAGCGAGCGGATTTCAATAATATGAACAGGTGCCAACTGGATGAGGACCACATCAATTAACAGATGCAGTCCTCGACGAAGGGAAAATCAAACCACACAGGTCGATATCTGGCAGATTTTTAGCCCAGTATTGGTCAGGGAGGCTCCATACACAGATTAAAGCTGTTGAATCAGTCTTAGGGTAAGGGCACACCTGGCAATTTGGGGCAAATAAGTTGCCTCTTATTTGGGGCAAATAAGTCGCCTCTTATTTGGGGCGACGAATCTCCCCGAACACCTTCCCCTGTCTTGCGCCGGCTATAATGAAAAGTCGCCTGCGGCATGGCACAAGCGTCGCTTCTTATTCCGAAGTAGCCCGAAGTGGCATTCAAGCCAGAAAAAAAAAATGAGAACAGGCACAGGTTACATATAGTAGCACATAACGGATAAGCCCTGTCCAATACAATTAGTGATGTGTGTGTACCAGCCCAAAACAAACACAGCCCTTTAGCAGTAAAGATCTGTGTCTCCAAAGATGCCCCAGTAGCTCCCCATCTTCTTTTCTGCTGATTCACTGCACATGCGCTGTGCTGCTGTCAGTTACTGAGCTTAGGGACCCACTCACAATATATGGTACACAATGTCACAATATAAGGCTGATTAGTAATTAATACAGATAATTACTATATGACAGCAGAGAAACCAGTGCAACGAGCATGATAATTTAATAATCAGCTCTGTAGCATCATCTTATAATACAGACAAACCTAATTTTCTGCTTGTTAATTTGTGACAACCCCTAAGCTTAGCTTCTCAACAGCTGCTCAGAGTCCACTGAGTATGTGAATGTTGCAGACACTTTCCAAGATGGTGACCCCCTGTGACAAGTTTAAAGTCCTGGATCATTGCTGCTATTGACAAGCTGAAACTTTAGGCTGGTACAATAAGTTTATTATATAATATATAGCATTTTTAGCCATATTCATTTTTAGGATTCAGTTTGTCTTTAAAGATTTTTAGTTTAGTCTGAAAATGGAAGAGGTATCGCAGATTGAGATATTGATGAGGCACCAGCTCAACTGACTTTATCAAGGGTTTTTGCATAAGAAAATATTTATTCAGTTAATATATACAGTATGTACCATAGAAACATTATTTATAAATATTATTTAGTACTTACAGACAGTAAAAAATAACTGGGCATTAAAAAGTTTAAAAGGGGATGTTCACCTTTGTTACCTTTTAGTATGTTATAAAATGGCTAATTGTAAGCAACTTTTAAATTGTCGTTTGATAGTTTTTGATTCTTGTTAACTTTCCAGCATTCAAATGGGGGTCACTGACTCTTTCCAGTTTTCAAATACAAATGCTCTGTAAGGCTACAAATTTATTGTTAGTTTTATTATTAGTCTTTCTAGTCAGGCCCTCTCCTATTCATATTCCAGTCTCTTAATCTAAACAATTAACATTTTCTAGGTTAATTTGGACCCTAGCAGCCAGTAATTGCAAACTGGAGAGCTGCTGAGTAACTCAAAAACCACAAATAATAAAAATTGCCTTAGAACATCACTCTCTACATCATAATAAAAGTTTATTGAACAACCCCCGAATGGATCTCTGGTTATAGAGAACAGAGGAGTAGGTAAAGCAAAAGTACAGTGCAAATTGAGTAAAGAATGGGGAAGAAAAGGTTGTATGGATTAAAGAGTTAGTTCGTCTTTAAAGGAACAGTTCAGGGTAAGAATAAAAACTGGGTACATAGGTAGGCTGGGCAAAGTAAAAAATTAAAAAAATTAATAATCTAATATTTTATAATAATCAAAATATTCAAATTTTTTTATATAACGATTCAGTGTTGCCTACCATAAAGCAATACTAGTTATCATAACTAACAGTTTGCTCAGGTACTTTAATACACAGCAACCAATGCAATGTTTGCTTTTAAAAAGGTGACTGGTAAATGCTACCCGCTGATTGGTTGCTTTAAGTAATTAGACCTATGAAAACTTTGCACCTTTTCATTATACAACCCCCTACAATTTTTCTCCATCAGTGTAAGTTGTAGTAGTTAAATATTTTAGTGATATACCATATATTTTGTTTAATTATATGTTAATAGAATAACACTGTTAGGGATTGTTTTATGTTCTTACACTATCTTTCTTTGCAAATGATTTTGTACGGGAATTGGGCATTTTATATCCATCTAGCAGTCGAATTTACAAATGCTACACCTTTGTGCAAGTGAAATATTTTGGAATTGGTCATGATTATAAATTTAAATATAAGTTACTCAAAATGTAATCTTTTTTTATAAGTTCGTTTGAAGGTGTCATTGGAAGGTAATTGTTTTAAAGAATAAAACCATTAATTTTCTGTAGCCAACACATCCTGGGAGGTTTGACAAGTAATCCTGCTGGCTCGCCATACATAATGCACAGCCCTATAGTTCAGACACACTCTCTTTAATTACGTGATTTCTAATTTTGGCGAGTGCCCAGATGTGACTGTCTTTTGAAACCATAGGAGATCATCTGAATTTCTTTTGCTAAAATGTTCTCCAGTAAATGTAATCATAAATTTTATAGGAAATTTGTTTCATGCTAGTTGACAATGTAGTTTTTGAATACTCTGGGAGAAATCTTTCCTTTAGCATTTAGATCAAGGAAGTTTTTCGGTTATACAGTGTAATTCTGTTGACTGAGCTTACTTGATTATATTTTTAGTGCTAGGCCCACCTATAAGACAGACAGCTATTTGTTTATCAAAGTAAGACTTAAACTGCATTAGGCCACACCCCATATTGCCTTGCAATTTCCTTCCTGTAGTGTTGCAGTGTTGACCACGTCCACTTTGTAAAACCATGCGTTTATAATAAAATTTCTCTCGAATCTACATGGAATGTGTGAATGGGGCAGCACTAAATGCAATAGTATTTTATGATAGCCACGCTGTGGAACCCGTCATTTCATGTTATAGTCTTGCCCCAAGCATCTTATGACAAGGTGGCTCTCTACTCATGACTAAACCTGTGAGCAGATTGCTGTAATGCTCCTCATCTGTAGATTCCTCTGTTTTGTTTTGCAATTTATATACAGTAATATGAGGAGTGACATTACAGGCTCATCTTGTGAGACTGTGAGAAGACTCCTGAAAGGAGAACTAAGGCTTAACTAAATAAGTAGGCTAGAAATGTTATACATTATGTTTTAGGCTTCTGTACCAGCCCAAGGCAACCACTTACGCAGTAAAGATCTGTGTCTCGAAATATGCGATATGTGCTGCTGTCACTTACTAAGCTTAGGGGCCGCCTCAGAATATACAGTACACTTAGGTGCAGATTTACTAAGCTCGAGTGAATAATTCGAATGCAAAAATATTAGAATTTCGAAGTATTTTTTTGGGTACTTCGACCATCGAATTGATCGAATTCGATCGAATTCGATCAAATTGAATGATTCGAACGATTCGAAGTAAAAATCGTTCCACTATTCAACTATTCGATAATCAAAGTACTGTCTCTTCATACTTCGCCACATTAAAGCTACCAAAGTGCAATGTTAGCCTATGGGGACCTTCCAGAGCACTTTTCTAAGTTTTTTTTTGATCAAATAAAAATCATTCGATCGATCGCTTAAAAACGTTCGAATCGTTCGACTCAAATGATTTTATCGTTCGATCTAACCTTTTGCGCTAGAATCCTTCGAATTCGATATTCAAATCGAAGGATTTTACCTCGAGGGTCGAATTAGAGTGTTTTTTATACACATAGAATATTAATGTCACCATATAAGGCTGTTAAGTAATTAATAGAGATAATTACTACACGGAAACACAGAAACCAGTGCAACTAGCCTCAGAATTAATAATCCGCCCTGTAGCATCAGCTTATATTACAGGCAAACCTTATTTTCTGTTTGATAATTTGCGACGACCCCTAAACTTGGCTTCTCAACAGAGCCCACTGAGCATGTGAGAGTCATAGACACTTTCCAAGATGGTGACCCCCTGTGACTAGTTTGAAATCCTGGATCATTGCTGCTATTGAGATGCAGAAACTTTAGGCTGATGCAATCAGGTCATGATATAAAATATGGCTTTTTTAGCTGTATTCATTTTTAGGGTTTAGGTCTCCTTGAAGGGGAAGCAAACAGGATTAAGGATTGCAGGATGGGGACTGCTAATCAGCACTGTCCTGCAAATAGTGGGACTGGGATGTATGCTGTATAATATGCCCAGCCCCCCACCAAAACATACTTTATAATATTTATCGCTTATAGCAGCTGGTGAACTCCAGATTGTGGGTTAGACCAAGCGCTGGCACAGGGGTGTTTCTAGCAGCTGGTCAAAGCCACAGCGTAGGTTAGACCGAGTGCTGGCGATTTCTTTCTGTGTTTCGTTTACAATATTAGCTAGTTAGATAATGTATTTATTTTGTATTAATGTTCTGTTTTTATCATCTCTTTCTCAGCTATTTGGGACCAGCTTCTAGAGGGACGGATAAAAATTCAAAAAGCTTTTCTATTGGCTAATCAACTCCCACAAGCCAATGCCTTTGCAATTTTTAAGAAGGAAGGTGGTTCAGAGTTCTCAAAAGCCCAAAAAAACAGTAAGAAGAATTTATTGCTATTCATATCTTGTGCAAATGATAACCGTTCCCAGTGGAATTTACCCATGCCAATGTCTGTTTGGTCATGAATGTAGTTGAATATTCTGATTATATTTAACAGCTGTTTCAATGCATAATATGTAACTATAATGTATTTATTACTTATACATTTTCCCCACTTAATGATGTAGCTGTTTTTTTTTTTTTTAAGTAAATTATAGAATACAATATCCTTTATAATTAGTGCAGCCGTTCGCTTTGTAGATGAAGGCAAATGATGCTTAAAGGGCAAGTCTATTCCAAAATAAAAATATGTCTAATAAAAGAAAAGATCATTTGAAGCAGCTTTCCGATATACATTTATTAAAAAATGCAGTGCTTTTAAAGTTATTTGTAAAAACAATTTATATTAAAAACAATATTTTCTTCAACTCCTGGTTTACTTTTTAATCAATGTTGCAAAAGTCTTCGTTCCCCAGCAGAGAGAGGTCTGTTAATCAGCTGCCTTGTCTTACATTGTATCAACAGTCAGAGCCATCAGAATAGAGAATAGAAAGGGGCAGACAAACACTGCTTTCAGTAGCAATACATATACAAATAATTTAAAAACCATAGAGAATTTGTTACAAATGTATTTTGCAAAGTTGCTTAGAATTATGTGTTCTTTTATTAGGCCAAAAATTACGTTTTGAGTTGAAGTTATCTTTAAAGGGGTAGTTCACCTTCAAACACTTAGTTTCAGATAGATCACCAGAAACAGACTTTTTTAAAATACTCTCTATTTTCTTTTTGTGACCGTTTTTCTAATTGAAGTGTAAAGTTTTATTTTTCACCTTCTAAACCAACTCTGGGGGGGGGGTTGCAGACTGTTCTAAATTGATACATTTAGTTGACACTATTGTTATCTTTGTTCCTGCAGAGCAGAATCCCTGAGCATCATTAAAGGAATTGTTCAGTGTAAAAATAAAAACTGGGTAAATAGATAGTATATGGTAAATAAAAAATATTTCTAATATAGTTAGGCAAAAATGTAATGTATAAAGGCTGGAGTGACTGGATGTTTAACATAATAGCCAGAACACTACTTCCTGCTTCTCATCTCTTGGTTTACACTGACTGGTTAACCTGGTTACCAGGCAGTAACCAATCAGAGACTTGAGGGAGGGCCACATGGGCCATATCTGTTGCTTTTGAATCTGAGCTGAATGCTGAGGGTCAATTACAAACTCACTGAACAGATATGTACCATGTGGCCCCCCTTCAAGTCACTGACTAGCTCAGCGTTAGAGAGATGAAAAGCAGGAAGTGTTCTGGCTATTATGTTACACATCCACTCACTCCAGTCTTCATACATTACATTTTTGGCTAACTAACTATATTAGAAACATTTTTTATTTTGCACAGCCTATCTATTTACACAGTTTTTATTTTCACACTGAACTGTTCCTTTAAAGGCAGCTGTTAGAATTGAAACAAAAGTTGCTAATATTCCATAGATAACTGCTGTGAAATGTATCAACTAATTGTATCAATGTAATAGGATAGCAAATTGTTCCCAATGCTCCTGGATCACTGAGCTGCCAGACTGAAACCCCAGAGACAGGAACATTAAACTTTAATTTTGGATAAACGGTAACAAAAAAAAGATGGAAGCAACTGTAAAAAAAAGTCTTTGTTTGTGGGATTATTATGGCTGTCACCAGGTAATATAACTGGAGATCTTTATTTTTTTTAACAAATGTATATTCTTTAATACAATTCAAATAAATTGCACGTGGGGGGTATATTGAAAGAGGTACTAACACCACTAAACTAAAGATAACATTAGATTCATGTTCTAAAATTAGCTATCTTAAAAACATTCTCATCCACTTTCTCTTTCAGATAAATACTATTCTGAATAATCTGAATAGTTAATTACTCTCTTTGCAAATGAAAAACTCAGCTACCACAGAATTTCCCAAGTGATAATATAAAGAAATAGTTAATGCCACTTGTGGTTTAGGTGCAACGTGCAGGACCTCCGTGTTGAATGTATTGTGTCTATATGAAATGTGTCACTTGGAACCCCATTTGTCATCAAACCAAGGACTAAAGAACTGCATAATTTAGAATAATCGGAAACACAAATCACTTTAATTAAAAAGAGTGAAGTGTAATAAAAATGCATACAACATGAAAACAAAGAAAAGAAATCCCAGTGTGTTTCACAGGTACGGTTTACTTGCTTCTTTAGCAGAAGCTTTTTTTACTAGAATGCTCCAAATCCATCATTGTTTGGTTTTGGTTAAACACTAAATACAAACTCTAATGTGGATATTTGAATTTGAGAGTTATGTAAAAGTTACATTATCTGTGAGCACACAATTTAAATGCATTTAGTTGTGCAGAACTTTTAAAGTGACATGACTTTTATGGATTTTAATTCAGTTTGGTGAATATGAGAAGATTTATTTATTGATTTTCAATTTAAGGAAAAAAACGCAAGTGCAACAAAAGAAACCCTCAACCCCCAAATCAATTGAATTTTTTTTTTTTTTTTTGCAACATACCTTTTGGCATTTCTCAAATCACAGAAATATGAAGTCTTGAATACTCATACATGTCTCTCTTAAGTTTCATCTGAATACCAAACCAATACTAGATTTAGTTCATCCCTGTTTCAAAGCCATGCTCATTATTTTTACCACAATATCAACAGACAACAGCACTGTTTCTGGCATTGGCAGTTTATTAGATATTAAATTGGGAAATTCCTAGCAATAAAAAGTTTTCCCCATCTATCAAAACTTTCCTGACTGATATATTTTAGTTGATTCCCACAATAGGCATGGGTATAAACTGAGCTACATGGAGCTTCCCCCTGAAGAAGAAAGTTTCATGACAAAAGGATTTCCAAGTGAGTTAAGAACTGGATATAGATACACTGAATTGAAGATGGAGGTCTTCTTAGTTGCAAGCCAAACTGCATGTGGTGTTAAATATTCTTTGTGTTATAATTTAACATGTATATAGAGCAAGCACTGTTAAACAATGCTGGCTGTATATGGAAGCTAGCTCACCCTGGCTACAACAACCTGCATACTAGTTTTAGAATTGGGTTCTGTAAATTTGCATGGAGCTCTGTTTTCCTATTCCTTCAGTGTATCCTCTTAGATTTATGTTATTGTTGTGATGACCTGCCATGTATTTACATTCGTAATGAATGGCCACTGAGGGGTTCTGTAAATCCTTCTTTACCCTTTGGCTTCCACGAATTGTATTTTGTACCTGGTGCTTCCTCCTTGGTCTGGATTCTCCTCTAATTGGGCTGTGGGGTCCTTACACTCAGCCCCATATACCTGTAGTATACAGCCTCTAATGATGCTGTTTATCAGCATAACAAATAATCAGTTGGTAAAAGTATCATTCTTAGAAACACTTGTGTGTCCTATGCCAAAGTGCTGGCGAGGGCAGGCTTTCTTTCATTTTGACAGTTAAGGGTTTAAAGGAGAAGGGAATATTAAAGCCATTTTAACCGTTAGACCTTTTCTGAATCAGAACGGTCTATGCAAATACACCCAGTTACACTCACAGTGCTGCTGCTGAGTCCTCTGTGAAAAGGAATCTTAGACCACCCAGCCCCAGCAGACGCCTAACACCTTTAACACCTTTCACTGGCAACATTTTCAAGCTAGGCATGTTCTCTTTAGTTTATTTGCAATCTTGTTCACTAAATTGGAGATTGCAGTTATTTATATTGAGATGTACATTTTTATTTTGTGTTAAAAGGCACTGCTATTACACATAGCAGCCATATTAATCAAAACCATATCATCCAATCAATTATTTGCTTTCATGTTCTAGATTTTAGCAGTCTAATCGGTTACTGAATTATTTTTTATTCGTAACTGTAATTTACCTTCTGTACCCTAGGAAACTGTTCATTGTTAATTATTTTTCCCTGCTGACCTCTCTTTAATTTTTGAAAATTTTTTGCTGGAGAAAAAACTGGTTTAGCACCTATAATTAATACATTATGAACAACATTAAACCACCTCTCTATTCCTAATGGAGCCTACAAATTCATACAGCTTATCGCTGGCTGAATGCGCTTTTAAGATCTTTGAAATGCAGATGATAGTGCACCTTAAACAGACTGTATGTATATATCTATGTATAGGTAATCATATGATTGACCGCAGACATCAATGTCTAAATGTAAACTTTTACTCTTATACAGTGTGGGATACTGTTATGTGTATTTGTAAACTTGAAATGCGCTGTTTCCTGTCTTGTTTTTCCTGTTCTCTTACATTATGTCATTTTAAATGTAAGCTAAATATACTTATGTATTAACTTCACCTAGTAGTTGCTTAGAAAAAAAGGTGTTTTTGTTGCTACTATTATTTGCAATAATTGCTCTTGAAGAGGTACTTTGGCGATTGCAGGGCAGGCGCAGCATCAGTGCTTCACTGGTAACTTCTAATTATATATTTTAAAAAAATAACTAATTGGACAGTGCAAATTAACCCCAATTTTCATATGAAATATGGGAGAGTAGTTCATGCTGTGTCCATGCTGTGTTGAGTAATGGAAATGTGTATCTGCGTTACTTTTGGCCTAATTATTTCAAGTCAGTTATAGGTTGGTTTCACACATGGTGGGTGCCAATGCTGGCTTCTGCTGAAATTGAATGTTGTCCATTTTCTTTTAAATTAGTAAGCTGAGCATCTCTAATGGAAGTCTAGTATTCTTGTCTGCTGTCTCTATAACCCTAAAAATATTAAAGGCACTGTGTAACCTTTGGAAAGAAGCCTTGTCCAGGTCTTCTTGATTACTTAAGAGGTGAAATGGGTGCAGACTGAAAATACTATACTTAATTAATTTCATTCTGCTGGGTAGCTTTTATCAATAAACATATCTATAATGTCAGCAACATCTGTGTGCTCATTTCAGTCAATCCACAGTTTTGGTGTACGTTAAATTACATTTTGCTAGAACCGCTTTCAAATGTATTAAACACTAATTAACTCTTAATATATGCAGTGGGTTTATGCAGAGCTATGCATGGTGCATTTTTCATAAGTTTCTAATTTTAAGTGTCACTTGTGATAAAACTCCTTGGAATCTTTTCATTGCCATATTTTTTCATGTTACAAGTACTGATGTTGCAAAAATACATTTTAAAAAGTGTGCCTGTTACATGGACAAATCAGCAACTTCAGTTTTGTATTCTGCTACACCACAAACAATTATCTAAAAAGGTTAGACTGTGTTTAAAGGCATTCTGTCATGATATTTATGGTGTGGTTTTTTTTATTATAAATTACACTGGTTACGTTACACATATTTAGCTGTAATATTGGCGTGCAGGCAGCCATCTCAGGTCATTGTGCCCGATCCAATGCTTTCAGAAAGAGCATCCACTTCAAAATGGATCTGCTTTCAGATAAGCTATTGTTTCTCCCACTCCGTGTAATTGGATGAGTTGCAGTGAGACTGGATTTTTACTGTTGAGTGCTATTCAGTAGTAAGTCACATGGCTGAGGGCACCTCGGAAACTAATTACATATCTAGCCCCATGGCAGATTTCAAAATTAAACATACAAAATTCTCTTTGCTCTTTTGAAAAATGCACTTCAGTGCATAATTCTGCTAGAACAGCACTATTACTATTTAAAAAAAATCAAACTGTGAAACATAAATGTTGTTTAAATGTTCTGGGTCTCTTCAGGATTATAGGTCAATTTCAAATTGGGCCTCCTATGTTAAATAGGTTGTTCACCTTCCAAACACTTTTTTTCAGTTCACTTGTTTTCAGATTGTTCCCCAGAAATAAATACTTTTTATCAATTACTTTCCATTATTTATTTTTTACTGTTTTTCCAAAATCTAAGTTTAAAATAGAGTGTTCCTGTCTCTGGTGTTTAGATATTTAGATCTGACCTTTCTCCTCTCGAGTAGTGGTGTTGGCACCCTTTTTTGTATGTCATTACTATTTCTTGCCTACTATTCATGCCTCATGGTAAGTTTAGCTGCCCCAGAGAGAAATGTATTCTATCTTATACTCATGTGTATCCCCACTTATACTCATGTGTACCCCTTAGCACTTTATAGGGAAAGAAACAATGCTGCTCGAGGTCAGGGAAGGAAGGTGGGGGCTCCCCCTTCCATTTGAAAGTATGATTGTTTCCCTGCAGAGCAGCTAGGGATCGTGTGAAGTTTCCTATCTGCAGCTGTCAAAGCAAGTTAAACGAAGGGGGTATTTCACTGCATACAGTCAGGTTTATTATAAAAACGGTACACATTTTTCAATTAAAGGGGTGGGTCACATTTAAGGTACCTTTTAGTATATTATTGAATGGCCAATTCTAAGCAACTTTTCAATTTTTTTCATTATTTTTTTATATTTTTATAGTTATTTTACATTTTCTTTCTACTCTTTGCAGCTTTCAAATGGGTGTCGATGACTCCCTTCTAAAAAAAACAAATGCTCTGTAAGGCTACAAATGTATTGTTACTACTTTTTATTACTGACCCTTCTATTCAGACCCTCTCCTATTCATATTCCAGTCTCTTATTCAAATCAGTGCTCGTTGCTAGGGTAATTTGGAACCTATTTACCAGATTGATCACGATGCTGCTGAATAAAAAGCTAAATAACTCAAAAACTTCAATAATAAAAAATGAAAACCAATTGCAAATTGTCTCAGAATATCACTCTACATCATACTAAAAGTTCTCAAAGGTGAACAACCCCTTTAAAGTATATTGGAGGTAGATTTGATTTTTATTAAGGAAAGTAAAAATGGGATTTTATTTTTTTTACCTTTTACGTATGTGTGACACCTACACGAATATTATTACTAAATGTTGTGTTTTTTTTTTTTTTTAAGCAGCGTAGCCTGGAGACATCAGGTGTATTATCCTGCTGGTTTTTTTTTACACAGCGTAATAAATATGCTCCTCAGTCACTTTGCCATGTGACAGCACTAAGTACCGGTTATAAGGATATATGGTATAGGTTATTTATGGCACTTGTGTATGGTATATTTAGAAAATAAAATTGTGTAACTCTTAACATTTTTAATAAAATACATTGTATATATTATTTTTAGCTAACATTGACTTTACTAGGTTTGGCCGTCCTTAGATTCCTGAGATCGTAAGTTCAGCTTGATGATTTACTGCAAAATTGCTTCTAAATTGAAGTAGAAAATGTTTTGCAGACCTGGCAGCTTTCAAGCTTTGCACCCATTTGTCACCCAGCATTTCCCTTTGTGTATGGAACAAGAATTAATTAGGCTGCTCGGCAGGAAAACTTTATGGCTATAATTTATATACTAGGAATAACCGTTAAAGAGACATCTATGCTTTTTTTGAACCCTTTTTTTTGTTAACACACACTAATTATTATAATGTTATGTTGGGAAGATTTGCTAGTTTTTTGGCTGTGTATATTTTTCTATTTACATAGACAAGCAATTTCTGTTATTTTACACGTGTCTCTTTGAAGGTTTTCTGTCTTATTTGATGCATTCAATTATTTTTCCTTTTTTTTTGACCTGAAGGAGACCCTTTTGGTTAACAATTTAAAATAATCTCTGACCAAGTTTGTCTGTTAAATAAGAGTAAAATTCTGTGAAAATAAAGTAATTGTTTGTTATTTGTTATGAATGCATGAAGAAAGCATTGTCTAAAAAGCAGCATTTTTACGGTTTTTAACATGTTCGTGACTGCTTGTGAAAGAGACATAATAGGGTAGGACTGCATTAATAGGTCGATGTGGTACTTGCTCCATGGAATGTTGAAACGTAATTAGTAGTTATTGGACAAGTTTTCATTTTCATCCCAGATGTAGTCCAAGTAGCTGTCGACTCCAGAGGGGCCAATTTGGCAGCTAAAATTCGACCTTGTTTAGCCAGCCATTTAAAAGGCATAGCTAAACCAATAGATTATACAAATGTTTCAAGGTAATATCTATTATCTATTTGTAATATCTACATTTTACAAGCACAGTTTTTCAATATATTTTGCAGAAAATGCACAGTAGTGTATGAGGTATGAATTTATTATTCAAGGCTACCATATCACTTTTCTTATAAAAATTCGAAACCATAAACCTCTGTCTGATATGACATTCACTTTGATGTGTGATTTGTAGCCACATACTTCGAGATGTTGTGGGCAGTTAGGCATCAATGCCAGGCTGATGTTGCTGTAGTGGCATACCTTGATCTGGCCGGACCCTTTTTAAAATGTCTTTGGGGGAGCCCGACATGCACTGTTCTGCCCAACCAGATGCTCAATCACCCAACCCAGACTTATAAAAGGGCAGTAGAGGGGATACTACCATACCACAGACCTTTTGGTCCTGGCCCTCTAGAGCCACTCCAGGTAGTTACGCCATTGTGTTGCTGCATATTTCATATATAAATCACTAATTCGCTACTTGACTTGTTCATTTCGTTTTTATTCTAGCATAGTATAGTATAATCAAATGAGTGTGTCCCACTTTTCTCTCATCGATAGTTACACCACCAGGATACAGCAAGGGAGAACTGTGGCTTTATAGGGATGATTAACATGTCTAATAGCTGTTCTGACAAACTTCTCTTTGACATTAAAGGAACAGTTCAGTGTGAAAATAAAAACTGGGTAAATAGATAGGCTGTGCAAAATATAAAATGTTTCTGATATAGTTAATTAGCCAAAAATGTAATGTATAAAGGCTGGAGTGACTGGATGTCTAATAAAACAGCCAGAATCCAACTTCCTGCTTTTCAGCTCTATAACTCTGAGTTAGTCAGCGACTTGAAGGGGGGCCACATGGTACATTTCTGTTCAGTGAGTTTGTAATTGATCCTCAGTATTCAGCTCAGATTCAAAAGCAACAGATATGACCCATGTGGCCCCCCCTCAAGTCTCTGATTGGTTACTGCCTGGTAGCCAGGGTAGCCAGTCAGTGTAAACCAAGAAAGCTGAAAAGCAGGAAGTAGTGTTAAGACTGACATGTTATACATTAAATCACTCCAGCCTTAATACATTACATTTTTGGCTAACTAACTATATTAGAAACATTTTTTATTTTGCACAGCCTATCTATTTACCCAGTTTTTATTTTTACACTGTACAATTCCTTTAATGGGAAGCTCTTTGTGTTGGCTTGCATGCTTTTCTTTTAGGATCAATCAAAACTTGTGTCATAGAACTCACAAGGTGTTCAGATGACATGTATTCAGAGGCCATTCATCACATGTGAAACTCAGTTCAATTATCTCTTCAGAGAATTAACTTAGAATTGGAAGTTATAAAAGAACCACTTGGTCTGTATCTACTGATTACATAGTTACATAGTTAAATTGGGTTGAAAAAAGACAAAGTCCATCAAGTTCAACCCCTCCAAATGAAAACCCAGCATCCATACACACGCACACCTCCCTACTTTTAATTAAATTCTATATACCCATACCTATACTAACTATAGAGCTTAGTATCACAATAGCCTTTGATATTATGTCTGTCCAAAAAATCATCCAAGCCATTCTTAAAGGCATTAACTGAATCAGCCATCACAACATCACCCGGCAGTGCATTCCACAACCTCACTGTCCTGACTGTGAAGAACCACCTACGTTGCTTCAAATGAAAGTTCTTTTCTTCTAGTCTGAAGGGGTGGCCTCTGGTACGGTGATCCACTTTATGGGTAAAAAGGTCCCCTGCTATTTGTCTATAATGTCCTCTAATGTACTTGTAAAGTGTAATCATGTCCCCTCGCATGCGCCTTTTTTCCAGAGAAAACAAACCCAACCTTGACAGTCTACCCTCATAATTTAAGTCTTCCGTCCCCCTAACCAATTTAGTTGCACGTCTCTGCACTCTCTCCAGCTCATTTATATCCCTCTTTAGGACTGGAGTCCAAAACTGCACTGCATACTCAAGATGAGGCCTTATCAGGGACCTATAAAGAGGCATAATTATATTTTCATCCATTGAGTTAATGCCCTTTTTTATGCAAGACAGAACTTTATTTGCTTTAGTAGCCACATAATGACACTGCCCAGAATTAGACGTGTTATCTACAAAGACCCCTAGATCCTTCTCATTTAAGGAAACTCCCAACACACTGCCATTTAGTGTATAACTTGCATTTATATTATTTTTGCCAAAGTGCATAACCTTGCATTTATCAACATTGAACCTCATTTTCCAGTTTGCTGCCCAGGTTTCCAGTTTAGACAAATCACTCTGCAAAGTGGCAGCATCCTGCATGGAACCTATAGTTCAATTTAATATCATCTGCAAAAATAGAAACAGTACTTTTAATGCCCACCTCCAGGTCATTAATAAACAAGTATAGAGCCCTGCGGTACTCCACTAACAACACTGGTCCAATTAGAAAATGTTCCATTTACCACCGCTCTTTGTAGTCTATCTTTTAGCCAGTTCTCTATCCAGGTACAATTACTACGTTCCAGGCCAACATTCCTTAATTTAACCAGTAACCTTTTGTGTGGCACTGTATCAAATGCTTTAGCAAAGTCTAAGTAAATCACATCCACTGCCATCCCAGAATCGAGGTCTCTACTTACATTCTCATAAAAAGAAATTAAGTTAGTCTGGCAAGATCTATTACGCATAAAACCATGCTGGCACAAACTCATAGTATTATGATTTGCTATGATGTCCAGTATCTTATCCTTTATTAACCCTTCGAAAAGCTTTCCTACCACTGACATCAGACCAATTGGCCTATAGTTTTGAGGCTGAGAACGGGATACTTTTTTGAATAGAGGCACCACATTAGCAATTTGCCAGCCTCTCGGCACTATGCCAGATCTCAATGAATCCTGAAAAATTAAGTAGAGAGGTTTGGCAATTACAGAGCTAAGCTCGCTAATTACCCTGGGATGAATACCATCTGGCCCTGGACCTTTGTTAATCTTAACATGTTCTAGTCTCTTTTGAATTTCTTGTGTGAACCATGCATCATTAGTTGTATTACTAGAATTGGGACTGTTAAGAAGGAAAACTTCACTTACTGGTTCCTCATTTGTGTAGACAGATGAAAAATATGAGTTCAGAATCTGCGCTTTTATTTTGTTTTCATCAACCAGCTGACCCCCCTCTGATAGTAAGGGTCCCACTCCTTCCTGCTTCATTTTTTTTACTATAAACATATTTTAAAAATAATTTTGGATTTTTTTTTACTGCTTGCTGCAATATCCTTTTCTATATCAATTTTAGCTTGTCTTATAGCTTCTTTGCATGATTTATTGGCCTCCTTGTACCTTATAAATGTTTCGGCTGTACCAGCTAACTTGAAAGCCTTAAAAGCACGTCTTTTCTTACCCACCTCAACACCAACGCTTCTATTGAACCAAAAAGATTTTGCTTTGCAACAACGTTCCTTGCTTACAAGTGGAATATACTGACAAGTATATTTATTAAGCAGCATTTTAAAGACTTCCCATTTTTGTTCTGTGTTTAACCCTGTGAAAAGCATTTCCCACTTAATATGTTGCAGAGATGCCCTTATCCTGTCAAAGTTTGCACGTCTGAAATTTAGTGTTTTAGTTACTCCCTTATAGAATTGCTTCTGCAACAGGATCTCAAAAGAGACCATGTTATGATCACTATTCCCTAAATGCTCACCCACACAAATGTTAGAGATGAGTTCAGTATTGTTAATTATTACAAGGTCCAAAAGAGTTATTCCTAGTAGGTTCTTGAACGAGCTGGAATAAAAAGTTGTCATTCAGCATATATACAAACCTACTAGCTTTTTCTGTCTTAGCAACCCCATTACCAGTCAATGTCTGGATAATTGAAGTCACCCATAGCAACAACTTGACGCAGCTGTGAAGCCGCTTGTATCTGCAAGAGTAGCTGGGCTTCCTACTCGACACTTCTACAAGGTGGTTTATAGCATACACCAATGATAATTCTTTTTGTTACCTTTTGCCCAGTCAAAATCTCTACCCAGAGTGATTCTACACCCTCACCAGTGCCAGCTATTGTTATTTCTTTAGCGCATGGCTTTAATTCAGGCTTTACATACAAACACACTCCTCCACCCTTTTTAATCCCTCTGTCCCTCATAAAAAGGGTGTAACCATTTAAATTCACAATCCAGTCACATGTTTCATCCCACCAGGTCTCAGTTATACCAATTATATCATAATTTTTAGAGCATGCAATTAATTCTAGGTCTCCCATTTTACCTGACAAACTTCGTGCATTTGCCAGCATACAGCGGAGGTTACTACTTTTACTTTTATAATTTGCAATACGTAGTGGTGAATTATACGTTAAGTTAGTATTATTCTGTTTTCCTTGTAACAGAGGGACCTCCTTAGCTGGTAAACTGTATGCCCCCCTCACTCCTCCCCCATGACCCCTTACTAACCCCACTGCCCCGTCTACCCTAGCTTCCCCATAATTCTTTATTTCACCCACCCCCCTTGCCTAGTTTAAACACTCCTCCAACGTCTTAGCCATTCTTTCCCCTAGCACCGCAGACCCCCTTCCATTGAGGTGCAAACTGTCACGACTGTATAGGTTGTACCCCGACGAAAAATCAGCCCAGTGCTCTAGGAACCCAAACCATCCTTCCTGCATCAAGACTTGAGCCACGCATTTAGCTCCCTAAACTCCCGCTGTTTTCCTACTACTTGCACGTGGCACAGGCAAAACTTCAGAAAAGATGACATTGGAAGACCTTTCCTTGATCTTAGAGCCTAGATCCCTGAAATCATTCTTTAAGGTCTTCCATCTACCATTTATTTTGTCATTAGTACCGATATGCACTAAGACAGCTGGGTCATGCCCAGCCCCACCCAATAATTTGTCTATCCGATCAACCACATGCCGAACCCTGGCACCAGGTAGACCGCAAACTGTTTGGTTGTAGCGATCCGGATGACAAATTACCCTATCCACTTTCCTAATAATTGAGTCCCCTACAACCACAATCTGCTTAGGCCTGACTCTACTCTCCTCCCCACCACTACTAGAGAAACTGGTCTCCCGGCTGTTCGAGAGATCAGCCCCATCTAGATTTGCCAATCTAAAGTTCATACTCCCATCATCTTCACACAATCTGGCAAATTTTTTGCGATGTATAATCTCCGGATCAGCCTCCATTTTCCTTTTGCCCACCTTAGATTTTCTAACTGTCACCCAGCTAGCTGCCTCAACATCCTGCTGCTGTTCAGTTCCCCCCAAACTATCTGACCCAGCTAGGTCCTGCTCAGTGAGCAAAAGACTCCTTTCAAGATTGTCAATCGACTGCAGTGTTGCAATTTGTTGCTCTAGTTCTCTTACTTGAGCCTCCAAAGTGGCAATTTGCTCACAACCACCACAGAGGTAAGCATTTTGGATCTCTTTTTCCAAATATGCATACATATGGCAGACTGCAGAGTCAGACCTTCAATCTTGCTAGCACTCATTATCCCAGTTACAGATCAAAACAGGAAAAAATAAATTAGGGTTTAGAACAAACTTTTGACCTAGTTTGAACCTCCTTTAGTTTTAAACTCCGGTGTTTATAACTCCACTTACAGATCCCCTACTTAAACTCCGGTGTTTTTAACTCCACTTACAGATCCCCCACTTAACGAGCAAACACTTAAGAGAAGCTAATACTAGAGCAAGCTCCACTGGAGTCCCAGGGGTTCTATTTATACAATCTGTTCAGGTGCAACTAATCAAACCCCACCCCCTCAAACGGAGGGAAAACTGAAAAGTAAAGCAGGTTGTGACAAATTTGCTGTAAGCACACTAGCGCACCAAACTTTGCTGTTTAGCACCCAAGACAGGAAAAAAACCTTTAACAAATAAAACCACAGTAGTTAAATATAAACCTTAATATAAAATAGCAGTTAATAAAACTTATTTATTTACAGTTTTGTTAGAAATGTTCATATTGTTTTGTGTATGTTCCTTACCATCTGGAGTCCTTTTCTAAGAAATTCCATGCCATATTTGCTCACAAGGCTATATATTTTACCACCCTTTCTCTAAAAATGTTTCTTTCCACCTGGCCAATTTTTGCTCACCCATTCACCTTGTTTTCTGCTCTATAGTTTTTACCAACTAGGACAATAAAGAGTGCCTATGTTAATAGGGGAAAAAGGCAACAAATATAGGAAGACAATGATCTTTTCAAGATATAGATGCCAACATTACCCTGTCGCCCTTTCTTTTTTTTTCCCCCATTTTTACCCCTGCACATATTTTTATGATTGTTGCAAACAATAAGCTGCACAGGCATATAAATACATTTAATGGAGAACTAAAGCTTACCTAATTAATTAGGCTAGGAACATTGTAAATTATGTTTTGGGCTTCTGTACCAGCCCTAGGCAACCACAGCCCTTTAGCAGGAGAGATCTGTGCCTCCAAAGATGCTCCAGTAGCTCCATCTACTTTTATGCTGATTCACTGCACATGCTCTGTGCTGCAATCAATTACTGAGCTTAGGGACCGACTCAAAATATACAGTACACATAGAATATAAATCACACAATATAATATAGTAATTAATACAGATAATTACTACATTGTAGCTCAGAAACCAGTGCAACTAGCACCAGAATGTAATAATCAGCCCTGTAGCATCAGCTTATATTACAGGCCAACTTCATTTACTTATTGATAATTTGCAACCCCCCTAAGCTTAACTTCTCAACAACTGCGCAGAACCCACTGAGTATGTAAGTGTCGCAGACACTTGCCTAGATGGTGACCCCCTGTGACAAGTTTGAAATCCTGGATCATTGCTGCTATTGAGAAGCTGAAACTTTAGGCTAGTGGAATAAGTTCAGTATATAAATTGTGGCATCTTTAGCTGTATTCATTTTTAAGGTTTAGTTCTCCTTTAAGGCTGTAAGAAGCAGACCCACAATATCCCCCCCCCTTCAGTGTATTATTGTCTTTTTCTTATACAGCATAGAGCAGGAGTGCCCATACTTTTCTAATGCGAGGTCTACTTTTAGTGATGTTGTCCATTACGATCTACATCCATAAAAGCATTGCTTGCATTCTGTTCCATGGAAAATATGACTTATATATTGATTTATCAGAGAATACATTATGCTATATTTAACAAACAACTATGGGGCATGTTTACTAACATTGGAGATAAATATCTGGAGAGATTTCTGGAGATTTTGCCCATGGCAACCAATCAGCAATTAGATTTAAACAGCCACAGCCAAGTTAGAAAACAAAAGCAAAGATCTGATTGGTTGCTATGGGCAACATCTCCAGAAATCTCTCCAGATATTTATCTCCAATGTTAGTAAACATGCCCCATATCTTATGTAACCTTAACATAATAAATATCTCAATGAAAAGCATGAAACAAGGGGGATAGACAAGCTGTTTGTTTGACAGTGTTTTAAAAACTACTGATCCCCCAACTACTTGTAGATCCCAATATACCTTTTGGACATCCCTGGCCTAGAGGTCACCTTTCATTCTGCTTCACTGCATTGTTTGAAGACGGAATTTCTAGGTGCCTTTCCTATGCAGCCATCATCATTAAACGCATTGAGTTTGTATTCAGTGTTGGGATTTCAGTGGCTTGTATGCACCTGGAAATCCCTTATAAAATTGCAAGTCTTCGGATAAAAATTCATTGACAAGCTCCCTGTTTTCTCTGCAAGTAAATTAAAAAAAAAACTGGTCATGGTTATTCCTATTCACAAAGCAAAATCAAAACAATTGTAAGATCCTGGTTGACCTGCATTAAACTCGGACCTCAACTTAATTAAATATCTGTGAGATGTATAAGAACTTAAAGATTGAACCATGCCTGAACAACAAATAAAAGTGACATCATTGCTGCTGCTGTGGCTGAATGAAAGCAGATCCCATCTTAACAGAAAACCTTCCAAGAAGAGCAAGTGCAGTTATGGCAGCAAAGTGAGCACCGACTTTACATAAAAGGGAAAGCAAAGGCTTCCCACATAGTTTAGGTAATCCCTTTAAAGGAGAAGGAAAGCAGTTTATTGCCAATAAATTAGCCACAATAGTACAAGCTATAACACTACCGGTATATTTATTGTGCAGAATGCTTTACCATACTTGAGTAAACAGCTCTTGAAGTGTTCTCTGTTTGTTTATGATAGCAACTGCCATATTGGCTTTGTGTGACATCAGTTCTTGTCTGAGTCTCTCCCTGCTCGCTCATAGCTCTGGGCTCAGATTACAGGAGGGGGAGAGAAGAAAACTGAGCATGCTCAAGCCCTAGCCCTGGAGGTTTAAGCTGAAAACATGAAGTCTGATACAGAAGCCCATGTGTACACAATAGAAAGAAATACCATGTTTCTTTTGAAAGAGAACTCAGAGCAGCATTACTTTGAGGGTTTACTGGTGTATTTATATACATATATATTAAAGCTTAATTTTAGCCTTTCCTTCTCCTTTAAAAAAGTTTCTATGGAATGTATCTACCTATACAATCCCTTCAGGGGGAAAATTTCACAGCGTCACAACATTAACTGTAAAAAAAAAAAAAAAAAAACCTTTTCATACTTTAAAGTGATACTGACACTAAAAATTTTCTTTTCAAAGTATTAATCTACATTAAGGGGCAGATTTATCAAGGGTTGAAGTTTGAAGTTAAAAAAAAAAACATAAAGACCAATCGAATAGAGGTCGAAGGTTTTTGGGGGTCGATGTGGTCCGTATTCGGCCTACTTCGAATCGTATGATCGAAGTAATAGCGCCTTCAATCTACTTTGATTCAAAGTTTTTCCCCCAAAAAACTTGATCTCTCAAACTACACCAGTTGCCTCCATTTCGGTTCTAGGAGGCCACCCCATAGGCTAAAACAGCACTTCGGCAGCTTTTAGGTGGCGAATGGTCGAAGTTTAAAAGAGACAGTACATGATAAATTTCGATAATCGAATTTTGAAGTTTTTGTCAACTTAGAATCGAAGTTGGACTATTCGATGGTTGAAGTACCTAAAAATTACTTCAAAATTCAAAGTTTTTTTTTTTTTAATTCGAAAATTCACTTCAACCTTTGATAAATCTGCCCCTAAAAGTTACCTATAGGTCATACTGACCATTTTTTGCTGATTCTTCTGTTTTTGCAAGTAATTGTTACTTGAATTTCCTAAACCTGACTGTTTTGCCAACCTGACTGTCCCTTCTTAACCTGTCAGTTAGAGTTTTTTTTTAATGCTGACTACTGCTGCACAAATATTGCAGCCCCCTCATAGAGGAACATGGGGGAAAGAAAGGTAATGTAAAGCATCAGGCAAATACTTTTATGGCAACATTATAAATAGCATTCAAAGATAATGTTATGATTAAATGATGGAACCACCCTTGTTCATGGGCGGTATTTCATAATTGGAGACAAACATCACCAGTGATGTTGCCCATAGCAATCAATCAGCAATTAGATTTGAACAGTCACCTGCAAGTTAGACGACAAAAGTAAAGATCTGATTGGCTGCTTTAGGCAATATCACTGGTGATGCTTCTCTCCAGTGTTAAAGGAACAGTTCAGTGTAAAAATAAAAAGTGTGTAAATTGATAGCCTGTACAAAATAAAAAATGTTTCTAATATAGTTAGTAAATCAAAAAAATTAATTTATAAAGGTTCGAGAGACTGGATGTCTAACATAATAGCCAGAACACAACAACTTGCTTTTCAGCTCTCTAGCTCTGAGTTAGTCAGCGACTTGAAGGGGGGCCACGTGGGACATAATTGTTCAGTGAGTTTGCAATTGATCCTCAGCATTCAGCTCAAATTCAAAAGCAACAGTTATGGCCCATATGACTCCCCACCCCTCAAGTCACTGATTGGTTACTGCCTGATGGAAACCAATAGCGCTGCAAAGCAGGAAGTAGTGCTCTGGTTATTATGTATATTGGAAACATTTAATTTCAGCTTTCATGTCTGCTGGAAGGATTTACTGGTGCCCAAAGCACCAGAGAATTTATGGTATGCCCCTCTTTTATATATTTATACATATTTATCGTATCCACCCTACAGTACCTCTTATCCAGTGTAAACAATCCCATCTTGGCTATTCTATACGCACCCCTAGGTCTCTCTCTATAAAGGATTTGTCTTATTTTAATTGCTTGCATATTTGTAATTCCCTGTTGCATAACTTTAGATTTTCCCTTTTATTTTAATAATTAAAATTTGACCAAGCTCCCATCCACGATGTGGCTTAATTTGATAACAATTTGGATTGAAAATTTCCATGCAGGAAAAGTCTCGACTAAATTGTGCGACAATTCGTATTGTACAACTTTTTTGAATTGTTGCCAGTAAAACTTGAATTATTTGGATTATTGAATGAAAAACTAGAATTTATTGAATTATCGAATGAAATCCATCATCAAACAGCTCGAAACTTTCGACAATTGTGAATGGGAAAAAACATGTTCCAATTCTTAAAGGGACCTGTCATTGACTTTTACATGACTTTGACAGGTTTTACCGGATTTATTTTGGATTCAAAGTTTTAGCAGCTTTGTAATATAATAAATCTAGTGTTTTTCCCTCTAAATATTCGGATCATATCCCCTTTAAAACTCAACCATAAAAATTTTAGGCTTCATAAATAGGCCCCCTTACTGTCCTGCATAGTTTTTGTGTCATGGACAAACACTGATATATTGCTTACAATAACTAATTGTTCTAAATGTTTTAGTATTCATCTGGAGGCAGATAAGTCATAGAATCTTTTTTTCTCCTCTTGTTCTTGTAAGAATGCACAATCATTTCCAGAGATCACAGTTGATTTATAGTTTTTATCGTTGCTGGAATGTGTTTGTAATCTTTTCTGCCACTGCATAGTCCTGATTAAAAAGGAATGTCATTTAATTCCCCAAATAAGTAAGGTAAGGCTTACTAATGTACCCCTTCAAGCAGTGCTCCTGTAATGTGTTTTGCACTGAAAAGAAAAAAATCTGCCTTTTCAGATTTCCTGTACCATCTCTCCAGCTGTGGATAATTTATTTAAATTGAACGAGGCAATTTTATTTATTTGCTTTTCTGCCAAGAGAAGGGGGTGAAGATTACTTGTTTGTTTCCATTTTTGGTTTAGCAGCACATTAAGTTCCTTGTCTGAAGCTTCTTGCTTAATAGAGGATTATATGTTGCATTTTGTCTTTCTTATGGCTGAGACTGCTGTCAAAACTAAGGGGTGTGGAAGTGATGGATTACAGTTCAGATGCCCTTCAGTACATGCATGGCTAAAGCCTTTCTGTAGTGCATGAGCATAGAGAACAGTAATGATGTTTACACCAATATTCCTTAGCTTTCTGGTTATTCCTATTTGCCATTACCATGGACTTTTATAGGCAAGGCATTTCAGTTTCTGCTATCAATATATACGGTGTGTCCAGATTTGTGTTTTGCATTTTTTCATGAGAAAGTATTTTAAAATTGTTAAAAGGTGTGTCAAAACAGAAAGCTGCCTTTGTATTGATAGGTAAAAGGGTTTTTTTTTCTTAAGTGAATTAAGGGTTTGTCTTTTTTGGGTAAATCATTGCAATGTTATTACATTTCTGTTCATGGTGAACTGAAATTCTTTAAAAGCCCTACCAAATGCATTTCACCAGTCCTATAGGCTGTCCCAACCAACACTCTTTTTGGAAGAAATGCAAGACTACAATATGAGGTGAAAAACTTCTCTTTTTTCATTATCCTTTTCTGAAGCTATTTCCATACACATGAAATGCAATGTTTAAGTTCACTGCAGTTAATTGTGTTGCAGCACACAACACAGGACAATCGCTGGAATGGACACTAGGCATTAAATCTGTAACTTAATTAGCTGAATTGTAGAATGATGTACAGGTACACCATCTGCAGCAAGATTTTCTTGCAGGTCTTTGGAGTTGATCTTTGGGTTGTCTGTATCTATTCTCACAATCCTCCGCATATGCCGCTCATGTATTTTTCTTGGCCTGCCAGACCTGGGTTTTACAGCAACTGTGCCTGGGGCCTTCCATTTCCTGATTACATTCCTTACAGTTTCAACTGACACTTTAAACCTCGGAGATAGCTTTTTGTAGCATTCCCCTAAACATGATACTGAACAATCTTTGTTTTCAGATCTTTTGAGAGTTTCTTTGAGGATCCCATACTGTCACTCTTCAGAGTCAAACAGAGGCACAACTTGCAATTGGCCACCTTCAATACCTTTTCTAATGATTGGACACACCTGCCTATGAAGTCCAAGGCTTAACAAGTTAATCCAACCAATTTGGTGTTGCCAGTAATCAGTATTGAGCAGTTACATGCACTCAAATTAACATAATTACAAAGGTACCCACATTTTTGCACAGCCAGTTATTCACATTTGATTTAATTTCATACAACTGAATACTGCTTCACTAAAAATATTTGTTCATAAAACACCCTAGTACTCCTGTTCCTGGGAAATAAAAAACATTTCACTGTTATATTTTTGTTGAAAGTGGACTAAATTATTTTGCAGGCTGAGAGGGGTTCTCAAACTTTTTCATATGACTGTATCAGCCCCCACTGGTCTGTAAAGACTTTACACACAAAACACTCTTCAGAGTTAAGTGTACTCTTATACATGGAGGCCAAGTAATGAATTGAGTTTCTTCTAAACTTAAAGGGGCAGCTCCCCTTTAAGTATCTTTTAGAATGTCTTATTCCTAGGAACTTTGCATTTGTTCTTCATTATTTTTTATAGTTCATTAATTGTTTGCCCTCACGTCTACATGTTTCCTTCTTCAAAATTGGGGTCACTGAAATCTATTGCTCTGTGAGCATACAGTTTTGTTATTCCTTACCATTCTATTCATTTTGTTTCCTATTCATATTCTAGTCTCTTACTGAAACCATTGAATGCTTTGCTAAGGTAAACACAAACCTTGCAACCAGATATCTGCCAAAATGCCACACTGGAGAGCTGCTGAACAAAAAGCTAAAGGTTAAAAGGATAAGGACAAAGGATAAAAAAAATGAAAACCTATTGCAAATTGTCTTAGAAGATCAATGTATATTTGCCAGCATGTTTACAAATAAACTTGGATTGGGAAAATCTAGAGCCACTTTAAGTTGCAGGAAGGAAAGCCTTGATGATAATGAAAATCATATTTTTCATTCATTTTCAGTGAATGTAGAAAGTTTTGTTGAAAAATAAATTTTCAATGTTAAAAATATAACTCCCATTTACTTTTGTAGAAGCTCACCATATTTTCGTTGGTGAAAAACTGTTGTTCAGATGTTTGCGTTTTGTCCTAAAGTTTTTTAGATTATTACTTTAGAAGATTGCATCTGTGTCAATAGTTTATTATGCAACATGTTGCATTTTTCTTAATATTCCACAAAATCCTTGCTAGCCAACCATTCCACTTTGGGGTGGCTGCTTTCCATGGCTGTGTAGGAGAGCCAGGGTAGCCACAAGTTAAGCAGACCAGACAGGGACCTGCACCTCATTTTTGTGAGGGTGGGGATGTTGCATTCTACTCTGTTTTTGGAGAGGGACAACATCTCATTGGTAATGGAGACAGGTTCCAGAGAGGATCTGTTTGATGGCCTTGTTGCCTTAATCTGCTAAAAAAAAAAAAATCATGTAAACATTAATTAAACCCAATAGAATTGGTTTCATGCAACTTAGTTACTATCAAGTACAAAGTAGTGTTTTATTATTAAACAGAAAAAAATAAATGATTTTTAAAATTTTAATTAAATGAAGTCTATAGGAGACAGACTTACTATAATTCAGAACTTTCTGGAGAACTGTTTTCTGGATAACAGATCCCATACTTGTAGTGTATTCTACACCAGTGTGCAGAAGAAAATAAAGATATCATTGTCTCTGCCTCATAACAAAACCATAACCATTTCACAAAAAGGTGTCAGAACTCTTGTTAAATTGTTTAGCAGTAACGCACGGTGGCCTAATTAATTAAATTCTAATTGGTGTAGTTTTAGAGGTTTCTCAATGATGAATAAACTCGCATTTTCAAAAAGCACAAATGTCTACTTAATTATTAAAAGATCTGAATATAAAAACAACACCGACAAATACAAATGCAAAACGAATCCAACTAAGAAAGCAAAAACCTTTAAAAAAAAAAAAACAAAAACCTTGAAGTAACTAAATATTTTAGTTTGCTACAGGCAGCATCTATTGACTTCTACATAACCTCCACAGCCTTCAAAAGGTATACTTTTACCTTAAAATGTTTTTATGCATAATAAATATTGAGAAATAAAATTTTTAAAAACATGTTTTACATGCAAGGTTTTTAGCTCTTAAAAGGTTGTATCAAGAAACCCCACCCCCACAAATGTTAATTAATCAGCCCCATAGAGTAGGAGGTTGGCCTGTATATCTATATTTTTCTGTTATTAGACTGTTATTAGACTTGGTAGTATTATAGACTACCAAGTACACTAAGCTTTTTTTCCTGCTAATTAATCGCTTCATTTATTTACACTTCTAGAAGGAGGCAGGTGTGTTTCCGGGCAGTAATGCCGCCTGAGGCGGCTTTCACAATGCCACCCCCCTTGCCACCCGTCACCCTCGCCTTAATAGCCGACGGGGATTCCAGTGGAGTCCGCGTTGATAGCGCAGAGAGTGAAATCGCGCTCTCTGCACTAAAATAGCCGAATTTCCGGTTTAAAAACCGGAAATACGGCTCTTTAAGTTACCAGGAGTGGCTTTTTGCCGCCCCGGTAACGTCTAGAGTTTCCGACTGAGGCAAGGTGCTCACCTTGCCTCATGGCTGAAACACCCCTGGAAGGTAGTACAAATTGTAAAACCATATGTTTATCAGAAAACAGCTAAGGAATCATATGTATGATTTTTTTAATGAACAGACTTGTAGATGAGCACAAATATAGGCTTTGATTTATAATTATATTTGCTCTTCCTGGGGTCATCACTCTGTCTAGAGGTTTAGAGGTCTGCACCAGTGCAACAATGCCATAACAATCCTATAATTTGCTTTAAGTGCTATGTGCACAGTTTTAAAAATAGTAATTACACAGTGGTGCTGTTAAATGTTTAATACCTGTTTATGTTACTGGTTTCAGTGCCCATGTGCCGAATGTCATAAGCCTTTGTTACTCAACAGTTGAACACAGTGAGGCCAAGTAGCCTGTGATGTAAAACTGAACAGCTCTGAGATTTAAAACAAATTCTTTTCCTGGAGAATTTTGGGGTTTGAATATTATGGCTTATTGTTATTCTGAGTTTATAATCTCTGCCGTGCTTTAATAATTTTTCCTCATGCCTGGGTAGTTCGCGAGTTGCACAATAATCACTCTCACAGCTTTGTAATCAATGCCCACAGTAATAGGATTCCTCTGGCCACTGGCAATTAATAAATTTGTGTCTTTTTTTAAAACACTAGCAAGTCGGGTCTGAAATACGACTGACTGGCTTTGCTCATTTGCATATTTATTGCAGTTGAAAAATTCTTGCCGAATGATTGATGTCAGACCTGCCTCTTGAATTCCAAGCAGCACATTATTATGAAATGAAAAATGCCGGCCCTAGAGTTGATTAAAGTTGAAGACAGTGGAATCTGTGTTTTTTAAGATTGCGGGAGAATTAAAGGCATATTTTAATGGATGTTGACAAGAAGTGAGCCAACAAAAGCAAAGCAAAGGATTTGCTTGAAAAGATTTAATCAGACGTGTTTCTTGGGGGATTAATTGCTGGGGATGACTGGTGCAAGTTGCAGGCTTTGTGGATTTAAATGAGAATTGTTCTTGAGGATAAGGAATGGAGATAAGTACAACAAAATATAGACTACTACAGTTTATGGCATTGTACATGTAGAGCCCTGAAGCCCCCATCCCCCTGTAGAAATCAGATTTATTTGACTTTCTTTTGTAAAGCCACAACCTTTGTTTTGAGGAGAATTACTGTTTTTCAAAATAATGTTTTATTTTAGGAAGAAGCTGAAGAGGAAAATGCTTGGTTTAGGGGATGCACCGAATCCAGGATTCGGCCGGGATTCGGCCTTTTTCAGCATTCGGCCGAACCAAATCCTAATTTGCATATGCAAATTAGGGGCGGGGAGGGCAATCGAGGGACTTTTTGTCACAAAACAAGGAAGTAAAAAATGTTTTCCCCTTCCAACCCCTACCAACCCCTAATTTGCATATGCAAATTAGGGTTTGGTTCGGTATTCGGCTGAATCTTTCATGAAGGATTCGGGAGTTCGGCCGAATCCAAAATAGTGGATTCGGTGCATCCCTACCATATATTAATGGATTTACATATTCATCATTCCAGTAGAAAAAAAAATCCTGACCGTTGTATTCAGACTATAATTACACAGTGAGATGAAAGACCTTTACCAAACCTGTGCCATTTTCTCCATTCAGAGTGACCAGTTCAAGCAAAATCACTGCAGCAAATACAAAACCTTTACTTTGCACATCTAGCTTTTCAGTTATGTAATAATTAAACATCCTTTACTTATTGCAAATTAAACTGGCTTATTGTCCATATATCTGTGTTGTTCTTGAACAACTTATACAGGTATGAGATCCATTATCCGGAAACCTGTTTTCCAGAAAGCTCCGAATTACAGAAAGGCTGTCTCCCATAGACTCCATTTTATCTAAATAATCCAAATTTTTAAAACTTATTTCTAGGGATGCACCGAATCCAGGATTCGGTTTGTCATTCGACCAGGATTCGGCCTTTTTCAGCAGGATTCGGATTCGGCCGAATCCTTCTGCCTGGCCGAACCGAATCCTAATTTGCATATGCAAATTAGGGCCGGAGGGAAATTGCGTGACTTTTTGTCAGAAAACAAGGAAGTAAAAAATGTTTTCCCCTTCCCACCCCTAATTTGCATATGCAAATTAGGGTTCGGTATTCGGCCAAATCCAAAAAAGTGGATTCGGTGCATCCCTACTCATTTCCTTTTTCTCTGTAATAATAAAACTGTATCTTGTACTTGATCCAAACTAAGATAATTAATCGTTATTGGAAGTGGAACCAGTCTGTCTGGTTCATTTACTATTTACATGATCTTCTAGTAAATTTAAGGTATGCAGACCCAAATTATGGAAAGATCCATTATACAGAAAACCCTAGGTCCCAAGCATTCTGGATAACAGGTCCCATACCTGTACCGCCTTTTGATGCATAGTTAGTCCTAAGAAGCCTACATTGCATTATATTTTTATAGTTTGAGTTAATATTTTTATAGTTTGGGTTAATAAATTGACTGGCCTAAAGGGCAGCAACAGCTAGCATAATCTGGACCTTCCCTTTCATATCAAGCAGCTGCTTATGTATTTTTGCTTAGTATTTTATCTGTATTTGCAAGAAAACTAATTTTATTTAAGGTTTACATTATGGATGCACCGAATCCACTTTTTGGGATTCGGCTGAATCCCTGAAAGCTTTTTGAAAGATTTGTTCGAAAACTGAACCAAATCCAAATCCTAATTGGCATATGCAGATTAATGGAGGGATTTTTGTGCCGAAAAGGCATGTGACTTCCCTTCCAGACCCTAATTTACATATGCAAATTAGGATTCACATTTGGTTCAGCCAGACACAAGAATTCAGTTTAATCCTGCTGAAAGACTGGGTCCTGGATTATTTTGGCGTGTTAAAAATACTTTGGGGAAAATATATATAACATACATACTAAACTGTAAGCTTCACAGTGCTTCTCATCTACAGCATCTTTGCAATTAGATGCTTCCTTTAGTATTAGTTAACATGTTTGAGGATTAGTGACAAAATGTAAGACTGCAATAAAGATAAAACATAACATGTGCGTTACCTCAAGCAGTATCCAAGATTTTGACCCTTTTATTTCAATGTGTTCTGTATTATTTTTATTTTATTTTTTTATATAACCTTTGTGAACATGTTTAAGTACATTATAGAATACATACGTAAATGCTTTAAAGGAGAACAAAGAACAAAGGTGCTGTACAGATCATAGGGCCCATCTACCAAACCGCGCCACCCACACTTCTGAATACGGCCCTGCTTTAACTTCACATTGTAATGGTCTGTGGTTGCTGCTAAAAAGCTAAGGACAGGAAGACAAGTAGCCATACATGGAGTCTACCAACCCCGCTGTGCTTCTCTGCCTTTTATGTTATTTTTGGTACAAGGGTGCATGCCTGTATTTAGGAGTGTGCGCGTTTTGAGTTCAGATTCCTATATATACATATGGGCCCTATTATATGTTGTTCTCCTTTTATTGTATTGTTCATAGTGTGACTGCTGTTTGGGGATCTTGTGCATGTTGCAACATGGTGACATACTGCTGCCTTGCACAACGACTATAGGGTTGACAACTGCTGTAGGAATTGACAGGTTAATATAGGTGAACCAACTGTTTTTGACTATGAAAGGTCCCTTTGTTCAGAGCATAATTGTATGAATTCTGCATTTATTTTTTAATTATTTTTTAAGAACTATATCAAATGTCTGTGGTATTGAGTGATCTCATTCTGTTTTTTTTCTGCTATCAATATTTCCAATTGTAAACATTTTAATGTTAGGACTCATTTCACTATTTTTCCCAGTGTCCCTTAAAGCCTTATAGAAATAGGTAATTTCTGTGTTTATCCATGTACTGGGTTCAGCCACTTATATGCTGATCTTGTAAACCATAGGACTATCCTTGATCAGGCCATGTTGGGACTTGCAAATGTTGTGTTTGCATGTAGAGCACAATGGTTGGATAGTGGCTGTACTGCCAAGGAAAAATATGTGCAGTAAAGGTCCCCTGGGCTGTAAACTGGTTCTAGAAAAAAGGTTGCAAGCTGACATGGAAGAAATACTGTTAAGGTACTTTTTTAATAGGATTGAGGAATTTCCAGTTATCCTCGTGATGGGTTTTATTTGCTTGAGGAATGCAAATCCTTACTTGGCTTCTCTAGAAATTCATAAAAATTATTACAATAAACATTTAGCCTGATATTTTAGAAAATATGGTATCTCCAGCTGTTTCTCTAATCGATTCAACAATCCTGGGCAAGTGTTACTAATGAAAAGTATATGAACATTGTCTGTGTTAAAAATGTATTGCTATGTAGTACATATTTTGACATGTACCCGATCTAAAGTAGGCTAATTCAGACCTGTCTATAACATTCTAAGTGACCCATTGATGTCATTGCTTTCAGCCTGTTGTTTTGAAGCTGATTCTTTAGTGTAAAGTCAACTTTGCTCTTACTGGTAGATATGTTGCTAGGGGAATAAAAATATAAAGGAGGGCCTTTACATGTTAACTAAATGTAACTCAGCAGGTTTAAACAACTCAGGAGCTGCTCCTTCTGCTACCATTCAGAATAAAATTCCAACTATTGACCATGACATTCAAAGCAGTCCAGAACTTTGCCCTACTCTTCCTCTCAACTTAGTGTCTGTCTGTGTGTGTGTGTCTGTCTGTTTGTGTCTGTCTGTTTATGTGTCTGTCTGTTTATGTGTCTGTCTGTCTGTCTGTCTGTGTGTCTGGGGATTCTCACATAAAGGTGAAATAAGCTATAGTATAAAAAGTAATGTTCAGATAGTCACAGTTACCCAAATTTATTTCTAGATTATAAAGCACTGAAAGAGTTAATGCGATCCTTAGCAGAACTGCAAGATGAACTACTATACCAGTTTCCAGAAACACGGCATCTAATTGATGGAAAGAAATGCAAACCAGAAAGGTAAGCACTAGATTTATTTGATCTAATTGTGTTTTATGAACTTGTTAATTACCTTGTTACATTGCAGCTGCACCTAACACTATTGTTTATTTTAGTTGTACACCCCTCTGCTATGAAGCAGCAAGTACAGTTATTGAGATCTTAATGATTAGTTCCTTCCTTTCCTATGTCCTGCCTGTGTCTTTGGGTAAGGCCAGACGAGGAGATTCGGGGAGGTTTTGTCGCCTGGCGACTTATCGCCACGTCTTTTGCGCGACTATCTCCCCGAACTGCCTCAGCGTTTTTTCCCCATAGGCTACAGCGCAAAATCGCCTGCGCTAATGCACACGCAGCGATGCGTTTTCAATAGTCTCCCAAAGTTGCCTCAGCATCTTGTATCCATTATGCTTTTGCAAATAATCTATATAATCAGTGTATATACCCATTTATGCGCTCTGGAATATGTTGGCGTTTTAAAAAATAAAACATGGTAGTAAAATCTAATTTTTTTCCCTTACAGATTCAAATTTATTTTGCTTTTTATCCACAATTTCATAACTCAACTCTGTAAATGTAATTTATATAACTTAAAAAAATAGATGAACAGGGGTTACAAATATAAAAGAAGGTATCAGGAATGCACAAGTTTATTGTGCATATAAAGTAAATATTTTGTTTTTTTTCTCATCATTTATATAATGTTGCTAATTTTTAAGAAGGGCTGTAACCAGCATTTTGATGTAAGAGAAGTGTAATGATTAGTACTTGAAAAATGAATTATTTTCATAGGGGATTGAAACATAAGCATGTATGAGAATTTGTATCTAGAAACTTTTTTATTGAATAAGGAGTTCCAGTTTCCCATGTTTTCAAATTTAAGCAAATCTTTAAGCAACCTTTTTTTTTAACTTGTTTTCTCAAGAGCAGCAAGAGATTGTCGTATTTTCTTGGTGGTAAATAAAATGCATAAACCTGGTATTTAAAAATCAAACCAATTAGTATTCATGTTTTTAGTAACCTTAAGGCCATCCAGAAAACCTGATGTTTCAAGCATTCCTGCTTCCAGCTCTTTTGATGCTATACTGTGCTGCTGAACTTAATCTAGCCCGTGCTCACATCTTTAACTATTGGCAGGCTCCTGGAACTTTCCCTTCTCCATTCAAACAGGCCTGTGCCAACCATGCTTGACCCATCCTGTTTCTCTGATAACAATCCTGTCACCCTTCTACCACTTGCTTATAACATTTTGGAACATATTGTGGTTTCCCCTATTACTAGCTTTCTTGATGCAAATAATCTGTTAGTCCCTATGCAATCTGATTGCCTTGTCCAGAGTTACAAATGATTTTCAAGCTGTCAAAACCAAAGATCAGTTCTCCTAATCCTCCTTCACATATCCCTGCCAGTCTGCATGCATTTGGTATCAATAATTGGGCTGCATCTTTTCTTCAGATTAGCTTTTCCACCACTATTTCTTTGTCTGTAATGCTAACAAAACATAATCATGTAGGGGTACCACAAGGGTCTGTATTGATCTGTCATTATTCACCCCATACATTCAGATTTTCAACTGTTTGGATGAGATCTACTGAAGACAAAGAAGGATGCAAACTTGAAAAACCAGACCAAAAATTTCCTAATGTAATTTTTCATGTGAAGCCACATAGTTGGGCAGAGAGAGAGACAATGCCTTTCATTGTTGCTAGAAAAGAGAACATAGACACTGCAGCTAGGTGGCAAGGGTTGAAAAAGATATAGGTCAAGGATTTGAAGGAATTTTGTATAGTGTTAGTAGTGTATGACGTTAGTGTTTCCTGTGTAAAATAGGGGTGAAGATAATAATGGGTGTAAAAAAAAATGAAAATCCTCACTGTGCCTTTGAAAAATCTATTGTAAGGCACATCTAGTAGTAGTAAATATAGAGCAACTGGACTTGCATATGGAACCTTCCAATAATCCAGTCACAATGGTGCATTGTAACTATTCTGAGAGGTGACAGTTGAAACTCACAGAGATTGTGACTGCTGTGTAATTTCTGCGATGGAATACCATTGTGATTGAATTGTTGGGAGGATTTATATGTGGATGACTTCCCATACCATGTCAGCTGAATTGAAGAAGCTGCTTGAATGAGTAGTCAAATATCTTCAATAATTGCTCAGCAAGTCCAGTTGCTCTAGATATAATCTACTAGATATACCATGAACTGGATGAATGAAAACCTTCATAGACTATTTTAAGGCATATTATAATAAGGTGATAGGGTGGATATTTTTTACAGGTTGTTTAAAAGACATACAAGTCTTTGTTAAATAAAGTCAATGCAATCTATATATATTATATATGTGTGTTGAAGTGTCATATTCAGGCATATTTTCTTGGAAAAAATGTACAGTATTTTACACTTGCCTGGTCACTAAATTGTGGTTGCTACTGGTGTGCCATTTTCAACTTCTGAGTATGTATTACTATCATATTAGTGATGACGAAATCCCCAGTGATGAAGAGGATGGCGTGGAGGACGATGTAGAAAAAACAAAAAGGGAAAGACCTCCTAAGCGAAAACTGGAAGTGGATGAATACCCCGAATTTATGGCAAAGCGTTTTGCAGCATTCAGAACATATCGGAATAATACATTACAAAAGTGGCATGATAAGACAAAGTTGTCAGGAAAAATTGGCAAGGTATGTGGATTTCTATAAATTGAGGGGACTTCAGTAATTAATTCCATGTTAAGTGATTGAAAAAAAGAACAACCTTGATTTGGATTGTCTCATATTCACTGGTTTTGTTGTTTTAGGGGTTTGGAGCTTTTGAGCGTTCCATATTGACTCAAATTGAGCAGATTATGATGGACAAGGAACGTTTACTCAGGCGTACACAGACAAAGCGTTCCTTTTATCGGATTTTGGGAAAGCCTTTGGATTCTCCAAATGAGCCAGAGGCTGTTCCTAAAGAAGCAATGGTAAGGATTTATAAAATGCATATCTGGTCTTAATGTACTCCACCACTAGAAATCCTATCATAATTTCTCTTTAAGCTAATTAACATATAGAAATGTTTCATCCCAGCCATTATACTGATAAATCTGGTTGTTAAATGCAGGATATTCAACAAGAAGCAAAATCAAACTCACATTTAAAAGATCAAGATGAAGAACTGTTTGATGATGATGATTTCTACCACCAGGTACATTCTTTTGTTTTAGAAATGGAGTAACTAGTACATACAGTTTACTTTACCTTATATTTGTGACTATTAAAAAGGAAAAGTCTGTCCCTCTTTACTTAGTCTTAGTTTATTGTGTATTCTTAGTTATTTGTGTGTTTTCTCTGTCATTTTGCAATTCACACTTGAGTACCTTTTTTCGAGATACAGGTATGGGACCTGTTATCCAGAATGTTAGGGAATTCAGGTTTTCTCGATAAGAGATCTTTCCATAATTGGGATCTTCATACCATAAGTATGCTAAAAAATCTTTTAAACATTAATTAAACCCAATAGGATTGTTTTGCGTCCAATTGAGAATAATTATATCTTAGATGGGATCAAGTACAATGTACTGTTTTATTATTATAGAAAAAAAGGGAATCATCTTCAAAAATGTGAATTTGGTTATAATGGAGGCTATGGGAGACATGCTTTCCGTACTTTGGATCTTCCTGGATAACTGGTTTCCTGATAATGGATCCTATACCTTTACCAGTATTTAGGTCACCTTCAGCATAGTTCACAGAAAAATGTTAAATTTTTCATGAGGATTTTCCATTATAATGATTTGGCTACTGTTTCACAACAGTAGTGGAACAGTTCAATTTATGCTGCTAAATAAATGTCCTTCATTTGTGGGTTCCCAGTAAGACAAGATTTCAGTCTTCTTAATAGACAATTTTTATTTTTAATTCACCCTGAAGTGGGAAGTTCAGAGAAAGATAGCACCAGGTGACCAGCCTTTTATGCTGCTTCATAATTTTAACTCTGATAAATTCCAAATTAAGAGTTATGAGTAGTAACATCTTATCTTCTTTCCCCCCTGACTGGTTAATTGGGGTGGCAGGGTTAATCTAAATTAAAACTTAAACTAATAGAGGTCAGTAAGGCAACAGAAACACCTGAGTAAAACAAATGAGGCTGCCAGCCGCAACTTTATCTTGGCCGGCTCCCAGGAGGCGATTGGCAGAGAATTACAGTCGCTCTGGCTTCTGCAAAGGTGAATGATGGGCGACACTTGTCAGTGCGCAGCATCTCTACAAATGTTCCAGATTGCGAGACTTCCGTGCCAACTGCTGCCATCCGTGTCGAGTGAATGGGAGCAGGAGCAGTTGTCAACATCTGGCAGCACAGCAAAGAATGGGTGCAAGGCTGGGAACCCTGCAGACTCTAAATATGGTGCTGGGAGCTGTGGAGGCTTTAATCACTTACCGCTCCCTGGCAGCAGGCTACAACAGCATATCCCAGCCTCGTTCATCACATGCAGACATCTGCTGAGCCGTAAGGCAGCTACACATTCATTTTCTTTCCCTGACCCCCCCCCCTTTCTGTTTCTCCATCCGCCTTTTATTTTCCCCTTTGCTCAACTCCTCCCTCTGTTCCAGTCTTCCACCAAAACTATTTCTTGGGAGACGTGATCTGTAAAGATTACCAGAGTGTGCTAGTAATTGTAGGGAAGAGTGGCCCCTGGCAGACACAGCATCACACCTGTTCAGATGACCGGGTTAATTTCTTCTGTTGAGTGGGATTGGGCACAGATTCAAGTTGATCCAATGCAACAATAAGGATAAAGAAAATTGCTGTATGTTTTCTGTCATCTCATCTTGAAATGTAATGCTTTTTCCTAATTTGTCAGAAGAGGAAGCTTTTGTCATTGTTATACTTAGATGGTGTTAAATGCACAGCGAAGGGTTTTTTTGACTTGGGTTTTACAGATTTTTGTTCCAGTGTTTCATATGTTTTTCAATTTCGGCAACCTCTGGCAGGCAATAAAACTACAAAAATACTAATAGAGCAGTGCACTCCCAGGGTGGGGTTCTTTAAGCTAGTACTTGATGGGTAAAATAATAATTATGCCTGTAAATGCCTATATGTTGTTACAATTATGGGAGAATACCTCAGACTTTGAAATACCGTTATTTTCATAGTCACAACCATCTGTCAGTAGAGTGGAAAAAAAAGTGCTAGTCACTGCGGAGAGGGGCTGGACTGAAAGGGGTTAAACATTTAATTCATTCTTCACCAATCGAGCTTAATGCTCAGCATGATTTACTGACACTTCCTAGTTAATTATTAGATTAGAGGGACACAATATATCATTCTTCAAAGAATATATTGGGGGTTTTGACTAGAGACTTTTCTGTTTTGACTGTTGAATCTCAAATCCAAGTGGGAGGATTTGGCGAGTCTTTGGTCCTTGCTTCCATGGAAAAGTCTTTCAGTAATTGCTTTTTAATGTGCTAAAGAACACTGGCAGTTCCCTGTGTGACAGCTGTTAAAAGCTGTATTGTATGGTACAGGCATGTTGATGAAACTGGGGATTGAGTACTCCATACCAACGAGAAAAAAAAGTTTGTAGGCACACTGTCTCATGAAGTAAAAACATTATTTAAAATACCATTAAAAACTAGTGGCTGCTGTGTAATGAACACCTAACGCAATTAAGGGGTTTCCCGAAATACGTTAATGTGCCTACAAACTTCTTTTCTTTTTTGTTTGTTCCTCATGTCAGGTTCACACAGTGTAGAGGCAGGACACCCAAAAGTCTCTTAAAAATGCTAAAAAACAAAGGCCATTTTTTTCTATATAAGATCAAAAATAGCTTTCAACAGCAATAACATTTCAGTACCAACACAATGGCAGCAAAATTACAGCACTCTGAACAGGCAACTGTGTGTGTACAGGCACATAGACTTCTCTATGTCAAGTTCACATACCTCTTCCTATATATGTCTCACTCAGTGGCACTCTGATACTGACCAGCCAAGGTTTTAAGGGCTACCTGATCCTAAATTGATCCAGATGGCCAGCCTGTAGCACTTAACTCTGCTACACTCGTCCTTTTAGATATTAATCTTAACCTGTAACCCTCCACCTAAAAAAACGTTTTTTCTAATGAATCTAGAACAGAAAGGGATAAATACTGCTTTGATGTGGAGTAGCATTAACGAATAACAATTGCAAAATTGTAATGTATATTGGGACAGTTCATTTAATAACTTTCTTTCATTATGTAAACAATTATTGTAAGTCCCATATTTGATATAACATTATTGTAAAGCACAGTAAAATTAACGTTTCTTGCTTAAAGCAATTCTGATCATCATTTATTTATATAACACAATGGGCATAATGCTATCTCTGTGCTATTTTTTTTTCTCAAGTAAATAAAAACGACTTGCTCTTCACTGCTGGAAAAATTATGAAGATAGGCCGCAGTACGTCTCTCTTTGAGATGGCTGAGAGAAGCATCACCTATAAGAGCCTTCAAGCAACCACTCAAAACAGTCACAAGAAACAAATTGCTGTTAAGATAATCAGTGGCGTAACTAGATGTTGCTGGGCCCCACAGCAAATGAATTTTAGGGCCCCCAACACATTCAGTGTTTGTCCTGTTTTAATAACAATATATGTTGAAATTGCTCATCAATGAGAGCCTCATGGGGCCCCCTGTATCTCCTGGGCCCCCCTGCAGCCGCAGGGTCTGCTTCTTCTGTAGTTACGCCCCTGAAGATAATAGGTAAATCTGGCGAGAAGAATGGCTTAAAACTTGAAAACATTAGGCAGTCAGGATATTGCCACTACAGTAGAAATACATTGTGCCTTCAGCACTGTGAAATAATACCATACATCTGTCCAACTAAATTCGAATATTGTTTCGGGAATGCTTATCCAAAACATCAGTTTAAATGCTGCTCCTGTCTTTCAGATGCCTTACATTCAAAACCAAAAGGCAGGAAATTCAACACCCAAGGGTTCTTTTAATATTTGCTATTGCCTAGGGTGGGAGTTTCTTTACTCTGTGTTGGAATATCGACTAGATTTATACTCACATTTCAGCTTCCATGCACAGGCCCTATCTTTTCATCTGGAGCGCTAATCCACCCTTTCAGGCATATACAGACAGTCCCCGAGTTACATACAAGATAAGGACTGTAGGTTTGTTCTTGAGTTGAATTTGTATGTAAGTTGAAACATATACATTTAATTATTTAATGCAACTTCGACAGATGTCTTTCTTAACATAGTATTCATTTTTACCTTTCTGTGCTGTACATTAGACAACAAAGGGGATCGAAGCAGGTGGTTTATTAAAGCTAAATGCTAATAAAAGTCAAGCAAAGCATAGTATGTTACTAATATAGCCCCCATCCCATCTGTAAGTGTGAGTTGTATGTAAGTCGGGTGTATGTAACTCGAGGACTCCCTGTATTTAAAATTACCTTGTGTTCTTTAGAGAATAAGAGACAGCCTGTATTTAGCACTGCTGTATTCACGAGGGGTGGGATGCACAAAGTTTCCTCCTCCTTTTCTTCTACACATTCTCTAACTTACTCGCCATTCAGATGCTCGAGCTACACAGCGCGGCGACAGAATCATCTTCTATGCTCTATGACAGTAAACCCAGGGCTCCCTTGCAGCCATCAGTGCTGCACTATTCGCATTTGCATATGCAAATTAGGGGCGGGAGGGAAATCGCGTGACTTTTTGTCACAAAACAAGGAAGTAAAAAAAGTTTTCCTCTCTTCACCCCTAATTTGCAAATTTAAATTAGGATTCGAATTCAGTTCGATATTCGGCCGAATCTCTCGCAAAGGATTTGGGGGTTCAACTGAATCCAAAATAGTGGGTTCGATGCATCCCTACTTACATGATACATACAAGCAGATCTGAATAAAAGCAGGTTTTGAACAGGTTTTGAACAGGTTTGAAAGGTGGCAAACCTAAAAGCAAAAATTATGTACTGCCTTGTGATATATAATATTTCCTTTATGGAAGTTGGGATTGTGTGTTGCAGAGATTAGACGTACAGTGCATAAGGGTACTTTCAATTTAAAAATGGTAAAAACATTGTACGGTGTACAGATAAGATTTTCTAATATGTTTAATTTCATTATTCCCCATCAGATTAGTAATGTTCAGCTAATTCCATGGAAGAGGTACTTGTCAAGATGTTAAACAGCATCTCCTTAATTTGCTGTCTCTCTACCCATGCGGTATATTAAAGAATCTAGATGATATGACGGTAGATTAGGAAATGCATCAGTTCAGCTGTTAGCACCCTTTACTGTACAGTCACTATTGTAATTTGCACAAACCATTCTATGTACATACATAAGCACATTATTTTAAAGTAGCTACTGTAAAACCAATTCTTATCCTACCCTTATGTTAGAATAGAATGGTGTTTTATATGTTCCCTATACGTAAAGCAGCTTGTAACAATTTGTATTTTTTTGGAGCAGCTTTTTATTTTAAATATTAAGGTTTTGCTTACTAAAGCCATTTTTGTGGGTGCCTGCTGAGGATTTTCACTCACTGCTGCTGTATGTGCATGCAGTATTATTACTATTGCTATAGTATTTTGAACATGCCTAGTTGCATTGGTCTGGGTGGCAGGAGAATCCAGCTTTATATTTTTCTCATGGTAGTTTACATTTTACCAGCTCTTAATATTATTTCCGAAATCAGTTCATTGTATAAATTAGTGAATGTCTAGCTGTGGGTTATCTATGTTTATTTTTCAGAAAAAAACAAACATTTTTGGATTCTGGATTTTTTTTAAAGTTATTGTGCTAAACCTTTATCTTCCAAATTCATTAAAGGAAAAGCAACAGATATATTGTATCAAATTTATTGGCATTCTAAGAATCTTACCAAACTGGTATATACATTTAAGTAAATATTTTCCTTTTACATCACATGCCTTGAACCACCATTTCGTGATGGTCTGTGTGCTGCCTCAGAAATCACCTGACCAGAAATATTGCAACTCTAACTGTAAAAGGAAGAAGTGTTGAAGCAAAAGACAACTCTGTCTGTTAATTGGCTCATGTGACCTAAGATGTATGGTTTGTTTGTGTGCACCGTGAATCCTAGGATCCCAGGGGACAGGGTTTATTTTCTATAATGAAAAGTTTTCTATTTAGGATAACCCAATGGCGCACTCTACTTAAAAAGCATATTATTATTAAAAAAAAAAGGCTTGTTTAAATGAAGCAGGATTTTATATATGAGATATTTTATGCAATATATTTTTTATAGAGACCTATATTGTTCGGGGCATAGTTTTCCTAAAAGTTTTTATTTAAAGCTTTTACTGGTAAATGTGTATTATGTGGTGCCTCCTGTTTTTGCCTTTTGGTTAGCTATTGCTACTACAGCTGTTTATGTGACTTGATGACAGCAATGGTAGTTTTAGGTTCTTCTCTGCGGACTTAAATGGGACAATAGAGAATAAGTAGAGAATAAGTACCATGTGGCACAAAAATGCTACAATTGTTACTGAAAGCAGCATTTTCTTAACTCCTGGTTGTTATGTATTAAACAATGTTGCAAAACTCTTGGTTCCCCAGCAAAGACAGATCTGTTAATCAGCTGCCTTGTCTTACATTGTATCAACAGTCTTAGACATCAAGGGCAGAGAGTAGAAAGGGACTGACAAACATTGTTTTCAATAGCTTTACATATACAAATAATTTAAAGCTATAGAAAATTTCTGATGAATCGGAAAGTTGTTTAGAATAATGTAAAAGCAAATTGTTATTGTGTGGATGACTTGCCCTTTAAGGAGAGAATTTTTCTTTAAAGAAATTGTTCAGTGTAAAAATAAAAACCTGATAAATAGGCTGCGTAAAATAAAAAATGATTTCAATATAGTTAGCCAAAAATTGTATCTATAAAGGCTGGAGTGAACAGATATCTAACATAAGAGCCGTAATCCAACTTCTTTTACAGCTCTCTGGTTACCAGTCAGTAACAGTCAGTGACTTGAGGGCCATATGGGTAATAACTATTTGCTTTTGAATCTGACCTGCATGCTAATCATCAAAAGCAAACTAACTGAATAGTTACCTTATGTCCCATGTGGCCCAACTTTAAGGTGCTGACCTTCTAAGAGCTAGAGAGATGTAAAGCAGGAAGTTGTGTTCTGGCTATTATGTTAGATATCTATTCACTCCAACTTTCATAAATGATCTTTTTGGCTAACCTGTATTAGAAACATTTTTATTTACACAGTTTTTATTTTTACACCGAACTGTTCCTTTAAAGGAAAATTGTACCCCTACAATGAATACTTAACCAACAGATCATTTTTATCCTGTTAAAGGAGAAAAAAACCCTACCTAATACCCTAGGTAGTCCCCCTTCCCTGCTTCTCCTCCCTGCATAGTTTATTACTCCCTGAAAGTGCCCCTAAGAGTTTGCTTATGCATCCGTGCAGAGTAGAAGCAGCAGAGCTCATGGTCGCCATCTTTCGTCTCTCCGGTCTTATTCGGGTCCTCTACCCTTCGGCAATTTCTGGCACTTTTGGTACATGTGCAGTTGCTACGAACCGGTAGACTGCTCCAACTGGACTTGTGCCAGTTAAAGGAACAGTAACACCAAAAACTGAAAGTGTTTTAAAGTAATGAAAATATCATGTAGTGCTGCCCTGCACTGGTAAAACGGATCTGTTTGCTTCATAAAAACTACTATACTTCATATAAACAAGCTGCTGTGTAGCAATGGCGGAAATTGAAAAACGGCTAAATGGCACAGGATAGATAATGGATAACAGATAACACCATTAGACAGACAGAGCTTATCTGCTGTCTGCTGTGTAACTTGAGCCTTTTCTCCTTTGAATGGCTGCCCCCATGGCTACACAGCAGCTTATTTATATAAACAATAGTAATGTTTCTGAAGCAAACACAGCAGTTTTACTAGTGCAGGGCAACACTGCATTATATTTTTATTACTTTTAAACAATTTTTTTGATGTTACTGGTCCTTTAAGCGCTCACTTACAGAAGTGATGATTCTGCACCGATACGTGATCAAACTCTTAGGGGCAATTTCAGGGGTAACAAACTATGCTTTTTCCATTCATTGGCTCTTGTGACCTAACATGTATCTGTGCCCTTGGTTTGTTTGTGAGCATAGTGAATTGTATGATCCCAGGGGGTGGCCGTTATTTCTTAAAATGGCAATTTTCTATTTAGGATTAACCAATAGCACATACTACTAAAAAAAGTATATTTGTTTATGAAAATTATTTATTTAGATCTGTAGAGCTGTATTATGTGATATATTTTTATTCAGATTTAAATTGTTCGGGGTATAGTTTAGGAATGCACCAAATCCACTATTTTGATTCGGCCGAACCCCCGAATCCTTTATGAAAGATTCGGCCGAATACAGAACCGAATCGAAACCCTAAGGAAGGGGAAAACATGTTTGTTTCCTTGTTCTATGACAAAAAGTCACATGATTTCCCTTCCCACTCCTAATTTGCATATGCAAATTAGGATTTGGTTCGGCCGGGCAGAAGGATTCGCCCGAATCCGAATCCTGCTGAAAAAGACTGAATCCCAAACCGAATCCTGGATTCGGTGCATCCCTAGTATAGTTTTCCTTTAATGAAAGGAAGCATTGTTATGTTGTAGCTTCATAATGCAATGTGGAGCTGACCAAGGTGCTTAAATGTACACATGTCATTGCCATAGCCTATAATGCAGTAGTTAGCAGGTTGACTTATGTTTCCTCTACTAAGAGAATTCACAAATTTTGAATGCAAATTACCTTATTCTAAAACGTCTTATTATTTTTGTTTAAACTGCATTTTTAATTTAATTTTGGGCATTAAACGTGCAAACACAAAAACACCCCTATTTTACAGAAAATGTTTATAGGTTAATCACATTTAAATTAATCTGAGATCAGCCTCAAAATACAGTACAATAAGTAAACCTAGTTTAACTGTAAATCTTCTTTTGCCTTTCCAATGTCCATTCTTTTGATGTTTTGCTTGTGGTCTTCTGATGTTTTGATCAAAGCCACTGGCATAATGCTATGAGACACAGTTGGGAGAGACGTTCATATTATATCTGAAATCACTTTGTTTCAACTGCTTTATTGTTCAATATAAAGCATGTAAAACAAGCATCAAAGAGTGAAGCTGCATTTATCTTTGTTGATCTAAACAACTGTTTTACCAACACATAACAGGTAAAACTGGATACTTATCAGGCCTGAATAAGTATTGTGAAAAGTTAACATTTAGTAATAATGCCAAGTTCTGTAGTTCCAGGGACCGCAACTATGTTTATGTATGAATGATTTGCCTATAATTATCACTTCTTGATCTTAGCTACATATGCTTAAAGGGAGTTATTTCTATATGTATTGCTATTGAAAGCAGTGTTTGTCCCTTTTCTCTGCCCTGATGGTTCAGACTGTTGATACAATGTAAGACAAGGCAGCTGATTGACAGACCTATCTTTGCTGGGGAACTAATACTTTTGCATTATTGTTTAAAAAGTAACAACCAGTAGTTAAAGGGCACCTGTTAAGCAAAAATATTATCCCCAACGAAATGTGCGGGCTAATAGAGCCTGCACTCCGGTTGGGGTAACAGTAGAGTTGCCACCCGGCCAGTATTTTACCGGCCTAGCCGGTAAAACACCTGCCAAGGCCAGGGACGGTATTGCAAATTTACCGGCAATGCAATTGGCGGTAATTTGAAATACCCTTTAAAAAAAGCCCCTTGCCAGCCCCCAATTCGAAAATAACTTACTTTTTTCCAGCGCCATGTGCCATGTTGCCCCGCCCTTTTGCGGCACGAAATGTAGCTCCGCCCCTTTTAGTGGCGTGTTGTGTGGCCCCACCCCTTTTAACATCACGGACCGCCCCCTTTTGGTGCCCGCCCCCCACTGCCCGGTAAAAATTTTTAATAAAGGTGGCAACCCTAGGTAACAGTAGTATTTTTTTTTTTTAATTGCCATCCACACTGGGAGGGAGCTTCCAGTATGACCGGTTATGTTGGGACACATGTGCATAATGAGCGAGTGCCACGACTTGCTCATTATGCGCATACGCGTTTGGTTGGGGATAATATTTTTGCCCAACAGGTGCTCTTTAAGAAAATTTTTGTATAAATGAACTGCACCTTTAATATGCAACAGATCCATCATGTTTTTTAAAGACTGTAATTTAATATACATTTATAATGCTATACCTAAAGTGTATATATTTATTATAAAGAATAGTATACAGTATTATATATTTAATACTGATTGTTGTACAAAAAAGACAAAAATGTTTTAATAACAATATAGGAAAAGGATAGGAAAATATGGGGCTTAAGTAAAGGCTCAATACAAGCTCAAGGCAATATCAGGCAACAACTAGCCTTTTACCCTTTTCTCACTACAGACTTTTTACATATATAAATATGTGTGTGTGTATTTTTGCCTGGTGTATATATAACTAGAAAAACATTTTATGATATCCTTTCTTTAAAAAATAGATAAGCAAGTTGTTTTAGTTTCCCATGTCAGCGAATAAAGATATTGTCTGTTATTTAATATTTCTGCTTCATCTATGGCTTGCAATTTTCAGGATTTCTCTATAACAATGCTTATAGAAATTGAAACAAAATACGATGTCAATATTTTCAAAGTCAAGCACTGCAGTAAATTGTGAGGACATTTTGACACAGAGACACAGCCTTTCATTTTTATTTCTTCAGAGCTAAGGGAAAAAAAGAAATAAAACGTAACTGAAAATAATGTGCAATCTTTCAGGTTGCCTTACAAGTTGTTTGGCAGAACAGCAGTGCTCTTTTTTTTCCCCCAAGCTAGTGTCTGAAGGCAAACATTTAAATTAACTCTTTCCTAACTTCTCCAGGCTCTACTGCCCTACTTTGGAACCTGCCATTCTGCAAAGGGTGACATTTTTAGAAAGATTAACCAATTTAGATCAAAACAGTTGTTCTAGAAAAAATAAAATCCCTAGACATTTTTTAATTTTCAAATAACCCCTTGTCACATTGGTACAAGAGATCATTCCTGCTACTCTAGATAAAGGAGGCAAAAGAAATGCCAACTGATAACAAACTACTGCTCCAGGTAGATTGCAACAGTGATTGCACTTAGTCTTTTTATTAGTACTTATCAGAAGTTGGAAGGATTTTTTTTATTGTTTTAAAGAATAGTGTTCAGCTTTATGAATGTTAATCCTTATAAATAAATAGATCTATGTACTTGAACACATTATCACACTAACGGGTCCTTTGAATAAAATGGAAAAGTGTTTATTTTTAAACTAACTTTTCTGTCACCTTTGAGACCTTTTGTCAAGGGGTGAATAGGTGCCCTTTGTTGCCTTGGCAGCATTCTGGTATATGTAACCTCTAACTTGATTTATTAATTTTGTCATAATGTACAGTATTATGTCTCTTTTTATTTACATATTTTTGGTGCACTTTCATTTCTAATTTTGCGGCCAATGAACCCCTTCAGGAGTTCTTAATGCACTGCTTCGCTACTGGTCAGACCTCTGTTTAAAGAGAGACCCTCCAACATTCCAGCTTCTGTTAATCTTCCATCAAACATGATGTAAAAGATGTTTAACAACTGATAGTGTCTCAGGTGGTTTGCAGTGGGACAAGTTCACAATAGAGAGGAAGTATGTGTATGCAGGGTTACAGGGAAAGATTTTTAGTCTGCCTTGTTATGGTTTTTCTTTCTGCGGGGCCTGTCTGCTGCTGCTTGTTTCAAGGAATGACCACCATCTTCCCTGCCCTAGTTGCGCCCACTGAATACGTTGTTCTTTTACCCATGGCTAAATAAAATATTGCCTTCCATTTATTGGGTAAACCATGATCTTTTCCAAATTCTTTTTCTAAAAATGATGTTTTCTTTTCATATCCCTATGGTTTTGTAGATGTGTCTGGTTACTTAGTGGAGTATGTAGATTTACCGCACTTGTGGTGCAGATTTTCCTAGATAGCTGGCACTCATGAGCACAATATGTGTAGGATTTTTAAGAGAGTTGCACAAACACCATATTCATTGCAGGCAGGGAATTTACCCCTTTTATTGTGACCACCTGTGCATCAACGTTTTGGGGGTGAAGTTGATAGAGGTGGAGTGGTACAAACCTCCCTTCATCAGAATAGAAACATTTGTGCTCACACAACATTTAGGGCATACAAAGTGCTTTAACCCATCATCCACTGTAAATCCACATGAAGGCTTGGCACACAATGTCCATAGTAAGGCTTGGATCCCATAGTCCAAATCAACAGTCACTTTTATGTTCAAATCAACAGTCACTTTTATGTTCATTAAAGAGATACTGACATCTGAAAGTAAACTTTTTTTTACATCTATTATAATATTGGCTTTGCAAGCTACTTCTAACTTTGCCATAAAGTATTTGCATGATGCTTTTACATTACCTGTCTGATCCCCCATGTTCCTGTATGAGGGGCTGCCATATTTGTGCAGCAGGAGTCCGTTAGCATTAGAAACTGTAACTAACAGGCTGAGATGGGACAGTCAGGTTGGCAAAGTCAGAGAGTCAGGCTTAGGAACTTCAACTAACAATTATATACAAAAACAAACCTCTGAGCAAAAAATGATCAACATGACCTATAGGTAACATTTAATGTACATTCATATGCTAAAATTCATTGTTTAGTGTCAGTATCACTTTAAGTCTAGTTTTGAAGGCCCTTGCGGTTTGACCAACAAACATTTTACCCCCCCAAAACTTTGAGGCACAGGTGGTCCCAATAAAAGGGGTAAGCTCTTTGCCTGCTGTAAATATGCTCATACTTAAACTGCAGTTATCAGTCAACACACATACACATTTTCCCCTAGCAATTTACTGTTACTTTTGAAGTGGACACTCATGCGCACAGTGTTGCAATGTGGTTACATAGGATTTTGCACATGTGGAATTTTCTTGAGATCAGAACCCTCAAATACAGGGTTATAGTGTATGTATGTTACATTATTTATCAAACAATATTAACAGGGGTGCTTCTGTGATTTTGTCACTTGAGGCGGCCTATCCGATGCCCCCCCCCACCTTGCGCTTACCTTTCAATTGAGCGGGTTGAGGGTGCGCATCTTCTACTGTAGTAGCACTCTCTGCACTAGAAGAGCCTTATCGGTCAGTCATGTATTGCTAATTACTTTAAAATTCCATTCGGAACATTCTATATGTCACTGCTCTGCTCACATTCCCCCTCCATCTAATTTTGTAGCCAGTGCATGGGCAAGGACATCAGGTGCCTCATTCTGGCACAAAAAAAAAAGATTTTAGAAAAGGCAAAGCTTGCATTAATAGAAGTGCTTGCTTTTTACTATCCAATTCATGTTGCTTCCCCAACTCCGCTTACTGTATTTACCTCTCCTGCATTTGACCTGGGAAGATAAGGGTTAGCATACAGTGCCTTTGTGCTTTCCACACTGAAATAGTTGAATATCCGGTTAAAATACTGAAATTTGGGCTTTTTCTTATGGCAGAAGCAGCACTTTTAATATGCATATTTTTAAATTATGTGGCCTTATCAGGAATTCCATTGATTAGAATTATAGGGCTTTTTGACCTCTAGCTACATACAAACTGAGTAAAAAAATCCAAACAAGTGCCTTCAGACAATATGATATGATTTGTTATGGCATGGGACCCAGATTACATTTGGGAGTTCACATCACAGCCTAAGATTTGCATTAATATTAATTTTGTGTTGCTATTTCATTTCTGCAGTCCATTTTTCAAAGCATTTTCTTCACTGTAATAAAGAGGATGATGCGGATCTACCCTAAAACACCATGTTGCCCAGCTTTAAGCATCTGCACATATCTTTATAAGTTTGGACCTATATAATGATATTATTTACCTATGGTTTTGCTTCTCTTTGCCCTTCTTTTTTCCCCTCAGTGTTTTCTTTAAATTTATGTTCATTTATATTTTACAGCTGTTGCGAGAAGTAATCGAGCGCAAAACCAGCTCTCTAGATCCCAATGACCAAGTGGCAATGGGCAGGTAAGCGTAAGGCATGTTGTCTGATGAACTGTCACCATCATCACTGCAGGGTTAAAACAAAAATCATAAAAGCTCAGAGGCCAATCACAATTAGATGAACCATGATTCCAAAATGTAACAATCTCAATCACATCAGTCATGGCCAGTGATATTAACAGATGATGTCAGAACTATTATCAGACAAAAACCATTCAGACCCTAGTATTGCAGTATGCGGTTCCTTTAGCCTTTGCAATTTGCTATATTTCTAATTTGCATTGTCTTGTCTTGTTAGATGGACTTATTTGGTCAGCAGTAATTGTTTGCATGTTTAGGTTTTTAGAGATTTGGATCCAGAGAATTTTGTCTTACAGGGGTATTTGGTTTGGTAAAGTTAGTGCTTTTTCTGCAGCAGAAGATGCGTTTTAACTGTACATTCAGTTAAAAGTAAAATCCTAAATAATTGCCTTTAATAATTTCAGAGCCATCTGAAGAATTAGAAATCAAACTTTAATGGACACGTGTTACTCTAGTATAGTAATAAGTGCACTAAATAGTCGGCGATTCAATGGATAATTATCTGGCTTTATTTGAATAACAAATGCATTACATTTGTTTATTGAGAATATACTGTATGTTTGTCAGGTTTTTCTGTAAAATAGATTAGAGCAATTAAGATTATATTAAGATTGTAGTAATTGGATTTTGCTAGAAGGGTTTCTGATGTGTAGATTTCATTGTTTTCATCTTGTAACATCAAGTTTTGTTTGTTTCTCCTGGCTGCCTTTTGTTTTTTTTTTTGTTCATTTTGTTTTTCTAAATCTCCTAGATTTTATATGGGCTTAACTGGTGAATCTTAGAAGGTATGATCATGCTAGAGGTTAAAAACCTTGCATGTGAAATATATGCTAAAATCACATTGTTTCATCTGTCTTGTGCACTATAGTGTACTAAATATCTGTTAGGGCTTGTTCATATGAGGAGCCTTTGACATTCCTTGCCATTGTAAATGGCAGTAGTTATACCCTTTATTGATTAACCATATCTCATCATTGAGAGCATTTATTAAAGGAAGAGTATCATCACCATTTTATATTTTTTTATATTCAAATATATTTGAAAATATTGAGTTATTTTAGATTGCTTTTTGTACACCTGCACACACTTCTTACACATCGACGTTTATTAGAGACAATAGGACAATTCTGTGTGTAAGTCAAATGACAATAACACAAAAGAAGGCATGATTTATCCTAGTATATTTGTGGCTTAAATGGGAACTCTGGCTTCAAAACAAAATTTGATAAACAGGCCCACATAACACATGGACCCCTAATATACCCATTACAGTTATCCATTTCTTCAAAAAGTATGAGTAAATGCCGTGTTGTATGCTGCAATCCAACTGGTTAACGGTTTATGTAAAGCCTTAACTGTACAAGCTGATTTAGAGAGTCTGAAGTATATAACAAGGAGCTTATTTTGACATTGTATTCAACTGACAGAGACGTGCTTAAAACCTACCCTACCACTTCCTGTTGCTGTAAATTGAAACTTCCTTACTCGAGTACAAATATTTTTGGCCCAAAAATGTGCATTTGAATATTTTAATAGCAGCAGCTAAAATGCCCATGTCACCTCTCCTTATGATTATACAATAAATGATAAGCACCACCTATTACCATTCCAGAATGGTTAATGTCTGCCAGAGCAGTTTTCATTTGATCATTTGATATTTGCAGAAGCAGTGTCAGGGGTGTGTTACCTGGACATCAGCAGCAATTGAAACCCCAAAAGTGTGTATGAAGCCTTTAGACTAATGGCACATAGGTTGGAAAAGATTATGCCAACAGTTTTCAGCCTATCCGCTCGAATAAAAGGTAAAGCATGCATGTTTGCACAGAAATCTGCTCTGTGTTTGGGCAGGGGTGATGATGCCATGAGGTTAGTTGAGAAACTCACTTAATGTAGCAGCACCCAGTGGATTACCAGTAGTGACAAAAAGCTGATCCTGATAACTCTCTGCATTAGCGAGTAAGCGCCTCCCCTGGCTCTAAACTAGGCCCCTTCAGTATTGGACAGATCGCAGAAATGCCCCTGCTCTCTGGTTGATCCCATGCCTGTCAGCATTCAGAAATTTAGGGAGCAGAAGGCAGCAGGAATGGCTTTTCTCCTCCTACTATATTATATATAGGCCAGTGGAGAAAGCATCCTGAGTGCCATTAGACCTAAACCTGTCACTCTAAGAAACAATATCAAATTATTTTCTATCGTGTTAGTTGAGCAAAATAAACTTTACTTTACACTATATTTTTATTTAAATGCTGTTTCCTTCAGTCTTGGATTTACACAATCACAGCAAACAGGCAGGAGTCGTTTTGTGAACTTTGTTATTATCACAAGTTGTGGATCACCACAAAATCTTGAGAATGCACCAGAATGGGGGAAATAGTGCCCAGGCACCGTGTCCTACACAATTATAGAGTGTGGGGAGTGCAGTGACGTCTAGGAATTGAAGAATGGAAAATGAAAATAACTGACTGCCCCACATCTATGCCTCAGGCATAGAGGCGGGGCATGTAATATTTGGTTGCTCAGATATTTAAACACCTTTATAACCGGTATGGATGTTTTAATGAAAAAAAGAAAGAACTTGGGTTCCATGTTAAATTTGCAAAGGACTTTCTTTATACAGCTTTTTATGTGTTGGTGACTGGTCCTCTTTAAAGGGATAGTTCACCTTTCTCTTACTTTTTAGTGTTTTATAGAATGCCCCGTTCTAAGCAACTTTTCATTTGGTTGTCATTATGTATTTTTTTTATATTTTTTGAATTATTATTTTTCTTCTGACCCTTTCCAGCTTTCAAATGGGGGTCACTGACCCCATCTAAAAAGCAAATGCTCCGTAAAGCTACACATTTAATGTTATTGCTGCTGTTTTATTACTCGTCTTTCTATTTAGGCCTCTCCTATTCATATTCCAGTCTCTTATTCAAATCAGTGTGTGGTTGCTAGGATAATTTACACCCTAGCAACCAGATTGCTAAAAATGCAAACTGGAGAGTTGCTGAATAAAAAGCTAAATAACTCAAAAACTACAAATAAAAAATTACAAGCAACTGCAAATTGTCTCAGAATATTACTCTTTACATCATAATAAAAGTTAATTTGAAGGTGAACCCTCCTTTAAACTTATGTCAGGCAGCAGGGCAATTTGGGCCATATTTTATTGCATACAAACAGGTCAGTTTCTCCTCTGGTATGTGATATTAGTTCAAAGCAGAACAGCAATGAAACATAGAGCTCCTATTTGTTTAGGCAGCTAAATCTTTCAGGCGATGTGTCAGGAACAGCAGTTATCTTGTCTCGAGGCCAAGCTGAATAGACAAGGCTCTGTTTACATCAGCTAGTATGTGTGTGGAGGGGCAGGGGGACAGACATCAATTTGAACAGCACTAGTAAAGAAAGACTGGAGTTTATGGAAGCACAACTGGAGCTTATGAAAGCACAACATAGAAAGACAGAGGGAATCTTTGGAAAAACAGAAGAATGGCTTGCCTCAATTTTATATTAAATCAAAAAAAAATTAACTAAAACAAACAACGATTTCAGAGAATTATGTGTGTGTTATGTAACATATGCTTTTTGAACACATCGGGCTCATTTATAAACACTGGGCAAATTTGCACCTGTGCAGTAACCTATAGCAACCAATCAGTGATTAACTTCAGCTGCAGGTTGACCACTGAAGGCAATCATCTGATTGGTTGACATCTGGGTTACTAAACTGGAGCAAATTTGCCCAGTGTTTATCAATGACCACCAATTGTTTTTACATGACAGTATTCCTTTACAAACAAATTACAATATGTTCGGCACACACCCCTTTCATTGAACTCCTGTTGAAGAAGTGGTTATACTGAACTTTAAAATGACGGATAATCTGCTTGTATGAGTGATGGAAGAGTAACTTTTTAAATTGCCTAGTAATGCAGACCTGCTTTACTCCCACATAGATCAAACTGCTACTAGAAAAGTAAAGGGATTTTCTTAGACTTTTTAAGTATTTTGACTTTAAAACTATTTTTAAGAAGAAACATTAGAACTTTAGAAGCTATTATTCAGAATGCTTTGGATTTAGAGTTTTTCAGATAATAGATGTTGACATTATTTGGATCACTGCAACTAAATTCTGCTAAAAATCATTAAAGGGATACTGTCATGTGGGGAAAAAAAAAGTTCAAAATGAATCAGTTAATAGTGCTGTTCAAGCAGAATTCTGGACTGAAATCCATTTCTCAAATAAGCAAACATATTTTTTTATATTCAGTTTTGAAATCTGATATGGGGTTAGACATTTTGTCAATTTCCCAGCTGCCCCTGGTCATGTGACTTGTGCCCGCAATTTAGGAGAGAAATGCTTTCTCTCTTGTAACTGAATGTGTCTCAGTGAGACATGGGTTTTTACTATTGCGTGTTGTTCTTATATCTACCAGGCAGCTGTTATCTTGTGTTAGGGAGCTGTTATCTGGTTACCTTCCCGTTGTTCTTTTGTTTGGCTGCTGGGGGGGGGGGAAGGGAGGGGGGGTGATATCACTCCAACTTGCAGTTCAGCAGTAAAGAGTGATCGAAGTTTATGAGAGCACAAGTCACATGACTTGGGGCAGTTGGGAAATTGACAATATGTCTAGCCCCATGTCAGATTTCAATTGAATATACAGAAATCTGTTTGCTCTTTTGAGAAATGGATTTCAGTGCAGAAGCAGCACTATTAACTGATTCATTTTGAAAACATGTTTTTTCCCCATGACAGTATCCCTTTAAAACATTCAACAAACCAAATACGTTTTGCAATATTCAATCAATATTCTGCTAAATTACCATCAACTACAATGTATTGTTTTAGTATTCCAGAGAATTTAGAAATTAAATTATGAGTTTAAAATGGATTTTATGGAAGATGTCATCCTGTAGTTCGGTTCCTTCTGAATAAATGGTTTCTGGATAAGGGAGCCCATACCTGTCCTATTTATTGAGCTTAATTGACCTGTATTTCCACTTTTAGGCAATGGTTAGCAATCCAGAAACTGAGGAGTAAAATCAAGAAAAAAGTAGACACCAAGGCAAGCAAAGGACGAAAAATTAGGTAAGTTCATATTCATCAGCTTCTCTAAATAGGCTATTAATCAATTACTTTATTGTGCCTTTTTTCATTTCTATTGAAATGACAAGTTTGTTTAGTACACCCCTTGAACATGGATATGACAGACTGCAGAAGTCGAACGGTCTCCCAGTTGTGCCAATACGGTTGAATAATTGTGTACTTTTTGGTTGTCCTTATGAACAAACCTATGTATCTGAATAATTTACAAGCTCCTGCTCCTAAAATATTATGTGAATGATTGAAATAGCCACTGTTCAACTACATATTCTGAGATTATCTGGTCATTCTACTGTATATGGTAAGTGTGCTGGCTACAAGTTCACGAAAAATGTGAAGGTTTTCCCTGTGCTGATAAATATTTATAGGTAAGTACTCTCAAAAGTTTCTTGCAAGCACCACCAGATATCATGTGGTTTGTGGTTTCTTGCACTAAACGACAACATTTTAAAATAAAAGTAAAATCACTATTTTCTGTTCTTGCAATCAAGGTGAAAAAGTAATCTGTTCCCTGGGGAAGGGATCTGCATAATGTTATTTTTTTATCTCCCATCCAAAATAGGGGTGCACCGAATCCAGGATTCGGGTTCAGGATTTGGCCATGATTCAGCCTTTTTCAGCAGGATTCTGCCGGAGAAAATCCTAATTCGCATATGTAAATTAAGGGAGGGAGGAAAAATCACGTGGCTTTGTCACAAACCAAGGAAGTAAAACTTTTTTTTTACACTTTTTCCTTTTCTGCCCCTATGCATATGCAAATTATGATTCAGAATTGGTTTGCTTCGGTCCCTAATTTGCATATGCAAATTAGGATTTCATCCGAAATAGTGGATTCAGTGCATCCCTAATCCAAACAAGCTGCAGCTGGGGGGAAAGGAGGGATTTGTTTATAAAGAGGCAATCTCAGTGGACAGATGTCAAAGGGACAGGAAGTAAAATTTGGCTACTTTTATTTTCAGATGTTTTCCTATTTAGTTTAATTGCTTATTTCGTAATTGAAACAGTAGGCTAAAGTATCTTCAGCAACAGTAATTCCTATGAAGTTTAAAATATATCAAAGCTAGGTAGGAGAACACATTTCTGCCATTACTTGCCTTTAAAATGCATATTCCCACATAAAGGGTTTGAATTTAGTTTGACTGAACACTTAGGGGCCGATTTATTAACATTTGTATTTTTTTTTTTTCCACAATTCGAACTTTTAAAAAAAATAAAAATCTTGAATGTGAAGATTGGCTCTAAAACACAACATTTTTGTTTCTGTGTATTAAAAGTAAAAACCACAAAAAAATTCCATCTAAACCTCTCCTTAGCAAATTTTAAAAACACTTCGTAACTGTCAGTTTTAGAATTTTTTGCTTGTAATAGCATTTATAATTTGCAGTAAACTATGGATTTTGGGGTCTTTGTATTATTTGGATTTGTTCCACATTTTTATTCATTTGTGCGTTTATATTTGGAGCCTCTATAAATAAGCAAACAATGTTTTTTTTTTGTTTTTTTTAAATGTGAATTTAGACTGTTCAAAAAACCTCTAAAAATTCAAATATTCAAATTTTGATAAATAGGCCTCTCAGGATTCGGCTGAATCCAAATCCATTAAGCTTTGTGCCATTACAGTTCTAGATAACTTATTGTGACCGTTGCTTTGATTATAAGTGCTGTAACTGTTTTTCTCATTTGATTTAGTATTTGGCCAAATACTGCACCAAATCTGTATCCGAAAGGGAAAATAAATTATGAATTGGGTGCATCCCTAGGAAATTCATTCCTTGTATAGATATTAAAGCTGCTCTCTACTACAGGTCCATGGCCCTATTTCATTATCCCTACAGAGCATCTCTTCTCATCATTTTAAAGCATTTTATGTTTAGCCATTAATCCTATAAAAATATTAACTTCCTGTATAATTACACAATTTTTCGTTTTTAATACAGAATTTGCATTCTTAGTTGCTACTTTTACACTCATTGGTCTTTTATTTCAGTTCTTAATTTGAACTTAGCCAGTATAATCTTTCTGCACTATGATTTTTTTGTGTTATACAGTATTTTTCAAGTTTTGTAATAAACAGCAGAATTAGCCCACTATAATCCTTTGGTTGCAAAGGCATCAGAGAAAAAGTCATACAAGTCAGTCTGGGTCAGTTGTGGCATAGTAATTTTTAAGATTGATGTTCTAGGATAATTTATTAAAAGAGGAAAGAGCTGCTTTGTTGGCCTGAAAAGCCTGTAATTATTGGCTATCAATATTCTTTTCTGTCAGCATCACACATAATTGGATGTATTCATGATTCAGTCAAAAGCGGCTGACAACATCACACGACTGAGTCACACTCTCATAAAGCTTTTGAAATAATGCAACCCATCTATGTATGTGCGACATGGACTATTCTCATTCTGTCTGAGATCAAGGCCTGACCATGGCAATCTTATTACCCAGCTTTAGATAACAATTGAGCAGGCTGGCCCAGATCAGCAGCAGCCGAGAGGTGAACAAAATGTTCAATTACAATCTGAGAGTAACAATCTTCTGCTGTTAGAAGTTTTAAGGGTGGTATTCTACCTTACTTCCAAAAACACATACCGAAGACAGTGTCAGATTTAATTCTTTACCATATATTTTGTATTTGGAATAGCTTTGTAGCCCTTTGCTTCTGTGCAGAATTGGCAAATATAATCACTTGTTAGGTACCAGCAAATGTTTATAATACAGGTCAATAGGATAACTAAAAGAATTGCCTACTAATCCTTGAAATATTACAAGACCTGTTAAGGTGCTAAATGGCAAATATTTGCACGTTAACATGGAGAATCCATATAAGTATATTATGTGTGTCATGTTATACCTTTTTCTCTGCAGCAGAGGAGATTTTCCTTAAGCTGTTCTTATAAGCAGTATGTTCTAAGCTTCCGTAAAAGAAATTTAATACTAGAAATCCGAGTGATAAATATTTGGCCTTTCTTTTTTTTAAGGGGATGGTTTTGCTGTTCATTTTAAAATTTGTTAGAAGCAGCAAATAATATAAACTTGGATTGTGGTGCCAAATAGGGCGGCATTTAAGAACCTTCCCAGTTAGTCTAAGGGTCAGGGCATACAGGCAGATTCAGGGAGATTAGTCACCCGGCGAAAAATCTCCTCTTCTTGGGGTGACTAATTTCCCTTAACTGCCTCCCCTTCCTTCCCGCCAGCTAAAATGTAAATCACCAGTGGGGTGGCACAGTGCAATTCATTTTCCGAAGTCGCTCGAAGTTTCCTCGTGAGGCATCCCGCTGGCCATTTGCATTTTAGCCAGCAGGAAGGCAGAGGAGGCAGTTTGGGGAGATTAATCGCCCCAAAGAAGAGGAGATTTGTCACCGGGCGACTAATCTTCTTGAATCTGCCTGTGTGCCCTGACCCTAAATCTTTGCTTGAGGTTGTGTCTGTTTTATACCTTAGAGGAATTAATTCTGCTTATTCAGTGAATTTTACAGTGATGGATCATATCTGCAAACTCCATGCATTGGTCATCTTAGACTTGGTATGTGTACCCTTTGTTTTTTTTTTTTTTATATCTTGCTGATAGTGTTCCATTGAGTTTATGAACGCTATTTATGCACAGACTGTGTTGCAAGATGCAACTTCTGCTAGTCAAAGCTCGCAGTTTGTGCAAAAAAGGATGTAAAACCCAAAAGATTCTGGATTCCATTGTGCTATAATTTTTTTATCTAAACTCTCTTTCCAGTGCTGCGCCAAATTGATTTCATTAATGTGTACATTAGCAGAACATATTGCATGACCTTTGTTGGTGGTAATTGTTCAAGTATGCCCTCAACAGCTCAGTTCCAGACAGTGTTATATTACTTTTTTTGAGGTAAATCGTGATATTATGTTGGCATATTTTGGGATTCTTCTAAATAATCTTAATATTAGTCTCATTTTTAGACTAGTTTAGTCTGCATATTTTTTGTAACAAATGTCAACTGCTAGAGCTGGTATGAAAAGAAGAGACGTAAAATCCATCTTTAGTGTTTACTACTCATCTTGCAAGTTTTTTAGGGTTGGCAGTATGCTGAAATCCAATGTCAAACTGTCCAGCCAAATCTGTAAGTACACCTGCAATATGTATCCCATTTAGGGGAAGTCCAGTAGATATGAGCCACTTCTCTCTTACTGCATGCTTTCAGTTATGGTTCATTTTGATATTTCACCAGTTAATTTCTAAAATAATTTCAGGTTTAGTCCTATGTCCTAATGCTTTGCAAACTAAGTAGCAGCTCTAGAAGGTAGTAGTCTAGATCTTGAAAACAGGTGGCTTTAAACCACTTTCAGTTTTACCATATTTGTAAATACGATTAAATATAAGTTTTTGCATATCAGGTTATCAAATTGAAATTACCTTATTTTGGAAGAGGGAAAGCTATGACTGACTTGCACTATGCCTGTGCAAGTCTTGTTTTCTACAGCTATAGCTTGGTAGATTGAACTTAGCTCAGATAATTTATATAGAAATATCTGATTTATCATTGGTTTCCCCCACAGTGGCTTTGTAGAGTCAAGGTGGAAATAATTTACATGGAAATAATTAATGCTTAATATTTTTAAATTAATGTTTTGAATTTGTTTTCATACTTTAAGTTTTAGTTAAGTTGCATAGAGTACTTGAAATCACTGTTCTTTTAAATTTGAAGTGATAGTGACACATTACTCTCAATAAACATGTCTGTAGCATAGCCCAGCCTTTTACCCCAATGTCTGACACTCCAACAGGCTAATATGTGCAGGCCACCTAGAGTCACAATGTACAGATGTTGATGTGATTGTCCTGTAAATTGTTTGCTCATACAGTTTTACTCCAATCCAGCTGGACTAGCATATCTAATTTTATGTGGCTTGCATAGTTGGTCATGTCAAACCCTAGGGTAATACTGAACTGGTTTGGTGGTAATTTGTGCAAAAATGTGCACACTGTAATCTCCGGTAACTGCGTTTGTATTATTATTTATGTTGTCTGTTGTAGCTTATTGCAGACTTGGGATTTAAGAATGCTTTTCTGAACTGTATTTCTAAGCAGTCAAAATTAAAAGCTACTGAGTTGAATTTACAATCCTGTTATTGGTTAGGACTTGAACATAAATTGAATGAATTAGAGAAACTGAGAAAACTTTATTTAAAATAAACCTTAGTGGCAAGTAAAGGCAACTGTTTTAGACCTTGTTTTAATTATGGTTGATTTTAATTATCTAAAAATTGACAAAAGTAATAAGTGTACTGGCTCGGGTATTACTATTACTTAAAGGGAATTACAGTCCTAACAAGTTTTAATGTCCCTTGGGGAGTCTTAAAGTTGGACATGCATAATGCATTTCAGGGAACACTTTGATTGTAGAGTAGACGTTGCCATATAAGTATAATGTTTGTATAACCACATAGCAGCTGTTAGAAATAATTATTGATCATCTCAGTTAAAAAATTAGGCAAGCATAGATCAGAAAAGCAACGAACACTAAGAATAATCTCTGTGTAAATTAGATGTATAGCTATGTTTTTTTGCAGTGCAAATTGTAGAATCTTTCAAACCATTTTTTCATAAAATGTTCATTTATTGTTCTTAGTTTGATGTCTGGCATTAAACCAAGATATTTTGAATTTGTATTTGGTAAAATACTACACAAATGATTACTGGTTACATTAAATAATTTTGGCCTTGAGCATACCAATCCGCAATTAGATTTGAATTGTCAACTAGAAAAGCAAAGATCTGATTGATTCGTTTCTATGGGCAACATCACCGGTGATGTTTGTTGTCAGTGTTAATAAATGTGTGGTGGAGAACTAAAAGAGTTTGTCGGTCCATTGCTGTTAATAATATATTCATAAACTTTTCTACATAATGTATCTATATTTGTTGACAATTTTAAATTGTCCAAAACAATAGGTTCTATGATGGATGTTTCTATATCGTACAGAGATTTGAAAATTTGGCGACCAGGCAGCATATGTGAAAAGTGGGGATTCACGTTGATAAATGCAAGCTAATGCTTTTGACCAAAAACAAAATGAAAGTTAGTAAAAGACTAAGGGGCCCATTTACTAAATTTTATTTATTTTTTTCCCATGACTCTCGAAAAATGTTTTCCCTATATTTCTTATCTAAAAATTAGCGATTTACAGTATTAAGTGTAAAAACCACAAGAACCTCTTATGCAAAAAAATTCTCCTGTAATAATTGTCAAGGTCCTATAGAAGTAAATGGGAGCTCTGCTGCTCTTATTGAACTGCTTTTAATCAATTTAGAATTTTAGGGTTTTTCGGGGGGGTTGCTAGAAATTGGTCGAAATGGATTAGTGGTTTGTTTGTTTTTAGAGAATAATTCAGTGTTTTGGGGGTTTTTTGTACTTAATTCCATGATATTCATGGTTTTAGAGAATGAGAGTTTAGTTGTCGTTTCTAAAACCTTAAAATTCGACCTTTCAAATAGGCCTCCAGATGTAATTGTGTTGGAGCACCTCCTTAATTGAGAAATATTTTGAGAGTATTGTGGATTACAGGTTTGCTACTATACAATCAGGCCTTGCCAGAAAGCCTTAGTGGTTTATTTTGCCTTTTTAAAATCCCTGGTAAGACATCACCCCGAGTGTTCAGTGCCATTTTAGGAGCCATCCTATAGGAAAGATTTTAGTGCTTGAAAAGTGCAGGGAATGGTAACTTTAGTAAGGGGAAGACATCCATTACGTTACAAGAAAAGACATGGGGGTTTTCTCTGACAAATTGGTGCCTGCGATTAGGCATGATGATATGAATTAATTAGAGGAAATTATAGGCAGTCATTTTTCAACAGAAACATAGGATGAAAGGCAATTGGAGAAAATGCATTTTTATCTGAAAAAGGAAATCTGTTTTAAAAATTGGCAAAACAACTTTTGCTTGAAAATTGTCTCCTTTTTTTTTTCAAAAAAAAAATAATTTTTAGTGCTACTATTTTTTACTATTACTACTTTTGTTTTTGGAAATGGAAATGTCTTTGCATTTGTAAAGACTGTGGGACAGAGTTTAAATACACATTTTTTTAAAAAAATATGTAGAAATAGTTTATATCATATTAAGTGGCATATTAAAGAATCTTACCAAACTGGGATACAGTATATACTTAAAGGGATACTGTCATGGGAAAAAATTTTTTTTTCAAAATGAATCAGTTAATATTGCTGCTCCAGCAGAATTTTGGGGCAGCTGGGAAATTGACAATATGTCTAGCCCCATGTCAGATTTCAAAATTGAATATAAAAAAATCTGTTTGCTCTTTTGAGAAATGGATTTCAGTGCAGAATTCTGCTGGAGTAGCACTATTAACTGATGCGTTTTAAAAAAAACGTTTTCCAATGACAGGATACCTTTAAAGGAGAAGTAAAGGTTAAAAATCATTATTGCTTAAAACAGACATTCTGTTTAAGCACCTACTGTGCAGAGCGAATCCCATGTCTCTGTCTTCAGTCAGATGTAAACGTACTGCCTGCATGATTCAAGTCACAGAGTTAGGTGACGTAGTCAAAATCCTCTTCTGTTCCTCCCCCGCTGCCTCAGGCACTGAAGTGTTGTATTACAGCATTTTCTGTACTGCTGCACTCAGCCTCCAACATGAAATTAATAATAATGCGGCCTGCCAGCACAGTGCAATCAGAAATCGCCTAGCCGTAATATTTGGGCACATTAGTGAAATGATCTGCCACTTGGTCTATACAGCTGCCTGTGTGCTGAAGGTGTTAGCAATAGACATGTACTGGAACGTAGTGACGCCATACTTCTTTACTTTACAGTCCTGGCACGTCAGTACGTCTATTGACACCCTCAGCCCTAAAGAAGTATGTGAGAGCGGTGCGGCACTACGTGCCAGTACGTGTCTATTGCTAACACCTTCAGCACACAGGCAGCAGTATAGACCAAGTGGCAGATAATTTCACTAATGTGCCCAAATATTACTGCTATGGCTATGCGATTCCTTGTTTAAATGAGTTAAATGATGTTAATGGTTCAAAGAATGTAAGGCTAAATGGTCGGCCCCCACACAAAGTTTGGACACCCCAGCTTTAAATCAATTCAGACTTTAAAGATTCGAAAATCACTAAAATGAGAAATGTCGATAAATAAACTTCCACGTGTAAAGTTTAGATTTTGACATTTACTATTGTGGTCAGTTGTTTTTTTTCACTAGAAAAAGTGTGACAGAAATTAATTTCACATTGATATTCATTATGAGATTTTTAATAATTTTTTAACTTGGGTCTACTGAATTATTTTTATCCTTAACAATTTTATGCATAGGTAAAAATGTTTAATAACAGAAGCAGTGAAATGTATTAAATGTTTTAAGTAGGAGAAAATATGTCTTCCTGAATATTTAGACTGTGCTGAAAGCTGGCCCTTCTTTAAGGAAGGAAGGCAACAAATGTCGTGCATGCTGGTTATAGTGCATTTCTCTCTGAAAATCTGAGTAAAATGGGTCGTTCCAGACATTGTTCAGAAGAACAGCATACTTTAATTTAAGAGTTTATTGGAGAGGGGAAAGCGTATAAAGTGCAGAAAATGATAGGCGGCTCAGTTAAATTGTTTTCAAATGCTTTAAAATGGCAACCAAAACCTGTAAGACATGGAAGAAAATGAGAAAACAATCATTCCAATGGTTAGTAGAATAGCCAATATGGCAAATACAATGCCAATGATCAGCTCCAGCAAGATTGAAGAAGGTCTAAAGTTACCTGTAAGTACTACAATTAGAAGACACCTATGTGATGCTATCGTCAAGAAGCCCCTGCAACGTTCCATTCTCGAAAAAAAGACGTGCTAAAGAGATTATAATTTGCCAATAAACACAATTGACTCGCCTAAAAAGAGATGCAAGATTGTTGTTTTTTGGTCCAGGGGTCCCAGACAACTGAATTCAAGCCACAGTACACTGTGAAGACAGTGAAGCATGGTGGCACAAGCATCATGACATGGGGATGTTTCTCATACTATGGTGTTGGGCCTAAATCACATACCAGGGATCATGGATCAGTTTCAATACATCAAAATACTTGATGAGGTCATGTTTCCTTATGTCCAAGAGATAATTCCCTTACATCCCCATACACACCAGTAAATGAGCAACATCTAGGTTCCAGACCAACAAGATTGAGGTTATGGAGGGGCCAGCCCAATCCCTGGACCTTAATCCAATAGAAAACCTGTGGGGTGATATCAAAAATGCTGTTTCTGAGGCAAAACCAAGAAATGCAGAAGAATTGTGGAATGTAACAAGTGCCAGAAGTTGGTCGACTCCATGCAACACAGATGTGCAGCAGTTCTCCGAAACAGTTCTCAGAAACACTGGTTATACAACTAAATCTTATTTCAGTATTTCAAAGGAAATCAGAATCTTGAAACATTTTTCAGTTGATACAATGAATGTTTGAGTTTGTAAAGAAGAATGCAGACACTGCTATTTTTTGGAACCACCTAATATTCCCTAATATTCCCTTTTTTTCACGTTCTGTAAAGGAATAACTCAAATCTGATACATTTTTCTTCATGTTTTGATTTAGAATAAAATGTGCAGTGTTCCCAATGCATTGGCTTGTATGGAAGTAAAAGCTGTTATTAGTGTTTTGAGCTTTATTCACACTGCTATTATTCTAAAAAAAAACTATTTATTAAGCCACATTTTAAATTCATTCAATTTTTGTTCTGTGTTTAACCCTGTGAAAAGCTGTTGCAGAGATGCCCTTATACTGGCAGTTTGCACATATGAAAACGTTTGGGAACCCCTTTTAATTCTTTGGAGTTTTGTTTATCATTGACTGAGCTATGCAAAGTAGCAACTTCCTTTTAATATATAACATGCCTTATGGAAACAGTAGTATTTCAGCAGTGACATAATGTTTATTGGATTAACAGAAGAAATGCAATATGCATCATAACATAATTAGACAGATGCAGAAATTTTACCACCCATTCTTGGAATGCAGTTTTCTTCTTCCGCCATGCAAAGCACTTTTTGTTATGACTAAATAATTACATTTTTGTCTCACATGTGCAAAGCACTTTGTTCCAAAATGACTGTACTTGTCTAAATGAGCTTTTGCTTACAACAAGCGACTCTGTTTGTGTTAGTGCAGAAATGGCTTCTTTCTCATCACCCTGCCATACAGATGTTCTTTGTGCAAATTGTGCTGAATTGTAGAACGATATAACAAAATGTTCTTGCAGGTCTTTGGAGGTGATCTTTGGGTTGTCTGTAATCATTCTCAAAATCCTCCACATATGCTGCTCCTGTATTTTTCTTGGCCTGCCAGACCTGGGTTTTACAGCAACTGTGCCTGTGGCCTTCCATTTCCTGATTACATTCCTTACAGTTGAAACGGACCGTTTAAACCCAAGATTGCATTTCGTAGCCTTCCCCTAAACCACGATACTGAACAATCTTTGTTAGCAGAACTTTTGAAAGTTGCTTTGAGGATCCAATGCTATCACTCTGCAGAGTAGAGTCAAACAGAACCACAACTTGCAATTGGCCACCTTAAATACCTTTTCTCATGATGGACACCTCTATCTATGAAGTCCAAGGTTTAACAAGCTAATCCAATCAATTTGGTGTTGCCAGTAATCAGTATTGAGCAGTTGCATGCATTCACGCAAAAAAAAAAAAAAAAACATAAATTGGTTCAGCGCAGGACTACTCCGATGTTCCTGGGAAATGAAAGACATACCACTGTTATCTTTTTTTTTTTTTTGCTGAAAGTGGTTTAAATTATTATGCTGACTGAGAGGGGTTCCCAAACCTTTTCACATGACTGTAAATAACGCAAAACCCCCCATATAATAAAAAATTAAAACGAATTGCAAATTTTACTAAATATCACTCTCTACATCATAGTTAAAGTTAATTTAAAGGTGAAATCCTGTTAAGGATTTGTTAAAAATTAAATAGCTATTTGTAAATGTAGATGTAACAACTGAAAAGCGTTAAGAAAAGTGAATTTAGTTGCTTGTAGTGTTAATCTTTAAACTTGTATAACCAGCAATGTTTTTTATCGTGGCTAACACTATTACTTTAATGCAGGTATCATGTTCACAGCAAGTTGGTGAGCTTCATGGCTCCTATTGACCACAGCACAATGAATGATGATGCCCGGTGAGTAATAGACTAATTATGTTTATCAAATGGCTTCATGACAGCATAATATTGACTTGTTCTTCAAACTGTCGCTGCTTCTGCTTTTTCTTATCAGTTAACCATTTGTCTCTAATGTCATAACAAAGCTTTCTTTGCACATCTGTCCTAACAATCTAGCTGACTTAACATTTCTGTGATCACCAAAACACCTTGTAGGATCTGTAAAGTAATCTGCTTACCATAATGCTGACCATTTTCAAGTTGTAGAACATTGTCTGGTAAAGATATGCAACTGTTCATGCATTTTACTTTTATTTTCTGAAAATAGAGGCGTGAAAGCCAGTGTTTTATTATTATTGTTGTTGTTTATAAAGTGCCAGGATATTCTGCAGCACAATAAAATTATTATCTATGTTTGCATACAAGCACTGAATGGTACAGGAGACAAAGCTCTGCTCATTAGAACATGATTGGCTTTAATTTATGAGAATAAGTAAATTGTTGCCATAAACGAATTGTACATGTTTATAAATAAATGGTGTTTTAAGCATACCTGGACAAGTCTTAACAGATATTGAAGGAGTAGTTGTCCATTACAAAACCGTAACAGAAATCGCAAAATAGCAAAACTTGTGTAACCAGGAAACGCTAAGGATATTAAAAATGGATGGTGTTATGTAATAAAAGGTGGAAAGTTTTCTGCAGATTTAGTTATTCTAAAACCAAGCAGCAGGTGGCATTAACCTGTTTAAAAGCAAACATCTCATTGATTGCTGTGGGTGAATAGTGTTTCAGTTGATTTGTCTGTATACAGTTGTGTAGTATAAGGTTGTCTCTTTCTGACTGAAAACCAAGCTGTCCGGGTCAAAACTGCCTGCCTGGTTTTCCAAAGAAGATATTCTGGACCAAACACCTTTTTGATTTACATGGCGATTGGCCAACCACAGATCGCTACATAATAGCCCTGCCCTGATGTGGCTAGCCCTGCCCCTGATGTCAGTGGTCACCTCCCTGGCATCAGCAGTCCCAACCCATGCTTCCCTGCCTGGAGTTCTCAGAAAGGAAAGGTGGCAACCCTAGTGTAGCACTATCACAAAAAAAAAAAAGTGATGCCTCAGGTATAGCCGTGCAGCTGCTAAGAAAGGTTGACTTTTGCAAAAGGTAAGGACCTTTACATGGAAAGGTGGCTTAGCTAATGATAAGATTAGTGATGAAAGTTTTCTTGTCAAGCAGTTGATGACTAGATTTTGCCTCAATAATTTAAGCCTTGTACCCAACTCTTATAAAGTGTGTATATAAGAATAGGGTGTGTTTGTACACCCTATTCTTTTTATTGGCAAAGATTGCAATTTGCAGCATTTACCATCACTAATATAACTTTGAGTGCCAAGTCCAGTGAGTAGGTTAGTCCTTTGCTATCTCTCTGTATTAGCTATGGATAGCAGAGCAAGGATACTATGAGACTGCTTGGCCAAAGTTGCCTTGTCCCATTCAGTCTTGCCAATCTATCTAATCTTGTGTAGAGATGAAGGGATGTTACCTACTAGCTAAAGCAGTTGCTAGAGACACACACACTTCAGCCCCCATGGAAGCTATTGTTAAATCTGCTTGTTCTTTATATATTTTTCAGTAGATCAGCATTCACTTTTCCTTTCTGCGATATATACCTCTGCATGTTATAGTAGTCACATTTAGGGTATTTGTGATTGTCTTCACTCTCTTAGTCAAGGCATAACTCTATTATACTGCATATTTCCTTCACACCCTCCATCAAGTTTCCACGTTCCTAAATGATTCCAATTTCCAGGGCCTTGTAAGAATGCCTATTGCAGCTGTCAGCATTATCCAAGTTAATTTCTCTTTCTCAGTGCTTTGTTGTAATGTACCTGGACATCTCCCAAGTTCTATATTTGGAACAAGATTTATGTCAGGGGGAAACAATTTTTTTAAATAGTAAAAATTTAACACCAAAGCCCAGTGCAACTTCATAGAATACCAGCGGCATACCCTATTTAATTATTTTAATGCTTTAGTACAAACATTTGCATAGCTGAATAAAGGGAATATATAACCCCCTTTTTGACATGAGCTGATCATAAGTTTATGTGGAAAACGCGCATAAACTCTGAACTTCCAGAAATAAATATAAATGTATTTTATTTTACATAGACATGCCTAATTTGACTTCCAGTTATGCCTGGTTACAGTCCCAGCTAACTTAGAGTTACAGCATTGGGTTGGCTTTGTGTTGCTTATGTACAAATATATATATACGGTATGTTACTTATGAGAGGTATTTTATAATCTAGGGGCCTTCCTGCATCAGAACAAAGCCAGACAGTGTGCATGTGCCACCTCTGATTAATTGCAGCTTGCCTTCAGCAGAACAATTTTGTTAACCCTGTAAGTGCCATTAGGGAATATAGATAAGGAGATTATTACTACACCACAAACAATCCTACTGTGGTTTTTTATTTTTTCCAGTAAATAACAATAAATATTGCAGCAAAGATTAAGTACAAGTATGTCCATGATAACTTTTTTAACCCTTTACATGCTATAGAGCATAGCTGATATTGGATTGTGCACAGTCTAATAATCATCACTGGTTAAGGGATTGCATTGTAATCACATTGAGTCTCATCCTATTGTCTCATTTTCTGTATCTCCAGTCCAGTTGGGGATATTATGTCATAATCCTGCAAGGTTCTTCTTCAAAACCCTTTTCCAAAAGTCAGCAAGACAAATAGATGACTGATTAAGTCGTGTAGGTGGAGGCTATAATTCTCCATTTATGCAAAAGAAATGCTCTGTGTGCCCAAGTACCTTTTTAGTTTTTGCGTCTGTCAGCAATTACTTTAACTTTTCATTCAGCACTTACTAGATGTCACTGCACACCCCACATTCCCCTTCTCTCTTTACGATTTGTTGTGTAGCCAGTGCACAGATGTACAACAGGTCCCTCATTCTGGTGCACAAACAAGATTTTGAGATGATGCAAAGCTTGCCTTAATAACAGTGTCCACAAAATGGCTCCTGCCTGCTTGCTATAATTATGAATTCCTAGACCAAAGGAAACAAGATTCAAATAATTTATATAGTGTAATTAAAGTTCTTTTTGCTTGATAAAATCCGATTTGGAATATTTTTTCCAGATGATGGGTCCCCTTTAAGGGGAAAGACAAGATTCTATAATTTTATATTACTAAAACTTTTTAGACCTTTCTATAACATTACATGAGGTAACAAAAACAATGTAATTGACATTTTGGTTTCTCTACCATGCCCAAAGTATTGCTGACTTTGGTTAAAATGAAATAATGTGCTTACTTTCATGAAAGCTATAATAGTGGATATGTCATAACATCCAACAGAGACCGATATAACACTTCATTCAAGTCTACACCCTTTTTAAGCCTTCAATATCCTATTCAAACACAAGCAGGTCCTAGCAGTGCTAGCCATTTATTCTAAGTAGTGTTGTTCAGGTTCTCTGTAGGCAGTAATGTATTTGCAGGTATGTGGTATCCAAAACATATGCGAATATGTGGCTAGATTCACATAGTACCCTGGAGAATCAAGTACACCTTTCTACACATTATGGTGCCAGTTAAATATTTGAGAATGTCAGATGCAGTGAAGCCAAGGCACTAAACGTGCATACTCTGCTGCTTCATTCCTTAGAGCTACAAATGAATAACAACTGTAGACAAATTCTAGGCAGCCCTGCTGAAAGTGATTACAGTAGCATCAGACATGTCTGCCTCTGCTGAGCAGCATTCTACCACTGTGCACTATGTGTATCCATGCACACGCATCCATCTGGCTGCCAGGTTTATCCAAAACCTCTCATGAGTGCCCAAGAACAACCCTGCTGGTTGAAGAGCTAATTCAGAGAAAGGAGAAGCATAGTACTCCTAAGGTTTTTAGTGTGAATTCACAGTTCATTTTTTTAACCTTTGCTTTGATTTATTAATTGGATTATCTAATCGTGGGGTATTTTTTTTTGTTATGACATTTTGTTAAATGTTTTGTATTTTAACCAGGCTATTTTTTCAAGTACAAGGAAATGATTTACAACGTTTATTATTTACTAAAAGGGACTCTTCCGGGCATTCGCATAAACTGAACTTTTTGGGTAATGGGTTTCCAAAAAAGGAATCCCATACTTGTATAAGTGTCAGGCCTTCAAGAATACTCTGTTATCACAAACATGTTGGAGCAAAATGGCAGAGAATTGTTCATTTGAATTTCTAGTTCTTTGTCCTCTATACTTATATAATATAATATATATATTACTTTTTTCCTACTATTCATTCATTTTTGTTCAGTCATTTTTAAACTGTCAAACAAAAGCCCCACTCAAAATATAAGGCCACACTGAATATAATAGACTAACTATTCATGACCTTCTCCTAAAAGCCCTGCTAATGGAAACTTTCAGGTGTTTTGTAAGTGAAAATAACAAGTTGTAGACCAGATCAAAAGTTCAGACTAAGTGACGTTGTGCATAAATGCTTGCATGTTCTACAGCAGAGTTATATAATGATATATTTTAGGTTCTCTTTACGATTTGTTAGCAGAAAAAAAGTCTGCTAACAAAGCAGAAAGGTAATGTCTCCCAAATATAACTAAAGGGACAAAAATGCCCTGCAAATGGAGTTTTTAGTGATGTGGCAATTAGGCTGCAAAATGCAAGAATCCCCACCTTACCTTTGTTCTAGGTAGTTCTATGCAGTGTCTGATTATGTGAAAATAGAGCAATAAGTAGCATATTACATTATTCAACAACAACTGCTGGTAACTGTTGTACAGTATATATTAAGTCTGAGAGTCTGGCACAGCATATTCAGGAGAAATGGACAGACTGACAAGAGACATGGAAACTGGTCGAAATGGACAAAGACAAGATTGATATAATGTAGAGGGAAAATGTTGCAATACAAATCTAGAAGAACAAGCAAGATACCAATAAGGAAATGAGAGAAGCAATGTTAGATTGAGGCGAAATATGCAGGCTGGTGATAAAATAGAACATTGCAGAGTATGTGTAAATACCAGTGCAGGTAGTAATATACATAGGAAGCGAGGTTGAAAAAAAGACACGTCCATCAAGTTCAACTTTTTAAGCCTATGTATAACCTGCCTAACTGATAGTTAGTACAGGATGAGTAACTATGAAAAATCAAGAAGCTGGACTTTGTCTTGAGGACAGAATGATACTCTCAATTATTCTGATAATGGAATAAGCAACTGGGTGGGCTAAACAGTAATGTCAAGCACCTCTCCATGATGAGGAGGACCCTGCAGCAAAGGGAAACTGGAAAAGAGGCCTTAGAGGAGACATTAATAGAAAAGAGCAGTGCTATTTTAACAGAGCCATCTGCCAAAATCGACTAGATACGCAGTGATCATGGAAGGTTCATTTTGGGATGGAAGTGTCAAGCTTGAAGGTAATTAAGGTATATACTGTACATGGAGATATAAAGTATATACAGTATAAAAAGGAATCAGAACATTATTTTCGGAATCAGCATGTTTGTCCAGCTTTTGTGTTCTTGTCTTTGCTTCCCACGGGTTAAATGACAAAATATCATCTATGAAGACAAAGCTAATTCTGACAGGTGAGACAACTGCAAATATGCAACATTGATCTAATCATTGGAACAAGAGCAATATTTTAACTGGTGCTACCTTTTAACAGCATCATTAAGGCCTCTCATTACTCTTTTATTAGAGGCTTGCTCTGTTTCTTATCAGATTACAGACTGAACATAACTCATGGCACTGATTTGATCTTTTGTTAAAGAGGATTACAGCTTTGCATTAACTCAGATTGACACAGTTTATAATTCGATTGTTGATACCCAGCCTGGCAGTGTTACATGTTGACCCCCCAGTAGAGCGGCAGAAAAGGACAGCCATACATCATCATTAAAGATGGCATGCAGCACTCAGGCAGGAGGCGAGAGGTCCCCTCTGCTGGAATTACAGAAAGGACAAAAAAGACACCATCTCAAGAGCAAAATTAAATTCATTTGCTCCTTTCTGCATATGTATTGTACTCCCTTTGCAAATGAACACCTTTATTAGGATTGTAAACAGAAATAATATAGCACAGATTGCTTTTGCTAGCATCATATATCAGCACTGAAAATGTTTTGAGATGTTCATTATTTTCCCTTCTGTCCCTTACTTCATAGTTTAGTTCAGCAGAAGACTGATAAGGAATATTGTTTGGTTTGATTACAAATAATTCCACCCATGGAAAATATTTGCCATGTCTTCTATAAGCATGGTAATGATGATTAGAAAAACGTCTCATTTACAAAAAGGGTTACATTCAATTTAGTTTATTCAATAACTGTCCAGTAAATTATAATCAAGGGGGCCTTAGTTATCCTTTTATATTTGATTATGGTTAGGAGAACCGTCCTGAAGCTATCGTCTTGAATACTTTGATGAAACCATTGCTCTATAACCAGATTATCATTGTCACCCTGGCACTGAGCACCCTGGTTTAAGAAAATACTAGTTACCCCCTCTTGATTCAGAATAGCCGCTTTGTGCCTGGGTAGGGTGCCCGGCTATTGTGCATTGTGCCATTTTGGTTTATTTTCACTAAACTGCTCTCCAGGCCCTACCTCCTCAGAAGCCATGTTCCATTATCTTTCACTGATGAGATTTAAAAAGATTGAAACGGTCTGTCTGCAAATGTGTATATATTGCTATGACTTATTGGATTGTGTCTGTGCTATTTAAGAAGTGTTCTTTTGATGGATTGAGGGGTCATTTGCATGTCTCCTTACATAACTCCTGAAGTGATGGTTAAAGCCTTTAGTTTTGTAAAGTTTTAACATTGTGCTATTTGTGTAGCATGAGAGGTTTGAGTTCTGTTCTGTTTTAAGAAGACTTTCACCTCATTCTTTGCATCTAGAATTTTTTTGCTTCACTTCTCTCCAATCTCTAACCTCTCTGAAGCAATGCTCCAATATCATGCACTGATCTAAGGAGAATTATTAGGCTGTATCTGTGCTATTTAACCAGCAGGTTTAGATGCATGTTAGCCACAGTGACATAATTTGCATGTCTCCACCTATAATGGTGGTTTAGGACTAATTTTTGTTTAAGGCAGTGCTGTGTATTTTAACATAAGGCTTGTGAATAGCTTCTGTTTTAAAAAAAACGTAGAAAACTCAAAACTGTGTCTCCAGTGGAACACCATCAAAGGACATGGAAATAAAAGCATTACATCCATAGGGGCACTAAACAGTGGACAACTGATGGGCAATCAGCCTCATAACTGATCTCTTATATATAATAAGAAGTAAGCTGTGATAATATGAAGAAGTACATGGACAATTCCAAACCCCCATAAGGTTCTTTTGTTCTTGATTCAGAGTATTACTGTTCTGCTTTTAAGGATGATACTATAGGAACCATCATTCAACTATGTATTTGTATAGGATCAGCAGTTGCTGCAAACATATTAAAAGTGTGAATCAGAAAGGACATGGTAAACAGAGAGAGAGTTAAAGGTTGCATGATGGTCGTTTAATTGGTGTGTAAGCAACTCCGTGTGAAAAGAAATGCTGGGAAACAGGTGTGGGCAGCTTCAAAACCAAGACATTCAAATGAATGTACATGTATTAAATAAAGCAAACCGCATCACCCATAAAGAAAATCAATTGGTAGTAGACAATTTTGACTTGGCTTACTCCTCGATTACTGTCAATACACTTGCTGATAGCTTGCTAGTATCTTGTGCAGTCCTGTGGCGATCTCATAACAAAGAATCAATCATTATTCCACCGTATTGGAATTCCTGCATGCTGCTCAAGGTGTAACACCTAAAGAAGCTGTGCCATTTCTCTTGAATGAATTGAAGATGCTCTACTTGTACAGGTATTGATGATATTGACTGCTCACACATACAAAGGAAGTCAACCCTGTCTGCATGAGTATTCATCATTGCACTCTTGCTAATCCACTCCACATTTACTTTTTATGGTACTTTATTATATGAGGGTGGGGGTGAAGCAGGCTTTTATTTCATGTAAGCTTTGAGGTATTTACAGTATAACTCTAGGCAGTAGCTGGAACTAAACTTTTTTCATAATTTCATTCAAATATTACAATGCAGTTTGATTCTGAATTATTAAGTGTTAAAGGGGACCTGTAGGCCAAAAATATGATTCCAAATCCTGTTTTATCACGTTAGTCAAGCAAAATAAACTTTAATTACATTGCATAAATTATCTGAATCTTGTTTCCTTCAGTCTGGGGATTCATAATTATAGCAAGCAGGCAGGAGCCATTTTGTGGACTCTGTTATTAAGGCAAGCCTTGTATGATCTCAACATCTTGTTTGTGCACCAGAATGGGGGACCTGATGTCCAACCCCGGCTACACAATTATATGGTAAACAGAGAGGGGGAATATGGGGAGTGCAGTGACATATAGTAAGTGCTGAATGGAAAGTGAAAGCAACTGCCTGCCCCGCCTCTATGCCTAAGGCATAGAGGAGGTGCAGAAAATATTTGATTGACAGCTGAGATTTTTAATTGAGTTTACAACAACTATAAATTCGTTAATAAAAAAAAAAAGAATATGGATTTAATGTTTAATTTGAAGAGGACTTCTATTACACAGCTTTTTATGTCTGGTGACAGCTCGCCTTTAAGTGTTATTAAGGGCTAGATGATAATACAAATATGTCCTTTAAAAAAGCTATTTGGGGTCATTATGCCAGCTGAGGTTCATAAATAATCTTTTCGAAAGACAAATCTGACCTGTGGACCTCCAGTTGGACAGCCCTACAGTCCTATATGATGTATGTATCTGAATGGAGTTTAAAGTTAAATGCCGAAGTTATATAGTCAAGTTCAGTGTATAAAGATAGAGGGAAAAGTAACTGACCAAGATATACCATTTCAGGGGTAGAGGGTTCAGCTACACCTGCCGTAGAATGGGTGTGTGTGGCTCTGAGAGGGAAACAATTGTGTAATTAAAGAATAGGTTCTATAGGTTTAAGAGAAAGCATAGTAATTAATACATGAGCAGATGGGGCAGATGGGAAGTGTTTGGCCCAAAACACAGGGCCAAGTGTATTTCCTTGATTACTTTTAATTGTAAACTGGTGCCGTTAAGCTGTTGGTAATAACAAGCACCCACCAACACACACGTGTGCTGTCTTTTTAAAGATGTCTTTAATATGTCTAGTGAAAAAGTAGTTAAACAGCAGAGATGTCAATATGGAAGGACAGTGTTATCCAGATGCTACTGGAACAAATCTCTAAGACAAAATACTCAGAGGGAATCTGAACAGCGCCCAGGATGGGGAAATATTTCAACTGACAAAAACAAAGGTGTTAACTCAGATTACATTTTCACTCTTGCTGTATATCTACATATACTGTGTCTGATCTTTTACATTCCCTGCCTGTTATCCCCCCCCTCCTTCCTTCTTGTTTTGCTCACAATCTGTCTTGACAGTGACAGAGATTTACGACAGGCTCCCGTTCACTCTTCTTTTGCTTCTCTGTTCAATTCATTATTATCTGTTTTCTCCACCACTATTACCTTAACCCATCCATGTGCTTCTCTCTTCTTCTCATGGGTTAACGCGTTCATTTTAAATGGGTACTGCACAAATTATTTTGTGATTTTTTTATTTATTTTTTTAAATCTCCATTTTATTGTATTATTCATCAAGGATTAAGTTTTTTTGTAATGGGATATCTTTTTGGTTTTATTTTAAAAATGTAACTTCCTTTCTCTGATCACTTTTCCTGCACCAAATTTGGCTTCAGAATCTGTGAAATTTACCCCTACTTGACCCCTTTTTGTTGTGCCGTTGATAAATAATGAGTAGGTTTTTAAATCACTTCTGATCTGCATGTGATGAAAACCATGAGTTGTGTAGTAAAAATAATAATGATATATTAAAATTTTCCCATGAACCAGATATTTACTTGTATCCTCGTTCAGAGGTTAGACCAGGCCATCTATGATTTAGACATGTATCCTTCTAAAGCTGCTCTAACCCATGTCTGTGGCCATAGTACTGCTCTAGCATAGGTGCACTGCATAATTACAGACAAAACCAGCATTGATAGAAGTGATAGTCCTTGTTGTCTGTGGGACAATCAACATCTCCTTCCATATCCTTGTCCCTTTCCCCTGCCTACTGCCATACCCCAACATAATCCAACCACTAAAATGGCAGATGTGCTGTCATTGTGAAGAGAGTAGGAGTGAGGGCAGCCATGCACTGAAGTCACAGGCACATTAGGCGAATACACCATTAACACATGTAGTTTATTGTGAGTCCTAATGCACTTTTTAAAAAAACGGCACACCTTTTCTCCACCTTGAACACTCTTCTTTTCCCTTCTCCGCCCCCTCTGTGCACATCTGTCTCTGCTGATTTTGCTGAGCACTTCAAATTGACACTATTAGAAGGGACATTACACTACTCAACCTCCCTAGACTTACACCACCCTCCCTCCACTCTCCCCAGTCTCTCCTGTGCTCCTTCATTCCTGTCACTGATGAGGAAGTCTCAAAACTTTTGGCCTCTTATCACCAACCCACTTGCTACTATTCCATCAAAACTACTCCGCAATACCATTCATTGTCTAATCAAAGCCTTAGCTCATCTATTTAATCTTTCACTCTCAACTGGAATATTTCCTTCTCAACTCAGAGTCTTTTGTCACCCCCATTCTGAAAAAGCCCTATCTTGATCCCTCCAATCTTGGCAACTTCCGACCTATCTCTCTGCTACCTTTCATCTCTAAACTACCTGAGCCACAACACTCCACTTGAACTGCCCTAACCCGACTAACGACCTTTTAACAGCTAAAGCCAACAACCACTTCTCACTACTAATACTGCTTGATCTCTCAGCTGCATTTGACACTGTAGATCACCAGTCCCCCCATTCGCTTGGCCTTCATGACACAGCCCTGTCCTAGTTCTCTTCTTGCCTCACTAATCGTTCCTTCAGTTTTTCCTACAATGGAGTAGCATCTTCTCCCCTACCTCTTTCTATTTGGGGTTCCTCAAGGCTCTGTCCTGGGCCCCTTATTATTCTCCCTCTATACTTCCTCCCTCAGCAAACTAATCAACTCACATGGTTTCCACTACCACCTCTATGCTTACGATACTCAAATCTACAGTATCTCTCCTAATCTCAACCCAGAACACCTAACTCAGGTCTCCTCCTGCCTGTCCACTATCTCTACTTGGGTGTCGCAATGCTACCTTAAATTAAAGCTCTCTTAAATGGAAAGGGTTCTCTTTCCTACAACTAACACCAGTAACATCCTGAAAATATCCATCATAACTAACAATTCCACTATCACCCCGTCTCCCCAGGCCCGGTGCCTTGTGGTTATTCTAGATTCTGCCCTGTCATTCAGTCCTCCTATCCAGACACTTATTAAATTATGTCACTTCCACCTAAGGAACATATCCAAAATACGATAATTTATCACCCAAGATGTTGCCATAATTCTTATTCACTCTCTCTTCATATCACGTCTAGACTACTGTAACTCTCTTTTTATTGGCCTTCCCCACTGGAGACTGTCACCTCTCCTGTTCATAATGAACACTGCCTAATACTAGTCTTATACACCTCAGCAACCGCTCCTCCTCTGCCATGCCACTCTGCCAATCCCTGCACTGGCTTCTGCTACCTTTCAGAATTAAATTCAAATTAATGACCCTGACATTCAAAGCACTTCATAACTCTGCCCCACCCTACATCTCCGAACTCATCTCTATATACTCACCCAACCGCTTACTACGCTCCTCTACTGACCTGCTACTCAACTCTTCTCTCATTACCTCCTCAGACACTCGCATTCAAGACTTTGCAAGGGCTGCACCCCTCCTCTGGAACTCTCTCCCACAGTCTGTCCGACTTTCTCCCAACCTTTCTGCTTTCAAGAAATATCTTAAAACGCACTTATTTAGAAAAGCCTTCCCTCACTCTGCTTACCAACCAAATGCAATACCACATACAGTACCACATCTCTCACCCACTTAATTATGATCTTGCCCACTCCCACACCTTGTGTATTATTCCCTTCCCTTTAGATTGTAAGATCTTTTTGTACATTGCCTTCCTCGCCTTTTGTCAAGGTATTCGTTGTGATCTACAGTATGTAATTCCACATGTTCTATTCATGTAATTCATGTGATTTAGTTGTATAAACACATTTACTTTACAGGACTGCAAAATTTGTTTTCGCTATATAAATGCATGTTAATAATAAATGAATGGTGTTATAGTATTCTGGATTTGTATTTTTTCATATTGGAATCTGTGAAACTGACTTGGAAGCATTACTGGCAATATACCATAATTTTGGTTTGTAAGTAGGCATTTGGCTAAATGGTGCCGGAAACAAAATGGATGTAAAGGGATCTTTTATGCATGTTACCAACAATAGTGAAAGATTTAAAGGGAAAGTACACCTTAATAAGTGAATTTTGACAACGGGTGCCGTCTTAATATCCAAACACACTGCACTATTTTTTTGTTTTCTCTGTTGCCATAGGCGCTGATCTATATACACATTTTGGAGACCACCCCATGAAAGCCTCATCCACTACCCTCCACAGCCCCCCCCCCCGCTTGCTCCCCATATAGCATATTACTGCAAAAAGTGTCCCTGAATCTCAATATTGAGTATCAATGCAGAGTAGTGCAGCATAGCTCAGAGATTTGTGACATGCGCCAAATAGCTCAGTGTCAGGGGTCCCTTTCCAAAAGAAACTGAAATATGGCACCCTTGAGCTCCACTGCACCACTCCGCATGGATAAGTGAGATTGACATTCAGGGAAACATTTTGCAATATGCGAAGAGGAAGAAGGGAGGGGGGACTGTGGATGGGGCTTCTCTCGTGTGGGGTGGGGGGGCGGTTAGTTCTTCTTTAAGTAAACCCAGTGCCTCCAGAGTGGCGTAATTATATCTTATTTCGGATCAAGGTACTGTTTTTTTATTATAAAGATTAAGGAAATAAATTTAAAAATGTAATTATTTGTTTATAGCGAAGGCTATGGGAAATGGCCTTCTGGTGTTTCAGAGTTTCTGGATATGGGATCCCATATGTGTATACCGTTTATTATACATTTATATTGCTTAGTATACTGTATCTGTATGCATTTATTATACATTTATATTGCTTAGTACTAGGAATGCACCAAATCCACTTTTTGGGATTCAGCCGAATCCTTCGAGAAAAATTTGACCCAATACGGAACTGAACCCTTATTTGCATATGCCATTTAGGGCCAGGAAAGGAAAAGGTGGGAAAATGTTTTTTACTTCCTTGTTTTGTGACAAAAAGTCACGTGTTTTCCCTTCCTACTCCTAATTTACATATGCAAATTCGGATTTGGTTCGGCTATGCACAAGGATTCGACCGAATCCAAATCCTGCTGAAAAAGGCCGAATCCTGGATTCGCTGCATCCCTACTTAGTACAGTATATGTGTCCTTTGGCTTCATACCTATTTCTGATGTCAGATGAAACATATACTGTAGCTGATATTAGTTTGAAGATCATAGCATTGATTTGTAATTCTCGTAGCCCTAATCTGCAGCCAGCTGAAGGCAGAGGATGCTGATAGTTGTTGTTATACCAGAGGGCATAAGCTTAACACCCCTGCATCAATATGCAGCACATTAGCTTTTTGTTCTGCTGATTTCATATTTGTTTTACTGTGGCTTTGGTTCTCTCTTGATGTTTATAGTTTCTGCTTTGGTGATCCAATCTTCTGAATAAACCATTTTCAACCATACTTCTTTTCCCTGAATCTACTGCTATCTTTCTTGATGTCCTGTTGTTTAGGGCCACTATTGACCTCCTTAAATATTTATAAATCTTGTGTCTGATCTCATGAGAGGCAAGGCAGGGGTCACATGTCATCTTTGATAATTTAAAGCCACAGGGCTAAAAGCATTTGCACAGGCTTAAAGTACCCAATCCTGACCTTACCAAAAGAGAGGGAATTGAAGCAGACCTTTCTGAATCTCCTCCAAGAGCTGGGATGATGGTGATGATGATGGCAGGCTTGCTGTGTAATTTATGGCCTTAGCCTGTGCTTTCTAATCCCACTGGAAATGAATGTCACATTGCCACCTTGTGGCTTGATGATTTACAACAGTCAAATTCTGATTTCAAGTGTTTTTTTTTTTCCCTTAGATTTCCTGACTTACATGATTACCAGCAATAATTGATAGCAATTCCCCGCATACTATAATATGCAGTTACAGTTTTGTGCTAATAACTATATGTTGCTGAATTTAAACTGCAAACCTTCAACAATTTAGTTATGAATATATATTGAATATAATGTGTTTTTATTATTAGGTTAACAAACTAGATAAAGAGAATTTTGGTGATAAAAATTATGTTGGTTAATTGAGCCACACTGGGAAAGACTAATGCAGATAGATATGACCAGTGGTATTCACTGTATATACATTCTCTGAACCATGGGTGGGCCAAGCTACAATGTGCCCTAGGCAACCAAGCCGACCATCTTGCTATTCCCCATGCGTGTGGTGCGGGTGTAGTAAACGTGCTGACAAGAGGAGAGAATGGAGAAGAGAAGGAAGAATAAGAACCCAGACTTAGGGGTAGGCAGGGGACTTTTCAACAGGTACCAGCCCAGTGCCCATTCGTTGTCACGCTCTAGGCAGCGGCCTCTTCTGCCTACCTCTAGGTCTGGCCCTGCTCTGAACCCCTACTATCATGATGTAGTTTATATGCCAGGCATAGAACATACATGCAGACCAATACAAACGCTCTGAAAACCACGTAGCCACACATTGCCAACAATATATATTTTATATCCTATATAAAATATATATTCTATATATAGTTTTGGTAACTGAAGGAGACGTATATATTTATGCTGCATCTTTATCACTGGTTTCAGTCTTGTCATAAGAGGCACATAATATGTAGGGTGGATGGTGCTTTGGATTTCTTGTCTGAACAGATAGGAATTTCCTCTGTTTAAATGTAATCATTTAATTTTTGTCACCTGGGGCATCAAAAGATTGACTTTTCTAAGACCGCATTGAATTGGTTAAGACCTGTGGTCTTTTGCTTTATAGCGGAGTGCATTTGCTGTAAAGCTATTTTAGAGTCCTGTTAAGACATGTCCTGCAAAGGAGAAATCCAATTTACATTTGCATGAATCTTGATTAGTTGGAGTGTATTAACGCCATGTCGTTTCTCTTATTTTGGAGAATCTGTTCGTTTTCGGTATTGAAATGCATGGCACAGAATCTCTAAGCAAATAAGATTTCTGTAGGCGCAAGTGTATGAAACAAAAGCACGAGGCAGTAAGGTATGGACAAGATATATGTGAATGTTGGATACTCTTTCTCTCTTTGATATATATTATTATCTGAGGGGAAAGAGTTGAGCTTCAAAAAGACATTCTTGCACAGAGGGGCCTTTGCTTGTCGCTGTACAGGTGCATCTATATAAATGCCGTACATTAACATGCGAGCTCGGCATCTCCTTAATTGTTATGTATAAAACTCATTTTCGCTGTGTGTTTATGAAGGGATTACCCATGATTCATTTTTGTACTGTCTAATTTTGAATTTGCCTCCATTATCTGACTGTGTATAAAGTATTGCCCTGCAAAAGCACCAGCTGCGCATTTTCTATGGCAGCCACTTACTGATGATCCCTGCTGTGGACAGTGCGGGCTGCTTTTCTGCCTATGAATTACACGGGCAAATCATGCATGTGAAATTTAGCTTCAAGGCAAAGTGGTAAAATAAAGATTTAAATGTTTTGCCATATGGTAAGCATATTCCCAAGATTATTGTTGATCTCAGTATTGAAAGAAAGAAAAAAAAATAAACGTTTTGTATTTAAAATTTAGATGCCAGTTATTTTACCATAGACAGTAAATTTGTCCATAAGTTTGCATCCCATTATTTAACCTGTAAAGTATAGGAGCATAGTGTCTTTGCTTGCTCATTTATATGTATGAGTAGAGAAATTGCATGTGAATAAATTAGAGGTTGGATTATTTCAACATACACACAAATAGGAATTATAACATTTGTACAAGTAGGGGAACTTAATCCTGCAGCTCATTTAAATTGTGTATGACTTATGTTATACCTGATGACTTCTTATTCGCAATCAGACAATTTAAACAGTTCATTTATACGTAGAATCAATCGCAAAATAGTTTCTCTTTCTTTGTTTTCAAACTTTGAAAATATTTCTGGTCAGTTTGTCGGCAGACACAGCACTTTTGATTTGTGAAACAGAGTGGAAATCACTCATTTAATTTCATATATGGGACCGGCTATCTATGATGCCTGGGACCTGTGGGTTTTTCCGGATAAAGAGCCTTTTGGATCTCCTATATCTTAAATTTACTAAAGAATGATTTAAACATTTAATAAACCCAATAGGATTCTTCTGCCTCTAATAAGGATTAATTATATCTTAGTTGGGATCAAGTACAAGGTACTGTTTTTTTTTTACTTCAAGGAAAAAGGAAATCATTTTTAAAAAATATGAATTATTTGCAAAAAAATGGAGTCTGTGGGAGATAGGCTTTCTGGATAACAGATCCTATACCTGTATACACCTTTTCTATTTATATGCAAAGCTGCTTCCCTGTGAACGGGACACCCAGGTTGTTAAGCTTAGGCACTTGTAAGCAGTATCCAAACCATATAGCAATTGTTCCTGCCTTTAAGAAGTTCCCCCCCCCCCCCCATCATCAGTAAAGGGTGATTTAAATATTATAAATCTCTGGTTTCCAAACCTGTCCAGTGGATTCACCAGTGTGAATTTCCTTTTTGCATTTCCTTTTTGTATGCTACATAAAACATTGACCAAATTTATTCATTAACATAGTGTGGCTCAGTTGCTTACACAAAGCAAAATTCCCTAAGTGCAGTAACCGAAAGCAACCAGTCAGCTACTCGGATGCCGTCGGCTACAAGTAGAATGCGGAAAGCAAATTACTGATTGGTTTCTTAAAGGAAAACTATGCCCCCAAAATGAATACTTAAGCAACAGATAGTTTATATCAAATTAAGTGCCAAATTGAAGAATCTTCTCAAACTGTGGTATACATATTTAAGTAAATCTTGCCCCTTTACATCTCTTGCCTTGAACCACCATTTTGTGATGGTCTGTGTGCTGTCTCAGAGATCACTTGACCAGAAATACTACAACTCTTAACTGTAACAGGAAAAAGTGTGGAAGCAAAAGTCAGAACTCTGTCTGTTAATTGGCTCTTGTGACCGAACATGTTTTGTTTGTTTGCGTGCACCGTAAATCCTAGGATTCCAGACGACAGCCCTTATTTTTTTAAAATGGCAATTTTCTATTTATGATTACCCAATTGCACATACTGCTAAAAATTTATATTATTATGAAAATAGTTTATTTACATTAAGCATGGTTTTACATATGAGCCGTTTTGTGCAATATATTTTTAAAGAGACCTACATTGTTCAGGGGGTATAGTTTTCCTTTGAGGGTTACTGCATTGATGCAATTTTGACAGTTGGCAGTTACTGAGCCTGACTAACTCATCTGCATTCTCTTGCATTTAATGTATCATGTTCCAGTTTAGATTTGAAAACCAATATTTCCAATGATAAGGGTACATCTGCTAACTTAGAGCAGTTTTTGAGGGTCATCTATAAATAAAAAAAAAACTGTGGTTTAATTAGCAATAAAAAAAAAATGTCAAATAGAAAGTCTCTCATGACTGCTGCATTTTCTGTCCCTCTATAATTTCTTATCTTTTAAATTAGAACAGGTTGTCTGCCGAGCCTTCTTTTACTCCATAATGAACCCTAAAAATATGAGTTGAATGTATACAATTTCTAGAAGAGCACCTCGCCTGTGTTTATTCAGGGTTAAACCCTCATTGTGATGCTCTCCTCGGGAGCAATACGATCAAGGCTTATGATATATAATTCCTTCCCTGAAATAGCAAAATGTAGAGTTTAGTTATCAGTTAATAGAGAGGCGGGATACGCAGCAGTCTGAAGAATCCCTTTGCATTTTCCTGATGAAGATAATACTGTGAAAGATGTTATCATTAACCACATTAAAATGAATATTTGCATGTTGCAATAATAGATTTTCTTACCCTAGTCCTTTAAAGTGCCTCTTTTAAGATAACCCACCTTGTTTGCTTATTTTCTGGGAGTAATCTTGATGAACTAACTCAGAATGAAAGTCATCTTAGAATAATGTTTCTGAATGGTTCCTCTAAAATGAACTGGCCCCTGTGCAGGCATTGAGACTGGAAGCCATTCAGGATCAGCTTAGTTTGTTTTTCCATTCCTGTGTTAACAATAAAATTATTTTGAATAAGTAAACAAGGTGGGGCTGAACAAACCAATTTATCTACAGTATAATTGCCATGTTTTTCCATGTTCAGTCTTGAAAGCTATCAAATATTTTACACAGTACTGTAATACAGAAAGAAGTTCTTCTTAGAATTACACACACCTATTTTTAAATTCTAAGGCAATGTTATAATGGACCTCCTTGTCTTTCACAACCCCACATATAGAACTTGCATTGGTTTTAAGTTGAACATATAATACTGCACCACACAGTGAGGCCATGTTTTGTGGTTTTACTACTTTAAAGCTCCCCATCCATACAAACTGCCTCTTCTATTAAAACAAGGCTTTGGTTATAACAATGCTATGGGTACACGAAGCATGTTCATACCTTCTGTTTATGAAGACTTATTTAGAGTAGAGGATGTTTTGGCTTCTTTTAGCCCACACCTTCCCTTCTTTTCTGATTATTTTCACATGGTCAGTTTAAGTCCTTTAGCAAAGACTCTGTGTTCACAATCTTGCACTGATAAGATCTAAAAAGATATAAACAGGCTGTCAGAAAATGTAAATTATACATAGTAAATTAGTTAGGTTGAAAAAAGACACATGTCCATCAAGTTCAACCTATATATAACCTGCCTAACTGCTAGTTGATCTAGATGAAGGCAAATACCCTATTTGAAGCCTTTCCAATTTGCCTCAGAGGGGGAAAACTTCCTTCCTGACTCCAAGATCAGCCTAGTTCCTGGATCAACTTGTACTATTATCTATCTTCCATAACCCTGTATTCTCTGACTTCCACATCTTTACTGGAAAAAAAAAAAAAAAACCTTTTTAAATATTTAGACGGAACCTCCTTGGATTTATAGTTGTACTCGTGCTGTTAAACCAGCATAGTTGGCCACTAGCACATAAAGGAGCAATTTGCAAATGTTCATTGATCACTCCCTAGGTGAAATCTCATTTTACTGGTGAAGAACTATTTACAATCTTCATGGTTTAGTTATAGCGCCTTTAAGTGTCTATTATAAATGGAACCGAGAACTTTGAGCAAGCCAGGACTGGCAATCGGTGGGTTCTGGCAAATGGCAGAGGGGCTGCTGTATGGTTCCACAGAAAGTCACCATACAGTGGGCTGTTTGGGCTGTTAGGGGGCTGTTTGGGCCTCTCCGGACTTGGAATGGCAGGGCCTATTTTGACTCCCAGTCCAGGCCTGACTTTGAGCATCATGTTATGTATCATGTCCTACTTCAACAGTCATACTGGTGTATGTTTTGCTTTTTAAGCATGCACAGGTTACATAGTTAAATTGGGTTTAAAAAAGACAAAGTCCATCAAGTTCAACCCCTCCAAATGAAACCCAGCATCCATACACACACCCTTCCCTACTTTCACATAAATGATATATACCTATACTAACTATAACCTATATATATAACCTATACTGAGTTTAGTATCACAATAGCCTTTGATATTATGTATGTCCAAGAAATTATTCAAGCCACTTTTAATAGCATTAACAGTATCAGCCATCACACCTAGCAGTGCATTCCACAACCTCACTGTGAAGAATCACCTAAGCTGCTTCAAATGAAAGTTATTTTTCTCTAGTCTGAAGGGGTGGCCTCTGGTATGGTGATCCTCTAACATTCCTTAATTTAACCAGTAACCTTCTGTGTGGCACGGTATCAAATGCTTTAGCAAAGTAGATTACATCCACTGCCATCCCCTTTTCCTTTTATGAAGTCAGTATTCTAATTGGAATATTTAGTTTTGGCAATGTTGTCGTTATTGAGCAATATGATTGTCTGAGACCATTTACAAACCAGTAAGACCATTTAAGCTAATGCATTATTGTAATACTATTAAACGGTGCTTCCTATTGTATATCACCTCTATGAGAATACACATTTTCAAATAAAATCTTCCACTTCAAACAATCTACCTTTATAAAAGAAGAGTCATTGTTTTAATTTGCACAATTAGGCACAATATTAAAGGTGGTAGTTGTGCAGCTGGGGTTCATTCGTGACATCCTTTGAATAAGACAACACTTAGCGTCTCTGGCTTACATTAATCCCTATCTTAAGCATCCCCCATTCATCTTAAAACTGAGGTATATGTGATACTAATTAGAATGCTGTTGCTGGGTCACTTCCATTGTTTCTCAAGTATGGTGAAGTCCAAACAAATCCGAAACCTAAACTACACCCACATAGCTAGTCTGATTAAATCCTTACTACGGCTCTGCTGTTTCATAACAGTCAATTATGTTTTGTGTTTTTTAAGGGCCTGTCCGAGAAGATTCGATTTATAGAAATACCTCATTTCACAGGGATATCGTATCCAGAAACACAAATTATTTACATAATTGCGTGGTGTGTTCGATGGGGCCTTCTCCTCCCTCTCTCATGTATTAGTGAAATGCATCTTTAAGTAAAAGGAATGCTTTTATTTTAACACTTCTGGCAGAGCTAAACTGTATCCACTGACTTTATCTGACCTTGAATTTCTGCTTCTGCTATAAAATAAGCAATTAACTGAGCATAAAATGCCTTTGTCAGGGCAATTGACAGTCACAATCTCCTTACCAGACTTCCAATCTTTATTACAGCCGCCACAATCAAGGTTATGGCAAACCTTTGCTTTCACATTGGTGTTATATAGTGTATGTTGCATATGTGCTTCCTGCAATGGCTAGATTTATCATGTTGCTGGATGCTCATTATTAGGATACCAAAGTATACCACAGCTTCATTGTGTTCATTTGGAAGGAGAGTAGCAATGTGGGTGATGTTGCTATACCCCATTCTGAAACTCATTAATGAGGGATTCGTTTATAGACAAATGGTCCCCATAGACGCAACGATTCTTCTTTGGTGAACGACCGATTTCAGCGCAGTCCGACCAATCCATCAACATGTCTAAAGACATACTATATAATAAGATTGTGTCTGTGAACCCTACTCTAGAAATCTCTGCCCACTTCCAATCAGCCATTCGGTTGCCTACCACTTCCTTCGTAGAACAGGGCTGTTCTGACCCATATTGCCTTTGTTCATCCATGTACTTAAAGGGATACTGTCATGGGAAAACATGTTTTTTTTCAAAACGCATCAGTTAATAGTGCTGCTCCAGCAGAATTCTGCACTGAAATCAATTTCTCAAAAGAGCAAACAGATTTTTTTATATTCAATTTTGAAATCTGACATGGGGCTAGACATTTTGTCAATTTCCCAGCTGCCCCTGGTCATGTGACTTGTGCCTGCACTTTAGGAGAGAAATGCTTTCTGGCAGGCTGCTGTTTTTACTTCTCAATGTAACTGAATGTGTCTCAGTGGGACATGGGTTTTTACTATTGAGTGTTGTTCTTAGATCTACCAGGCAGCTGATATCTTGTGTTAGGGAGCTGTTATCTGGTTACCTTCCCATTGTTCTTTTGTTTGGCTGCTCGGGGGGGGGAGGAGGGAGGGGGGTGATATCACTCTTACAGTACAGCAGTAAAGAGTGATTGAAGTTTATCAGAGCACAAGTCACATGACTTGGGGCAGCTGGGAAAATGACACAATGTCTAGCCCCATGTCAGATTTCAAAATTGCTGGAGCAGCACTATTAACTGATTCATTTTGAAAAAAATGTTTTTTCCCATGACAGTATCCCTTTAATGAAATGCTTTACAGTCTCCCTGCTGCAGGCACATTACAAAGGTCCAAACCTTAATGTGCAGAAAGTGACAGTTGTGCTACTCTGCTAAATGTGAAACGACATTGGACTAAGGTGGAACATATGAGAATGTGGATAATATCTAATAGGGCTACTGTTTTGGCATTATCTAATTTCACCTGAAATACAAAATGTTCTAGCTGTATCCAGTGACCAGTTTCAAACCTCATTCAAGATACATAGAGAAAAGCAGAGCTAGTGTAGGAAATGGTCCTTGATAGTCCAGTAGAGCAGTGGTTCTTAAACTGAGCAGGCAACCCAGAGGTCCTAAAGGATTTGGAGAGGATCCAGCCTGTAGGTGAATAAGGTAACCTTTGAATGCTTTTTTGTAGCCTTCGATATGCCCTTTGTGTTTGAATATCTCCAGATTAAAGTGACTGTTACAACCTTGTTTTATATACCTGATATATACTGAGGTTCCACCAAGTATCAAACTGCAACAGAGACCTGAATAAATATTTTGAATATATTGGCAGTAGATCTTGCCCAATCAGCCAATCACAGCCCTACATTGGGCCATCACATTAAAAAGAAGGCGATTTGATGTTTTATGTGGGTGCAGACATTTAAATCATTTTTTTTTATTTTCACAGAACTGAACTTTATCAGTCATTATTTGGAAAGAGCAAGTGTCCAGATGAAGAAAAGCAAATCTAGCAGATGCGGAAGTTAGAAAAATATTCCAAACGCAGCCTTGTTCCTACAAATTGCTACACGGCTTGGAAGAATGACACTGTCAAACCACCAAACTGGATGTTTCTATGATTGTTACCATCGAGAGATATTTGATTATGCCTCATCATGCATATTTACTGTGTTTCCCAAGACTATTGCCGTTTATATGCTATTTTTGCAATATACTATTTTTATCCCACTTTGCAAGTTCCTGGCAATAAATTCTGGTACCATTTTGCTTTTATATATATTTGCCTTCTGCCTATTTATATCAGCAGAGATTAGCATCACTGCAAAACCAATCCTGAGTCCCTGGTGGCTTGTGACATAAATTCAAGTTATCAGATTGGATACACGATCAAATAGTTAAAGGTATAGAAGGGATTATCTTCAGTTGTGCGTCTTTTTTAAATGACTTGACCTTGTTAAACAACATATGTTCTTTATTCATAATTGTATTTTATAATCCAACCAATGCATCACAGATTGTTTAGTCCTAAACAAATTAACATTCTTGATGACATTATCATTGCAATCAGCAGAAATGTATTTGTCTAAGCAAAAATTATTTAATAACAATATAAGGCAACATTTCCTTTTCTTATAGTCTGTGATCACTTTGTTTTTATCACCATTACATTTTTAGCAAACATTTCTAATGCAATTCCATTTTAAGTAAATGTATGGCTGCATGACTCAAGTGATCAAGATTTTTTTTTAAGGTAGTTTTACCGAGTTTGCATATCTATATTCATTTAATTGAAAATGACAATAATCTCAGTAAAGTTGGAAGATATGTTAATTATGCCTTTATATTTTTCTTAATATACTCTATTTAAAATGCTGAATACTTTTAATGACTTCAAGGCTTAATGTCCACTCGTTATAACCAGTGGCAACATTCCTCTGCTCCAAGGGACTGTGTTTTATCCATTATGGAACATAAGCCAGAGTTAAAGACTTGGGCTCACCTCACTGCTGCTATACATTTACACGGCTGTTACACATTCACCTTTTGTTACCAAGTCAGAACATCCTTCCTCTGTCTCACAATAGTGTATTACAGGCTTGCACAAAAAAAAAAAAAAGACTGGATCCTGCATCACGTTTCAACCCCCTCTTGCAAATTTGCTTGTAAACCAATAGAGCGCCACGCGAACATATATTTTTGTCTTAAAGTGATATCAACCACAACTAATTCCTACACTATGGGGCCTATTTATAATGCTGTTTAAAAAGAATAAAATAAAAAAAGGGACAAAATACACCACATTTAAGACATTGAGACATTTTGTGCATACTGCTACAAAAAAATGCCTTACTATTTAAACAAACTGTCCATAATTTGCAATATATTTAAGATGGCCAATTACGTCAGTCATCCCATATCTGGCCAGTCCTACACTCAAATTGCAATATGGACAAACAATTCCTGTTTTGTTTAAAGGGTAAGGCATTTTTGTAGTGCTGTATGCACAAAATGTCTTAAATATATTGATAATGTTTTGAGTATTTGTCTATATGTATTTTGTGGTCACAGCCTCATTGCACCCCCGCCTAATGGTTTTAAAAACTAGTGGTGAGCACAACTTTCCCTTGTTTGTTATAGTTATACAGGAGCAGTGACCAGCTCCATGTTGTAGCTCCCACCCTTCCCAGCTATAGTCAGGTGATCCCACTGGTGTCTAATAAAAGGGCAGCCAAGTTTGGGAGTTTTACTTTGAAAGCAGCTAGTAAGTTGCAGGTAAAACTTAGTCCCTTTGTAAAATGTATAATGAAGCAATAGAATTCTTAATGAATCAGATAAAATTGAGCATAGGACTGGCCAGATATGGGATGACTTTGACTTAGTTGGCCAGCTTAAATATATTGCAATATATGGACAAACAATCCCTGTTTTGTTTAAAGAGTAAGGCATTTTTCAGTAGCAGTATGCACAAAATGTCGCTGTCTTAAATATATTGATAATGGGTTGAGTGCAGAGGACTCTTGTAGTTGACTATATGTATTTTGTGGTCACACCCTCATTGCACCCCCGCCTAATGGTTTTAAAAATTTGTGGTGAGCACAACTTTTCCTTGTTTGTTATAATATATATATATATATATATATATATATATATATATATATATATATATATATATATATATATATATATATATATATATATATATATATATACAGCAGCAATAGCTATAAAACCTCACACACATACATACATATATGTGTATGTGTGTGTGTATATATATATATATATATATATATATATATATATATATATATATGTATGTATGTATGTGTGTGAGGTTTTATAGCTATTGCCGCTGTTAATTCTAGGAGCCAAAGATGTAGTATGTTTGTACCATTTTACTTCCCATTGCGTGTTCAATTCCAGTAACCTTTTCATTTTTCTCATTGACTCGAATTTCTCATAAACATCAATAATTTCTCATTTCTATCTACAGTATGTGTGCTGTCCAGGTGGCGTTGCTTATAGATTTAAACATCTTAGAAATAAGTTGCAGGCAACCTGTTGGCCAGTATTTCCACTCTGAAGCACACATGAATTAGTCATTAGTCATTGGCACAACTGTGTCTGTGCATACGGCAGATTATAAATGAAGTTCACTGTAACGATCAAGTCATTTTTATATTTTTCCATTTATACCAGTATCCAATGTTTGCTTTTGACAGATTTCTGATATCATCTTCTCAATAATTAGTGTGTTACAATTGTAATGAAGTGAAAGACTTAATGAGGTAACATAGCTTTGATGTTTCTCTATAAAATACTGTTATAGTTCTCTGTAAAGCAAGGCATGGCTCTAGTACTGCAAACCTGCTCTGGATTCTGTAAAAACGTCAGTGTTTTATATTTGCAGTGCATTCTTATTAATTGCTCTGTGTTTCATGTAATTAGCCATGCTTGCCTTCACCACATTGTTGCATTGTCTGGAAATGAGATGGTTTTATAAGAAACAGTAAGGGGCCGATTCACTTAGCTAAAGTGAAGGGTTCGAATGAAAAATACTTCGAATTTCGAAGTATTTTTTGGGTACTTCGACCATCGAATGGGCTACTTCGACCTTCGACTACGACTATCGAAGGATTCGAACTAAAAATCGTTCGACTATTCGACCATTCGATAGTCGAAGTACTTGCCCTTTAAAAAAAACTTCGACCCCCTACTTCGGCAGCTAAAAGCTACCGAAGTCAATGTTAGCCTATGGGGAAGGTCCCCATAGGCTTGCTAACCTTTTTTTGAGCGAAGGATTTTCCTTAGATCGTTGGATTAAAATCCTTCGAATCGTTCGATTCGAAGGATTTAATCGTTCGATCGAACGAAAAATCCTTCGATCGTACGATCGCAGGATTTGCGCTAAATCCTTCGACTTCGATATTCGAAGTCGAAGGATTTCAATTCGAGGGTCGAATTTCGAAGTATTTTTAACTTCGAAATTCGACCCTAAGTGAATCTGCCCCTTAGACTTTGGTTTGGGGTTCCTTTCATAAAATCGATATAGGCAGCATAAATGGCAAGGGTGCTTGTCATCTGAAACATTACCCTTTTTTTCTCATCAGCTGTGTTATCCAGTTTTTGCACCTTGGGTGCTGCTCATATATATTTTACCTATGATGTTGCAACCCTGTGCTGATCCCAGGGGGTTCTCTGAAGAGGGGCTGAATTAAAAGTGTTATCACATTTCTCTTTCCTATTATTATAAGGGTCCAAAAATAAAACCACTTTAACAGTGCAGTAGGATAGGTTAGACCAACCTGTTTAAAATGATTTCAGACATTTGCAAGTTTTTAGCAAAAAACTATTCATGTGACCAAATATTACGTTTTTTAAAACGTTATATTTGGTCACTTCAATCGTTTTTTGCTAAAAGGGGAGATAAAAACCAAAAGCCTTTTCTCTTTATAGCTGTCACAGACCCAAACCATGGGCTGAGTCCATGAAAACTGCGTTGCACAACGAGGACTGTAAGTTGCTGATTCGCTGATTGGTACTGAGTTATCCAATGACCCCTTACATAGAAGAGTTACTGCAATTGAAGGATGTTGTATATCAAGCAAGCAGTTGGAAGAACACTGAATAGCCTGGCTTTCAATTTTGTTCTGGCATGGTTGGCAAAACTCTTAGGGGGTTATTTATTATATATATTATTATTATTATTATATAAGTCCAAATGTCAAAAACTAGAAAAAGTTGAGGGTTTTTTTTTTTTACTATAAAATCCGAATTTTTTGTGGAAAGAAAAACTCAAATTTTTCAATACTTATCCCCCAAGGATGGAAAAAATCAGAATCCGAAAATCTGGCATGTCAGACCTACCGAGGTTGCATATAAATCAACGGAATTAGCCAAAAAAATCGACTATTTCTGAATTTTCGTGCAAAAATCTGAAAGATTCGAGCCTTTCGGGGAAAAGCCTGAAAAAAAACTAGCAATTTGGGAAATAAATCAGAAACTATCGTACGATTCGGATTTTTGCTAGATTTTTTTTCGTGTTTGTCCACTATCCGGTTAAATCATGCATTTTCAATAATAAATAAGGTCCGATCGTGGATTCTAGTTTGGTTTCACTTTTTCCTTTATAAAATACTCGCTAAATTCAGATTTTTAAAAATGTGCCCTTGCCCAAGAGCACAGTTCCCCAAATGCATGAAATCTTAGCATCTCCCCCAAATGAGAGACCACTCCCCATTTTAATCAGCTAGACAAGCTGCATAAAATATTCTTTAAAGAGGTGACAAAACCTTCCTCCTTTCAGCAGCTGAAACTCAGTTTGTGAAGCCATGGTATGTAATATACTAATACCAATTCTGGTATCTCCAGATATTCTTGCCAGATATTCATTTGTGAGCTTCTAGGATAAAACCGCTGCCAGTCTTCACCTTGAATATTAATTGTATTCTTTGGAAGGTTCGCTTTCCAGTGCAAACATCACTAATTTGCTATTTTATGATTATGATTTATTTAGGCATAATGAAAAAAGTAACCCTTCAAGTGCTTCTTAAACATCAAATGAGGCAAGCAATTCATATCCTACCTTTATCTTTCCTATGCTAAAAAAGCAGGCTGACTTTTAAGGAAATAATAGTGTACAGAATAAGACAGGCATAGATCTTGCCAGAATTTATCTTAAACATACGGACAGATTATTAGACTTTTAGATGTCAAACCTCTTTACACTAGAATCACCCTGACGGGTGGAGTGATTGAAGTACTCATTAAGTGCAATGGTAATAAAGTTGAATGACAGATGTAAACTGTTAACCTGCTGCCCTCTCACGTGGTACTTGAGCCGATGAATCCCAAGACGATCTCTTTAAAAATTGGTGAATTTTATATGTTTAAAATTTAACTACTTTATCTGCTGAAACAACATTGTGGGAAAATGAGTTCTATATGGATTCTAATGCAAAGGTTTTTTTCCCATTAAACTATAGCCACCAATGGGATATTTGGCCTAAAATCTACCATATTTGTAATTCCGCCTAAACAATACAATGAAATGTTGCCAACTGCAAGCAAATGCCATTTTAACTATTTTCTTTAGCATAGGTCAATAAAAACAATTGTTTTATTCATTTTTTAGGTAGTTGTTATGAAACCAGTATAATGTTATACTGCCTCCTTCTCTGGGCCCAGGGTCATTTAAGATGGACTGAGGCAAAGTGTCCTGTGACCCAACAAATTAAAAATTTATATATATTTTTTTTTTTGGGAAATCATGGATGTTGCACCATCTGGTTAAATGACCATCTGGCTTGTTATCGGCACATAGTTCAAAAAGGAAACTGGTGAAAAAGGTAACGTAATGGTAAAGTCGCACCTTAGTATATTTGTGGACTAACGATCGTTCACTTAAGCGAAAATGCGCCTGGCGAAAGGGTGCGAAACTTCCTTAGTGATGAACTCTTTCAGTAGCAAATTGTCCGCTACTCCTATTAGTCAATTAGCGATGTCTCTGCTGATGTAGATCAAATCTACCAAAACGGCTGGCAGTAAAAGGGTTTGATATTCTCATAACCTAATAATCCCTTTTTCCCTTTTAAAAACACTATTTCCCTTTTAGCCACACTATACATAACATTTCTTTGGGGATTTTTGTATTATACAAGATATCCAGAAACGTGCCTTTGTGAAAACCATGTCTCTGCCTGTGTTAGTGATCTCAGCCAAAAACAGCTAGAACTGCTAATTTTTACCATAAAGAGACACAACCATAAATATTGCACAAACATTGCAGGAGTTTCCTTCTTACTTATTTATTTTGGGGCCTACTTACAAGTTTACGTGTCCTTCTATCACTGGGCATTTTGCAAAAGTCCTGGAATTTACTTATATACAAATTATATTATTGCCAGTATACTTGACGGTCCTTGGATACTGGCAATTGCTGTGTTGTTCATTCACCCACTAGTCAAAATTCATCTCCAGTTCATGATGCACTTCATAGTGTAAATCCAGCACAATTCACTCAGCATTCAATCTAACACACAGTGAGCTCAGAGTGTGCCGGCATTGTAGCCAACATAGTCAACTTGGGTAGTGCAGGACATGTTATAGAACATGTTATAATAAGTTAGAGCGCACTGCAGAAAGGGTCAATGTGGACCCTCATTTAGATTAGTGATGTATGAGAGTTTTTGTATCTATGCAACAAAACACTAGATACTTATGTATCAAAATGATGTGCTATAGCCCAACAACAAATGTTGAAATCCTACCATACGCAAACTGTATCTTAGAACAATTTTGACGCATCTTATTCTTAACAACAAATACAATACATTATTTTGTATACAACTGATATAATCAGGGTCGCCATCAGAAATCATGGGGCCCGAACAACAACGTTTTCTGGTCCCCGTCTGTCCCCCATCGCCACTCAACCATAAAAAGGCCACACAGACATCAACAGTAAAAACACCCTCCCACAAGTTATAAAAAGCCATTGGTGTTAGATTAATTGGTGGCCAGCGTCCCCAACCCAAGCTAAAAAAAAAAAAAAAACTTTTGTGGTCAGGGCCCCCATAAAAAAGGTAAAAAAAAAATTGGTGGCCAGGGATAAAAAAGACAATTGAAGACCATTCTCCTCTTCTTTGGCTCCTTTTGGCATCTCTTCCTTTTCTTTGGCTCCTTGCGGATGAGCTTTGATGCTACGTCTATGATTCAAGGGGGGCCTAGCTAGTCTCGGCAGTGCAGTGCAGCTAGGCCCCCCTAAAGCTTAAGAACCACCAGGCCTGGTACAGCGGTCCCTGTTTACCATGGTATTGATGTAATTTATAATGTGCCAGAGCAACGTTGCTCTAGCAAAAAAAAACAAAACAAACCCACCCTCCATCCACCCTCTAGATCACTTCCCTCGCTCCCCTGTCTGTTTGCATTGAAATAGGTAAGAGAGAGTGGCTTGGGCCAGGGGATTTTCTTAACTATAAAGGAAACAGACCCTGCAAAATTGTCTATTTGTGGTTTGTCTCTAAAGGGGATAAGGTTAGCTATTTTATAATAGCCTATGTACTAACATTCGGATTTCTATTTTTTCATGAATAGTATTTTTACTCTTAAAATTCATGCTTTTTCTCTAAAACTTTGATATTTATTAGTGTCAAAGACTCAAAAAAAAAAACTCTAATACAAAACGTTGCCAAGTAAAAGTAGTTGAGGTTCCATAGTTGGAAATTTTTGTTAATCCTATATGACCTTTTTTATAGCCTTTTAGAGGTTTTCAGGGTTTTTTCCCTGCTAGTAATTGTTAGCATAGGTCCCCAAACTTGTTTTTTTTACACCCATGAGCAACATTCACTTGTAAAGAGAGTTGGGGAGCAGCAAGGGCTGTGATTGGTTATGTGGTAGCCTATAAGAGACTCTGTTTGGCAGTACACCTAGTTTTTATACAATAAAAACTTGCCTCCAAGCCAGAAATTCGAAAATAAGCACCTGCTTTAAGGCCACTGGGAGCAACATCCATGGGGTTGGTGAGCAACATGTTACTCATTAGCCACTGGTTGGAGATCATTGTTTAGTGCACTAAGTGTTTTTGTTTTTCATTTGTACATTTGGATATTTTAAAAGGTTTCATTTCATTTGTTGTTTTAGAGAAAATAATTTTAATTGTGGTTTCAAAAAGTACTAATACCACTAAAATTTGACCTTTAATAAATGGGACAGATTTATCAAGGGTCAAATGAAAATTCAAATTAAAAAAAATCTAATTATCGAGTTTATTTTAGTGTAATTAGATTAGAGAATAATTAAAATTCTATTCGAACTTTTAAAAAGATTTTAATTCGAATTTTGAAATGTACTGGGCCTTTAAGAATTCAAATTTGACGATTTGCCACCTTAAACCTGCTGAATTGCTGTTTCAGTCTACGGGGGGTGTCCTGGAATCAATTTGGAGTTGTTTTGAGACATCCTGAAAAATTCATTTGGTCGTTCTTTAAAAAAAAATTGAGTTTGAACTCCCATGAACTCAAAATTTGACCCTTGATAAATCTGGTGATACAATTTTAATTAGATTTGAGTTTGCTGGTCGATCCCATTCAACCGATTTTGAAAAAATTAATTTGGTCAATTTTTTTTTTAAAAAATTTGAATTTATGGGACTTTTTACAAACTCCCATGAACTTGAAATTTGACCTTTGATGAATCTGCCCCTTAGTATGTGCACTCCCATTACAAACACACTCTCTCGCTAATAAAAGTGAAATAGTTAAATATCGCCTTCATTTTATGCCAGTTGCCCTGCTACACAGTGGTCACAGAGTTCAGTACTATAATCCAGAAGAACTAGAAACTGCACTAGACTCTTCATGGGCTTGATAAGAAGCAGTGATATAATAATTTGTGCTTAGCTCTGGGTATTGAACAAGTGCCTATAGAGGAAGCTTAAGCACAAAATCTATTCTTTTCCCCCCACAGCATTTGTTTAGCACCAGTCTTTAGGAAGCAAACAGTCTGTGTACACATCAAATGCCTAAGTGACCTCATCAAGAGGAACAATAGTCAGAACAGGTAATATGATTGGTATCTTAGGACTTCCACAAATGTTCCGTGTCCCTTGGGTTATCAAAATAAAGTCCAAGCACCTTTCCAACTAAAGGAACCTTGTGGAAAATTCCCTCTTATAAAGCTACGTCGTTTACTAACCAAGAGTATTGCGAGTTTAGCCAAGTCTTTTGTATCCCATTCAGCTCCTCAAGAAGAAAACAAGAGATTTAATGGTTTTACTGACAGCAAACCTTCGTCCTATGAGATTATGCCAAAAACATTTCACGCACGCTGTTAAACTGCTGACTCCTGTTTTTATTTCTAGCCATATACAAAGATTGTATGTTCTCACAATAGGGAGATTTGTTATGTTTTCAAGGCACTTGAGATGGAAACTTTGTCGTTGCCGACAATGCATTTTATAGCATTTGTGTCTGTGGCACATTTCTAAGAGTCGCTGACATGCTGGTTTAGGGAAAATAATAAATCCTGCATTTCCATGCTCTTTTTCTTGAAAGCAACTACCTATATTATATGGATTTTGCTGCCAACAGGTAAAAAATATCTGTCCAAGCGCCAATTACATACACACAATCCATCTGTATTGAAGTTGAAAGCAGCACTGTACTTGGATACTGTTGGATTTCATCTTGTTCAGCTTGGAAATTACCTCCGGTCAGAAATAATTAAACTGGCAACATAATACTTATCAATGTGATGGAAGATCATTTGTCAGGTTTAACTGGCTCATCATGCCGCTCTTCTAGTCAATAGATTATTTGGAATATGTTCATTTGTCAGCTTATGTTCGTATTCGACTAGTACTGTTACCCACCAGCCAAGGCTTAATATCTTTGTTCTGCCGTGTAACTGATACTGATGGTAGCATGATGGCACATAGATGTACTCTAATTATATTATTGCATTAGCTGCAGGGCTTTACTAATTCACCAAACATCTATTTTTCTTGTTAGAGACCATTAGCTGAAGCCAGCATTTAAAAAGCACACTTTTTATATAAAGTCGTTTCTGTTGGCATAAAGTTCAACTCCAACTTTTCCAAAACCTTCACCAAGTTGATATATATGAAAATAACATAAGGCCAGTTCTATCCGGATCTATTTGTGGCTTTAATGTAACTGTTTTTAGATCCTACAACTTACAAACCTGGTACATCAAATGAATTAGCATACAGTTGCTTCAAACTGCAATTCTAGCACAGTTATGGCTTCACTGCTGTAAATATAGAGGTTCTGAAACAGATTGGTGGAATACTAAAGTGGGGGTTGAGAGCCCTCTGTAAAACTTTCAATGACCCATAAATCACTCCGCTGCTTTTATATATATATATATATATATATATATATATATATATATTTCATAACAAGGGAGATATGTTTGGGCAAACAAATGTATTATGGTGGTAACTAAGGCTATTTCTCTTAGCACTGTTATAAACCTCTGACAGTTTTGCTACTGCCACCACCATCATCATTTAAAGAATACATAGTAACATAGTAAGTAAGGTTGAAAAAATAATAAGTAAGGTTGAAAAAAGACACATGTCCATCGAGTTCAACCTTTTTTTTTTTTTTTTAAATTATTACCTATCTGCCAGTTGATCCAGAGGAAGGCAAAAAACCCATCTGAAGCCTCTCCAATTTGCCTTAGAGGGGGAAAAATTCCTTCCTGACTCCAAAATGGCAATCTGACTAGTCCCTGGATCAACTTGGACTATGAGCTATTTCCCATAACCCTGTATTCCCGTACTTGCTAAAAAGCCATCCAACCCCTTCTTAAAGCTATCTAATGTATCAGCCTGTACAACTGATTCAGGGAGAGAATTCCACATCTTCACAGCTCTCACTGTAAAAAAAACCCCTTCCGAATATTTAGGCGGAACCTCTTTTCTTCTAATCGGAATGGGTGACCTTGTGTCAGCTGGAAAGACCTACTGGTAAATAAAGCATTAGAGAGATTATTATATGATCCCCTTATATATTTATACATAGTCATCATATCACCCCTTAAGCGCCTCTTCTCCAGCGTGAACATCCCCAATTTGGCCAGTCTTTCCTCATAGCTAAGATTTTCAATACCTTTTACCTCTAATACAATAATGTCCTGTTTGAGTGATGGAGACTAAAACTGTACGGCATATTCTAGATGGGGCCTTACAAGTGCTCTATACAGTGGAAGAATAACCCCCTCCTCCCTTGACTCTATGCCCCTTTTAATACAGCTCAAGACCTTATTTGCCCTTGATGCTGCTGACTGGCATTGCTTGCTACAGCCAAGTTTATCATCTACAAGGACTCCAAGGTCCTTTTCCATAATGGATTTGCCTAGTGCAGTCCCATTAAGGGTATAAGTGGCTTGGATATTGTTACATCCCAGGTGCATGACTTTCCATTTATCAACATTGAATCTCATTTGCCACTTAGCTGCCCAGATTGCCAGTTTGTCAAGATCATGTTGCAAGGATGCCACATCCTGGATGGAATTAATTGGGCTGGATAATTTTGTCATCTGCAAACACTGATACATTACTTACAACACCCTCCCCTAAGTCATTAATGAACAAGTTAAATAAAAGTGGACCCAATACTGAGCCCTGGGGGACCCCACTAAGAACCTTACTCCAAGTAGAGAATGTCCCATTAACAACCACCCTCTGTACCCGATTCTGTAGCCAGTTTCCTATTCATGTGCAAACGACTTCATTAAGTCCAACAGACCTTAGTTAAGAAAGCAGTCGTTTGTGGGGCACAGTATCAAACGCTTTGGCAAAATCCAAATAGATCACATCTACTGCCCCCCCACTATCCAGAATCTTACTTACCACATCATAAAATGCAATCAAATTCGTCTGACATGACCTATCCTTCATAAAGCCATGCTGATTGTTGCTCATGATGCCATTCATTAGGACAAAATTTTGAATGTGATCCCTTAACAAGCCTTAAAATAATTTGCCCACCACAGATGTCAAGCTTACTGGCCTATAATTGCCAGGCTGAGATCGTAATCCCTTTTTAAATATTGGAATAACATCAGCTTTTCTCCAATCCATAGGCACCATACCAGATGACAGTGAATCTGAGAAAATCAGAAATAAGGGCTGGTCTAAAACTGAACTAAGCTCTCTTAGAACCCGGGGGTGTATGCCATCAGGCCCTGGAGCCTTGTTTACATTAATTTGTATTAAAGCTTTTTGAATCATATCCTGAGTCAGCCTTTCTTACAAAGTATTTCTGGTGTGATAAGCCATTGGGTTGGAGATTTTAATAATGGATTCTATGCAAGGATTCTCTGTAGGGCACTACCAGACATATTTTTATTGTAGGCCTCAACACTTTTTGGGTTATAAAGGACTTTGGGATGTATACCGTCTTCCACGGAATCTCAGGCACATTCCTTTCATGTTCATTGTTGCACAGTTATTACAATATTCAGAAAATATTTTCCCTGAGTTAAAATGCCAATAAATAGTGACAAAATAGTTGGTTCAAACAAGATGTAAACCCTGCAACGTCTCATTAAGCTCAGAAGATGAATGTTTGAAAAGTTTCTATTACGAGCAAGTAGCTTTATAGATTTTCCAAATATGCCTTGCTCTTGTCTTTATTCAAATAACTTTTATCTACTGGTTAACTGATGACATCATTAAGTACCATTTATAAGGGCATCATTTAAGATAATTAATTAAAGATATTTAGGGCATTTTGTGTAATATATTACAATAATGATGTTGACGTGAATAAACCCTTGAACATGTTGGGATTGTCAGAAATCACTTTGAGGCAACCTTCATTAGTGCCCTAAAGTAATGAGTCCGTTAGTGGTTTTATAGAGTCTTATACAGTATGTTGCTTTGTTGCAGTAGTAGGTTCTCATTTAATTTCCAAAACACATACTGTATAGTTGCTCATCCCTAATTACAAGGTGATCTAGCCAAGTTATGGGGCTATGTTTAGCTTAAAATACTACCCTGTAATGTCATTTGTACCCAGTTAACATATATATATATATATATATATATATATATATATATATATACATATATATATGTATATATATATATATATATATATATATATATATATATAGCAATTAACTCTTTTTTGACAATGAAATTCCATGTATATGAGGTATATGGCAATAATCTATAGTGATACATTTCTCGAGATAAAGTGAATACATGTGAGCATCCAATAGAACAAACTATCTTGTTTTACTCTATGTACTGTATGTATAAAGAACTCACTAGGACTAATCTATCATTTCCCGGCAAATTTGCATTTGGGTACTTACCCATGACAACCAATAGCATTTTTGCTTACATTGTCCTTTTTTGTGGGTTGCTGAAAAACATCTAAAACTGATTGGTTGCCATTGGTTAATGCAAATGTTAATAAACAAGTTCCACTGTTGGTTAACTCTTTAGAATTTATATTTTTAACAACAGTTACTTATACAAGGTTTTATGTTAATTCACAGGACTAGACAGGCTCTGGAAGAGCTCAAGGATGGAATTAGAAGCCAAGATTCTGATGCTCATTATCACAGAGAGGTAAGCTGATTTAATAACATCTTTGTTAAATGCAGTAGCCTTTTTTCAAAACAAAAAGTATTTGTCATTTGTCACAAGCAAAGAATGTATCATGACTTCTACAAATATCAATAGCTGTTTGTGCCCAAGGTTGAATATTGATGTATGTCATACAATATGTGTGTATCTTGGGCTGTTACTATTGTTCACCTAAATGCCCCTCAAAGAAATATTGATTTTCCTGCTCCTGACCGGCCTGAACTGGCCATGTGGAAAGGAACAAAATGTCACAGTATCTGAACTTTCTATTTCTGGTTCGGTGTAATAGGTGAGAAGGATATCTTTTTTTTTATAAACTGATATTTATTTGTATGCATTAAGAACGTTTAAGATAATCTTAATGATACTATTGCACATTGTCTTCTGATGGACGTTGAACCTTCAAAGTTTCATGCAAATTGACAAAACATTGGATCAAAGATGAAACCAGTGGTACTTAGTTGCACCCCTTGTCTCGAAATAGCTTTCATCTTATAAGATATGTGTGGCCCCTACATAAAAATAGAAATACAGTATATTAGAGTACCACCTTTATATCACCACGGGGCTCCTTGTTGACTAGAATTATCTTTATTTATTTTTATTGTTTTTATATTCTTCATTGGTTTTCCAACAACTCTTTTGGTTAAGACATGTTCACAAGAGGTTGTTAGTGACATACATTTGTTCAGTCTATTTCAGACAAATGGGTTGTTGCCAAAAAAAAAAAAAAAGGAAAACCATGGAAAATGTATACATTTCCAAGTACATAATAACAATAAACTATATAACAATTACCAGGATTACATAGTTCTTGATTTCAGAAATAAAACTGTATGATAAAAGTGTACATTCTGGTTCACCATTTTATAATAGCGTCTAATAGGGAAAGCTAGCTGGGAGTATGTGAAATACCTCTGTAATGTAGCCAAGGTGACCAAATTTGGTTAAATTGCTTTTGCTTATCTGTCAATAAAGAAGTCAGCTTTTTAGTACCATGCAGGACCAGGCCAAGCCGACAAGGCTTATGATGAAGTGTCCTAGTGACACAAAACGCGTCAGGCAAGAAATGATTGTATAAATAAAGTATCCATTTTTTATCTGCAAACCTTTGTTCTGATCTATATACGAGTTATCAGTGTGCCCTGCAGAAACATTTACTCTTTGCAAGCCGACCAGTAGCCATAGGCAACCCAGTCAGCTAACCCCCTTCCCCCACTTGCAAGCACAAAAGTGCTTTTGCATCGTAACAGAGGGGAGGGCAACGAAGGGGAAGAGTAAGAGTAGGGAAGGGAGGTTGGGGCAAGTAACAGCGGAGGGAGGCGAGCGTTGCAGAGGGGAGCTAATCTGGATTAGGAGTAGGCAGAAAAATCTTGAACAGGCACCTGCCCAGCACCCCCACATCGTTGTGCCCTAGGCAGGTGCCTCTTCTGCCTACCCCTAGTTCCGACCCTGGTACCATGATGCTGTCTATTCTGTTTTCTACTGTGGGAAAATCTAATGAAGATGTATGCCGTGATATAACTATGACCTGTTTAGCGGCGTTAAATATAAACGTTGTGATTCAACTATCTTTATATTGAAAAATTCCATGATTAGAACATATCATGAAGCCATGGTAATTATTTAGACCTCGTGGCATCATTTGATGGAAGGAAATACCAATGTTCCCTTGCAAGAGCATGCTTGCTGAATGGCTGTGTCTTGTAGAATAAAAAAATGTATTGTTTAAAACAGACTATGGTTGCAGTAAAAACTTCTTGTAACTCGGGTCCTTGCATTTTCATGACTACCTTACGTGATGTAGCCAATGGCATAGCCCCAATCCCCAACCCGTGCCATAATTTGTGTGTCATTTAAACGGCAAAGGACACAGGCCACAATAGGCCCTGTCCTTACCACCTGTTATGACAGGCTGACCTGTCTTCATCTTGTGACCGATTTTTTATCTGGCATTAGGTGCAGAACACATCAGTCGCTGGGCATGTCACTGAATTGGTACTATGATGTGGTGATTAGCAATTATTCGATCACCACGTCAGTCTAGAAGACTCCTGCCTGGTTTTTCCTAATTTGGAAATCTAGGCAGGTAGTTTTAACTGGGTTGTCGAACCAGAACAGCAGGACAACTCTTGTGACTAAGCACTAAGGGGCGCAATTGCTGCAGTTTGTGCCCAGGCAGATAATAAATGCCCCAAGGTCTTTTATAACATAACCCCTTTAGTGTGAGACCTCAAAATAGCTAATTACTGGGATGTAATTTGTGGGATCTCTTAATTCTTAAACTTCCCCAGATCCAATCCTCATTTTTCCCAATGATCACTATTAAATAAACTGTTCCTTAAAGAGAGAGGGGTTTTGTTAATTTATTTTTGGGGAAAAAAAAATTTGCTTTTAATAAACAGTGACAAAAAAAATCACATTAAAAATGGCATAGGCAGTAGAAATACATACCAATAAATATTACCTACGTTTTAATAATTCACTTTTAAAAGAAGTGCCAACAAACCGTGGCACAAACATCTCGCAGGTAAGATGACCAATATACTCTCTTGTCATACTTCTCTTAAATAAAATGGAATCATTTTGGAAAAAAAACTCCATTGAAGTTAAAGAATTTGTATATACAGAAAATATAATGTGCAACTCCCAGTTAACCTTGGGGACTCATTTAACTTGATTTAGCACTGAGTTGCCCTGATAAGCCATACAGCACAGGAAACAAAATGCTTACAAAGTGCTCAAACAATAGCTTCTGTGAGGGATTGCAAACCTCCTACACTCTGTCCTTCATCTCCTTTCTATTGCCTTTGAATTTTCTTATCAGCAGGTTAGCAGGTTTTCACACATTTCACACATGTACAGCCACTGGGGACACCTAGAAGCTTTGAGGAAAAAACGAAGATTTCTGTGTTCAGAAAGTCAAACATATAAGCGCTCATACACAAAGCAAATGCTTTTTCACCTTAAGTTTACTAAATGATTTGCATCTGCCCTGGTAACACTTGCATCATTTTTGGCGCAGCAATACTTATGTTATTGTACAGTGCATTTAGGTGCAAGCTGTAAAGGATCATTAACCCTTCCTCAAGGCAGATACTTTGCACCTTATCAGCCAGTGCAGATGCAACCTGTTGATAGAATGCAATAGAAAGGAGCAGGCATTGCTGCAGGTACCCGTGGAGCACATCAGTAGTGATAAGCACAACTGACACAACTTTTTGTTTTGCTAAAAGAAATTCATGAAACCGTGGGTGAAATTCACGTAATAGCAAATATTTGCCAAAAGTCATTGAAATCTACAGGAAAGCAAAATTACACTGCATTGAAGAATTTTTTTTAACTACTTTACCCTACCTTGTTAGAGAATGGATTGCTGTACATCAATTTTACAACCCAAAATGAGACACAAGTAAAATAGTTCCTAAATTTGATCCTTGCTCTTTAAAGTATGATACATATTTAAATACATTTACACATGGCCTAAATGTGCCATAGATAAAGAAAAGGAGAGGGGGAAAGGCAATGCCCAGGGCCTTACTTTTGGTTAAACTGCCTCTGGTGATAAGTACAGCGATTACAATTTCAGCATGGAAATAACCATATATTTAGAATACCTTAAAGGCTCTAAAGTAAACAGATCATGAATTACATTCACTAAGCACTAACTAGTGGTTAAAGGGATGGATACTGTCGTGATTTTTATGGTGTAGTTTTTGTTATGTTTTGGGTAGCCGAGGATGAGTAGAGTATAACAGTGCTTTATTAACAGAGTCATGCAGCCATTACACAACAGTAAGCTTTCACTTTTAAGCTGTATGAAGTATGCACAGTCTGTGCACAGTGACATCTACAGGCCATTGTATAAACACCACAGTTATTTCTAAATTTCAATGTTTACACTGCATATAATTCACTCTACCATATAAAATTATATTCCTGAACCAACAAGTATATTTTTTACTTATAATATTGGTGTGTAGGCAGCTATGTCAGGTAATTTTGCCTGATCATGTGCTCTCAGAAAGAGCCAACACTTCACAATAAAATTGCTTTCAGACAGGCTATTGTTTCTTCTACTCAATGTAACAGCAGGACTTGGATTTTTACTATTGAGTGCTATTTTCATTTCTACCAGGGAGCCGTTATCTTGTGTCAGGGAGCTGTTACCTTCCCATTGTTTTATTGTTGCTGGGGGGCTGCTGGGGGGGATGGGTGACATCACTTCAACCTGCAGTGCAGCAGTAAAGAGTGACTAAAGTTTATCACAAGCACAAGTCACATGACTGGGGACACCTGGAAAACTGATATGTCTAGCCCCATGTCAAATTTCAAAATAAATATAAAAAAATGTTGTTTTGAAAAATGAATTTCAGTGCAGAATTCTGCTTGAGAAATACTATTAGCTGATGCATTTTGAAAAAAAAAAAACATGTTTTCCTGTGACAAAATCCATGTAACAAATAGCCTTTTTCTATTGCAGAGCTTAGTATTTCATCATACCAGATTCAGTCTGGCTCTCTGTACTATAGAGAGAGACAACATTCCATAAAGAAATGGAATGGCCATGAAATGGCCAAATGGTTAGAAGCAGGAGGGACACCTGGGCCCCGTTAGGAATTTTCCTGGTATCCCTATAGGCCAATCTGACACCGAGCCTCCCCTGGGGAGTAAGTATATGGGGGAATAAGTTAAGGCCTAACTTATAAATTGTATATTTGCTTGGTCTGGGGGTCCCTGTTGATGAGGAATGATATGCTTATGAGTCGATGACTGGTCCCAGGGTCAGTTGGTAGTAACATATTATTATATAACCACATATGTGGATGCCTGATATAATTGACCGATAAAATTCTAGAATTCTGTGTGTTGATGGGGATTATAAATTTATGACCTGAGTGTTTTGTTTCATTTAGGACATATACTCGTTCACCTGCACCTCTGCATTCAGGGTAATCAGCAGGTAAACTGTAACTGGATCCAGTACCTTACCTATAGAACTTTGAAGTTATAGTTGAGCTGCCATAAGTTCCAGCCTTTGTAAACCAATAAATACCAACACCTTACCCTAGGCTTATGGGAGGTGGAAATGTTATGAGGCTTTGTCATTAGAGTGCACATGTGGACCATTCCTACTAGTACCAAATTTAGACAGACTTTAACCCAGAACACATGTTCAATTCCAAGGAGAAATCGGGGGGGGGGGGACTCTGCTGAAAAACATGTATCTATTCATTTGCATTTTTGTGTACCACATTGATCATTTTTTCAAACTCTTCTTACAGACCTGAAATGATAAAACTCCGACATCTAATAAAATAGAATATTTTTTTTTCTTCCCCAGAAGAAATTTTAAAATATGAGACCAACAACTTCATTTACAAATGTGTGTCTAATTAGTTGCAGAATTAGTGAAGCTGAGTTTCTCTCCCCTCCATCCTTCTACTATAGATGGGATAAAGCCCCGAGGGATAGCGGCAGAACAAGCAGAATCGCATTTCCAATTATATTGCTGAATTGCTAATTTAGTTATTGTGCCTAGTCTAATTGTGATGGGTATTGGGTGTGCAATTCAATTTGTTTTTAAATATTTGTGGTGAGATTGATCTGTTATTCAGCTGACCTGTTTTGTGTCTCAGATCGGGAGAGTAACACACAACACAAACAGCTACAAAGCTCGAGTTTGTTCTCTCATCCCTCTTTGGACTGTACATGCAACAAAAGGCTTAAATTAAAAGCGTCCACTTTGATCTTTAGCTTTTGAAAGCTTTAAAGCTTAATTCATCCTTTCGACGCATTAGAACAAGTGCACTGTTTAAAATGAAACCGTTTGGTGCAGTCTGAGTGTTTTTCCCCTCCCACTTGTGCTTTATATATAAATTCTAATTGTTTCCTGTTTGGAACCATCATGCAGCCAGATGTGTCATTTATACACCCCCTCATTTCTGTGCTCTTACTTTTGTTTTCAGGCACTTCAGTGCCATTCCTAATTAAATAAGTACTGATAATTAGGCTTCTAGGTTTTCTGAGCATTTCGTACACTTCACAATAATGGATCAATGAATAGGGGTTTGAAACTACTGGAATTGGCCAAATCCATTACTTTAAGGCTAGAACAAACCTGTCCGATTCTGGAGAGCAAAAGCTAACCACATGCCTTGCAGAAAAAAAAATGTGGCAAATTAAAATCCTTTATGTTTTGGTGGTAGGGTGGGGTGTAATTTTAAGATAGAAGTATGGATTGGTTTTCATCCAGAGGACAAATACTGTTTTGACAACAATGGCATTTACTCATCATTTTAAAGGGGACCCATCACCCCAAAAAATTATTTAAAATCCTGTTTTATCACATTAAGTCAAGCAAAATAAACTTTAATTACACTGTATAAATTATTTGAATCTTGTTTCCTTCAGTCTGAGAACTCATAATTATAGCAAGCAGGCAGGAGCCATTTTGTGGACAGTTTTATTAAGGCAAGTCTTGTATCATCTCAGAATCTTGTTTGTGCACCAGAATGGGGGACTCTCAATTAAATGGTGAAGAGAACGGGGGAATGTGTGGAGAGTAGTGGCATCTAGGAAGTGCTGAATGGAAAGTGAAAGTCATATATATATATATATCTATATATATATATATATATATATATATATATATATATAATTATTTTTTGCCGCGGGCTGAGAACCTTGGTAGCAAATGCCTCTGACATGAGTTCATTCAGTTGGCTTATGTGGAAAAGGTGCATAAACACTATATGAACTTCCAGTGCTTTTTTTTTGTTTACATAGACATACCTGATACTGTAGACTGAAAGGAAACAATGATATCTTTCTCTTTACGCAGGCACCTTAGACTCATAGGTGGTCATTTATAAACACTGGGCAAATTAACACCAGGGTAGTAACCCATGTCAACCAATCAGACAATTGCTTTCAGTGTCCAACTAGCAGCTGGCTGAACAAAGCTAATCACTGATTGGTTGCTGTGCCTAAATAAGTGCACTGGATCACTATATAGTCTTGGGCATGAATTGGGCACATCTTTTTTATAATTTAATTCAGGATTAGCGGCTAGTTTACAAACATAGGCACAACTGAGGTCTTGCAAAATTGGGTACAATTTTTGTGTGTAATGGTGCCAGTGATTAAAGGTCCTTTTGCCAAAACATGCTACTTGTGTATTTGCACCAAGCACCACTGCACCTGAATTGCCTGCAAGTGCACCTGCTGACGTAAACCCTGCACCCTGAATATAATGATAATTCCAGGACATCCACAGAAATCGGGTGTATCACTTAGGGGCCGATTCACGAAATTCGGGTGAAGGGTTAGAATAAAAAAAGATTCGAATTTCGAAGTATTTTTTGGGTACTTCGACCATCGAATTGGTTAAATTCGATCAAATTCGATCGAATTCGAACGTTTCGAACGATTAGAAGTAAAAATCGTTCGACTATTCGACCATTCGATAGTCAAAGTACTGTGCCTTTAAGAAAAACTTTGACGCCCTACTTCGGCAGCTAAAAGCTACCGAAGTCAATGTTAGCCTATGGGGAAGGTCCCCATAGGCTTGCCTGTGATTTTTTACTGTTTAAAATATTTTATTTGATTTTCATATTAAACAAATGAAATCAAAATGACAACAAAGCCCATTTATCATCTGGAGTGTCAGATAGGTCATCTAACTATTGAAGAAAGCGCATTATTTGATCGCCAATATTGGAGTTACAGATTTCAAAATAAGGAGACCAAACCAGCCTAAAAGAATCTTTGGAAATACTTCCTTTAGTTTTAGTTATTAAGGCTTCTTGCCAACTAAGCTGATTCATATAAGAGATGATGTCCGATAATGAGGGGGGTTCCTTTTGTAACCAGAAATTAAATAAAGCTTTCCTAGAAGCAGCTAGAAAAAAGGAAGTCAATAATTTACTCTCATGTGAGATAATATTTGACTTAGGATTTGCAGAAAGCATATTAATATCTAGATGCAGTAAAGCAATACACCTGTGATTTTTTGATCGAAGGATTTTCGTTCGATCGTTGGATTAAAATCCTTCGAATCTTCGATCGAACGAAAAATCCTTCGATCGATCGCAGGGTTTGCGCAAAATCGTGCGACTTCGATATTCGAAGTCGAACAATTTTTTTCCTTTTCCCAGTCGAATATCGAGGGTTAATTAACCCTCGATATTCGACCCTTCGTGAATCGGCCCCTTAATGTTCTTAATCACAATAACCTTTTCTGCTTTTAATTCCCATGTTTGTTTTTTATCACAAGCATATTTTTTTTTCAAAAACTTAAAAGCTAGCCAGATCTTAAATAGTGGATGTGCCATTTTTTTAACATTGGTATATGAAATCTTGATCATCAAGTAATAATAAATCGGTGCCTGAATGTAATAGAGGTATAAGATACATTATCGGGAAGTATTATGGGAAGTGTGTCTCCCATAGACTCATTACACTATTATAATAAAATAATACTTTGTACTTGATCCAAGCTAAGATATAATTAGTCCCATTCGGTTTATTTAATGTTTACACGATTTTCTATTAGACTTAAAGGGGAACTGTCAGCTTAAGAAATAATTCCAAATCCTATTTTATGATATTTGTGAAGCAAAATAAATTTCACTTACACTATAAAAATAATTAAAATCTTGTGTTTTTTCATTTTGGAAATCACAGCCACAGCAGACAGGCAGGTGCCATTTTGTAGACACTGTTATTTAGGAAAGCGTTGCATCATCGCCAAATTTTGTTTATGTGCCTGAATGGGGGACCTGATATCCCTGCCCATGCACTGGCTACACAATTAGATGGTTAGGAGGGCAGGGGGAATGTGGGGAGAGCAGCGACATCTTGGAAGTGCAGAATGGAAAGTGAAATTCATTGCCCGTCCCCCTATGCCTTAGGCATAGAGGCTGAGTAGGTAATGTATGATTGACAGCTGAGACTTTTAAACGAGTTGATAACAAGTATGGATGTTTTAATAACAAAAATAATTTGGGTTTCATGTTTAATTTGAAAAGGACTTTTATTATACAGCTTTTTATGTCTTGGTGACAGGTACAATTTAAGGTATGCAGATCCCAGGTCCAGAGCATTCTAGATAACAGGTCCCATACCTACCTTGATTAACTGGATATAAAATAATGCATGCAATAAAAAAAACCATTGTGATTACATTTTTTAACAAAGAAACAGCAGTTTTTGGCATTACATATTTTGCTAATTAACATGAGTGATGATACATTTAAATAAGATAAAAAAGGAGATTTGAGCAGAGTTTTCCTTACACACAATACCAGGGGGCCGATTCACTAAATTCGAGTGAAGGATTCGAAGTAAAAAAACTTCGAATTTCGAAGGTTTTATAGGGCTACTTCGACCATCGAATGGGCTACTTCGACCACGACTTCGAATCGAAGGATTCGAACTAAAAATCGTTCGACTATTCGACCATTCGATAGTCGAAGTACTGTCTCTTTAAAAAAAACTTCGACCCCCTAGTTCGGCAGATAAAAGCTACCGAAGTCAATGTTAGCCTATGGGGAAGGTCCCCATAGGCTTGCCTAAGTTTTTTTGATCGAAGGATATTCCTTTGATCGTTGGATTAAAATCCTTCAAATCGTTCGATTCGAAGGATTTAATCGTTCGATCAAAGGAATAATCCTTCGATCATTCGATCGAATTTTCTGCGCTAAATCCTTCGACTTCAATATTCGAAGTCGAAGGATTTCAATTCCTAGTCGAATATTGAGGGTTAATTAACCCTCGATATTCGACCCTAAGTAAATCTGCCCCCAATTGTTTTACTATTATTTCCAGACAACCTAGTGCATCTATGCAAAAATGCCAGTCCCCTCCATGGCAGACAGTTGGCCTCATATGTAATAAAAGGCACAAAGTTTGGTCAAGTGCAGTATCCCATGTTGTAAATCAGCATTTGATGTGGGATCAGTAAATGACCAGTAAACCAGTAAATGCTACTTGCACATTGGCTGCTAAAAGTAATTAGAATATAACGTAACCCCCACACTGCCTTGTGCTTAAAGATAGTTAAGCGGCTGCTCAGAGAGAGGGGAATAAAGGAAACAAGGTTTGGATAATGTATTATTTACAATACTATATTTTTTATGCGACAAGGCCTTTTGCTTTAATCAAGAAAGGTGATAGAAACCCACCTTTTCCACAATACTGCTAAATTATGAGGCTTCTAAATGATATTTAACTTTTAATTTAAAAAAAAAAAAGCTTGGTCACTCTTCAGCAATCTTCATTTTTTATGATTATTTATCAAATGTATTCTTAAAGCATCTTTATGTGTATTATTTAGCCTTCCCAAATGAATGAATTTTTACTTCTTTCTCGGGGACTTTTAACCTAAAGTGTTTGCCTTCTCTGAGGTGGTCTAACCGATAGAGAACTGTAGTATGGTTTTTTAAGCACCGTACAGGTATAGGACCTGTAATCCAGAATGCTCGGGACCTGAGGTTTTCCGGATAACGGCCCTTTCCACAATTTGGATCTTCATACCTTAAGTCTGCTAGAAATTAATTTAAACATTAAATAAACCCAATAGGCTGGTTTTGCTTCCAATAAGGATTAATTATAACTTAGTTGGGATCAAGTACAAGCTACTGTTTTTTTATTACAGTGAAAAAATAAATCATTTTTTAAAATTTGCATTATTTGGATAAAATGGAGTCTCTAGGAGACTGCCTTCCACAATTGGGAGCTTTCTTGGTAGCAGTTTTCTGGATAACAGATCCCATGCTAGTATTGATTTAGAAAGGATTTGGAAATAGCCATGATATATTCTTATAAAGGGCTGAAGCTGTATCAGTGGAACCTCTCTGACTTATTATTGATTTATTAAACTGGCTGCTTTCTTGATGCGACACCACCAAAGACTGTCGAACGTATTTTGCCTTCTTTATCTAATATTTGGGTGCTAGACATCAAAGCAAACAAGTTCTCAATAAATATCTTATTTACCAGTGTTTAAGGTGGATTTAAAATGTAAAGTGTCATGTTGTAGTTACATATAATTCAATCATGTTATTCTTTTTAATTTTCCTCTCTCTCCAACCTTAAACTAACAAAAAAAAATGAAAGTGGGATAAAATGTTGTTTTATGTAGTTTAATTTTTATTTGATGGGATGGTCTCCATAATATTCTTTTTCTCACTGTGTAATTTTTCTACGTCTTCTTACAGAACCCCTTTGTAATTGTTATTGAAATAAATATTTATTTTTCTCTAATATTGTTGCATCATTTGTAATTTTTTGTACCTATAGGGGGCAGCACCTCAGATAACTAGGGTGAAAAACTGCACCGATTACATTTGCACTTACCAAAAAAACAGATCCAGATAAAGGTCTAAACTTCATAATGGGATAGCGGCTCATTTAGCCTCTTAGTAATGTAAATTTCATTACTCCCTATATCTGTCAGAATGCAACAATGCAGGACATGTCAGCTTTGCAGCCAATAGAAAAGCACTTCATTTTGAAAAAATATTTGACAAAATATTAGCCACATGCCAGATAATGCATTTGCCAGCCCAAATTATTGACACGTAACAAATTTTTGGTGAAACGAAACGGGTCAAATTTGCCCAGGCCTAATAAGGGTATTAAAAGTAACTGAGGAGTCCCATAACCATGTAAAGGCACAAGGCTGCAGTCTGAGTTATACAGGGAACTGAGTATCACTCATGTATTATAAGGGATAATGTGCCTCCTACTGTAAATGATACGGATATTAGAAGTCTAATAACAAGATATTCTGGTGTTGTTTCATAGTCTATCAGGCTCACACAATATAAAGGAGAAACAAATGCTTAATAAAAAAAAACCCTACCCTACATAGACCCCCCCTCCCTCTTCCCCCCCGCCTAGCTGTACCCCCCCGGGCAAATGCTCCTTGCGGAGTTCACAGCAGCCATCTTCAGCCACTTCGGTAATCTTGGTAAGGAGACCGGCGCCTCTGCAATTTTCATGAGTTTCGGCGCAAGCGCAATTGTTGTGAAACAGAAAATTGTGTGTATGCCTATACGCCGGTCTTATTCTGAAGATTACCGAAGAGAAGAAGATGGCTGCCGTGAACTCCGCTGGACAGAATCTGCACCGAGGGGTAAGTAAAGAGTTAGGGACATTTCCCCGGGGGGGGGGGGCAACTAGGCTGGGGGCAGGGGGTCTATGTAGTGTAGGATTTTTTTATTAAGGGTTTGTTTCTCCTTTAAGGCTCTTGTGGAGAGACAGGAGTACATCCTCATGCCTCATTTCTGACCAAGTCGGTGCTTATCAGAAAGCATTTCTCCAGCTCTAATTACGCATTTGTTTACAGTGATGATCAAATCACAGTCAATACACCGTTTACACTGTTTCTGCCTCAGTAACTTTGCCTCTGTTTAATATTCAGAGTTTAATGTGCAAAATGTAAATCCCCCCTTCTCTATTACCTCTATGATTATCTCTCTTCTTAATATCTCCTTACCTCCATTACCCTTACAAAATGGAAGCTCAGTGGTTAGCACATTACTGCGAGAGAAAAAAAACCCCTTCACATTCCATTTAAAAATGCCTTTTAAAATATCAGTAATAAATGCTGGTAGGTGAATATGTGCATGAAGTAATAGATCGCTCTTCCCTCTCCAGGCTATTAGATGAATCTTTATTTCCCTGTTGCTGGGGTTACCAGTGCTGGTGAGTGGCAGCAAGGCACAAAACCACCGGTGAGAGAGGCATTCACCTGAGCAAATGAAAATAAATTGTGTTTAATACTCCGTGGAGAGATGGATTTGATATATTTCAAACATGTGAAGTGTCCTTTCATTTAGTGCAGACATGGTAGAGACAAGAAACAACACATGGAAAAATTCATGTATGTATTTGTCATTTCATATGTATTTATTAAATGAAATTCTAGGAACATTAAATAAGTCTTATAATAATGAAATGCTGTAATTTCTTCTATTTTCTGGAAAAAAAATAACAAATGACATTACATGACATAGTTACCCAGTTAACAACAAAGAATATTATTAAAACGACAGCAGGAGATATTAAAAACACAGCATTGTTTTCAGCAGCGCATTTTGGTTACTGATATTGAGGTACACTCACTACAAGTAACCGTTGCTTTGGTCAGTGCTCTTCTCCCCAGCCTGGACAAATCACATATTAGCAGAAGTTGTCGTTTGGCCTATAATTTTGCAAAGTTTTATTATCTCTTCATCCACTTTGAGTAGTAGCTTAAAGGCTTTAGCACACGGGCAGATTTAGTCGCCTGGGGACTAATCGCCTCTTCATCAGGCTACAATCTCCTTCCCCCTGCTAAAATGAAAAAATGCCTGAGGCAATGCACTTGCGGCGCTTCGATTTCTGAAGTCGCCTGAAGTTTCCTCCTGAGAAAAATAGAAGTGCCGGAAGCGCATTGCTGCAGGCATTTTTGCATTTTAGCAGGCGGAAGGCAGTTAAGAGGCGATTAGTCACCAGGCGACTAAATCTCCCCAAATTTGCCCATATGCTAAAGCCCTAAAGATGCAGAGGTAGTTTGAAAAATGCATTGAAAGAGTCATGCGTTTCCTGGTATAGTACGGAGACACTGTTAGGCCACCATCAAGCAGCAGATTTTTCTACAGCGCATCTATGATTTTCCAGCCACATTAGAAGCATAAAACAATGCATGAAAAGGCCACTAAAACTTTGTTAAAGGAACAATTACACCAAGAACGAAAAGTGTCTTTAAGAAGTGACAATATTACAAACAGTTGGCATGCACTGGTAAAACTGGTGTATTTGCTTCAGAAAATTCTAGTTTATGTAAACAAGCTGCTGTGTAGCCATGGGGGCAGCCATTGAAGCACAGGATACACAGTAGATATCAGATACATTCAGGGGCGTGCCGCTAATGAGGCAACTCCGGAGAGGTATCCAGGGGCGGCAAAAAGCCGCTCCTGGTACCTTTAAGAGCTGAATTTCCGTTTTTTAAACCAGAAATTCAGCTTTACTATTGCGAGAGAGATCGCAATTCAGCTCTTCGCAATAGTGTTCCTGCCGGCGAGGGGGGGCGGCATTGAAGGAACCGCCTCAGGCGGCACAGTAATTAGAATCGGTGCTGGATACATTCTGAAGAATCCCATTGTATACTACAGAGCTTATCTGTTATCTGTTGTGTAACCTGTGCCTTTTCTCTTTTTCAGCTTTGAATGGCTGCCCCCATGGCTACACAACTGATTGTTTATATTAATTATTGTAGAGTTTCTGAAGCAAACGCATCAGTTTTAACAGTGCAGCACAACACTTTATTACAATTGAATTACTTTAAAATAGTTTTTGCTGTTCCTTTAAATCTACCGCATTATCTATTACCACTGCCATATTGTGATGCTTGTGTTTTCTCCAGTGATCCAGGGAATTAACAGTCAATAATTAATAACATAGACTAAAAACAAAAGTAAACAATAAAACACATGATGCGTAAGTATAGATCAACCTAGACTATATCGGATGGAAGGTGATTTCATTCCCCATAATTTAAAAAAAAAAAAAAAAAAAAAAAAAAGAATATGGTGCTCAGGGGCATGTTTACTAACATTGGAGATAAATATCTGGAGAGATTTTTGGAGATGTTGCCCATGGCAACCAATCAGCAATTAGATTTAAACAGCCACAGCCAAGTTAGAAAACAAAAGCAAAGATCTGATTGGTTGCTGTGGGCAACATCTCCAGAAATCTCTTCAGATATTTATCTCCAATGTTAGTAAACATGCCCCTATGTCTGGAAACTAGACCTAGGTTTCATATCTATAGCAGGGATATTGACATTATTTTCAAGAAGATATTTTGAAGGATCACATAATTCCTTTCTTAATCGATAGAAGAAAGGCTTAAAGGCTACATCTCTGGGTTTGTGAAGTAACAGAATCCATAAAATGCTTGGGAACTTGAGCTTCTCTTTTCTCTGGGAAAAATGATAATCTGCGCAGAAATATATAAAGGGATTATTCACCTTTATATTAATGTTTCGTATGACATAGATATTGGTATTCTGGAAAGGTGTTACTCCAAATTAAAAAGAAAAAGGTGGTTTATTGCAACAGGTTACAGACTGGCCTCACCTGACACGTTTCGGGAGCAACTCCCTTAATCATAGGCTTTAGGTGAACTTGCCCTTCAAGGTTCTAAATGAATATGCTGCTCGGGTTACACTAACCCTTGGTGGAGTAGAATCAAGAAGTACCTGTAGATTGCAGAAAGGATCTAAATTCTAGAGTGAAAATGATTCTGCGTTTGCCTACAAAGCCCTAATAAGGGTCATGTAATGCTGTGAAATTTTTGGGCTTCAGTTCACAGTAAGCGAAATGCAAAACTAAATTTGAAAGTGAGGTGAAGGTTGGGCTTATGAAGCCATACTGTCTAGGCTGGGTTATATATATGAACTAAAGACTAACTGGTATCAAATCCATTAGAAGAGTCAATGTAATAATTTAATAAAGGGATTGGATATTTTTGTTAGATATAGACAGGGGCAGAATCAATAATGTCCATAAGGTAACAAGAAAAGGACAAGTATTTAAGAATTGCAACAATTAATCAAATACGTTTTCCACAGAATTGCATTGAGTTATATGTACTGAAATGCTTGTTCTTTTTTTGCAAATGAATGAATATGTACGTTATAATTCAGCTCTGCCTCTGATCTGTAACACCACATTGGAAAGAACTGCTTAAATGAATCAAATATATTCTGACCACTCGGTACATGTAAACGCAAGATATGATTTGTAAATGTGCTAATTTATCACAAACTTTCCTGAAAAAAAAACAAAAAACATTTTCCAGACAGTTAGAAAAGTTGAAATAACTATGATAAAATCAGAACGGATGGAAATGCCGTATCTATACCAGTGTGTGGACCGAGGGATGTCTGCCATCTGAGGATTTTTCTTGCCACTCAGGGGGAAAAAGGAGTCAAATGATATATGATTCAACTACATTTGCAGCTCCTATTATATTAGAATATAAAATCAAAGGAAGACAGGCCAAACGTGGTTCCAACAGCACAATCTCTACATGGTTTTTAAATAACACTGCTTCCTATGTAGCAGAAATTAGGGCAGAAATACTACAATTTTAAAAGGTCCCCACCACGAGGAATCCGTTTCAATGTACAGCTATACTACTATGTTATAATTCACAGGCATCCCACTAATTCTGCCCATTTGTGATCCTCAAGAGTAAGAGCAAGTAGAAGAGTTTTATTCAAAATGGCTTCCTAACGTCTACATTTGTAAACTTATAGCACCAGCTACAAAATTGACTGTGTACCTTTTTAGGAAATCGAGGGAACCATGTAATACTGGAGAAATGTTTAAAAAAAAGTCTATTAAAAACAAAGATAATATAGACAATTACATTTAACTAAAGCGCTCCGTCATTCTCAAGGCTATCAGGCATGCTATGTGTCTTTCCTAGTTTGTCCTATGGTTTTGAATCAACATTGTCTATAAAGTGCTACATTACTACAGTACAATTATATAAACATGGAAATGCAGATGTTTTCCTTGTGCGTGGTCACATTTAATCAGATGATCCTGGCATTTGTGCCGAACAACGACCAAAGGCTGCGCCCCTCTGCAAAGGGCATTTTTTAGGCAGAAGTTGGGGAATCCATGGTTGACAGAATGCGCACAATTTCAGCTCTTTGGGTGGGTGAAATATGTTGAGTCATGTGCACAATGGAATCCATAGCGACTTCAGGGTTTTCTTGCACCAAGCTGTAAAGATCATCACAAAAATGGGGTTATTAAGAATAAAGTTGACAATCATCTACTGGAGAACACTGGTAAATTGTATCCAACTTGCCAGATGTTGAATATAAGAGAAAATTAGAGCATCATAACTTTATAAACCTATTTATTCATCTGTGTGTATATATATATATATATATTTAATTATAATACACAAAAGCCTTGAATATCTTGTAGATTATACCCTTATAAACGGTGAGTTCTGATGTCATCAGTTATAAACGGTGAGTTCTGATGTCATCAGTTATAAACGGTGAGTTCCGATATCATTTGTCACATGACTCACTGAAATTTGTGTATTATAATAAATAAAGTACCCTCAGTTGCAAACTATAAGGATATTAGAAGTTACCTCGGAGTTCCATGACCTGTATAAAAACAATAGGTAGGTTCAATAGATTTGATAGTGATCTATAGCTGTATTTATAACTGTCCAAGCCTTCATCATTTGTTATCCCAGACTAGACAAAATAAAGATCTGGGTTGTCTCAGAGGAGGTTGTGGTTAATGATCATATAAATTTTTTTTATTTTGTGAGTTAAACAGGTAAAATGAAGCTACTCCATGTTTGGTTCTTAAAATGTAGATTATTACCAGTATACAGTCCCCTTTCATGTAACTGTTTAGTTAGAAGTCCATTTTGCAGGTGGGAATATCAATCAATATGTTATATATCTATACATATATGTTGCACAGGAGTTATACTGTCCCTTTAATGAAGTGAATAACAACTCTCAGTCTACACTGCTGAATATAGAATTATAACAAACATATATTATCCTTTTTATCCTCCATTCTTCCCTATAATACATATTTAGCTGACCTTTGGACTCTGGGTTCTATTGTCCTTTCATACTGACTTTTGATGCATAATGATAAAATATACGGTCTATGTTCAGGGGATTTGCGACTGAAGGCTAATTCGCTCTAAGAGGCTCCTTGACAATCACACTCATTCATGAATCACAATGCACCTATGGAACTGACATATTTAATAGAGGTGTACGTTGCACGTCATTTTAACAAAGCCGCATTATTTCTAATGTTGCCGCATTTCTTTAAGTCAAGACGGCTTGAAAGCAGTTAAAATAGTCTCTGCTTATTATTGATAGCCACTCATATTAATGTGTAATATTGTGTAAGAATGATTAAAAAATATATAGAAACACAATAGAAAAGTCACCTTTATATCTGCAGTAACTAAGTCTGACATAAATTCTCCGTAATAACGGGAACAGCAAAAATGTTATGTGTATATCATTGCAAAAAAATCAAACTGTCAGTGGCAGTGTTTTTTGCTTCTATCCCCTGCAGCCACAACAGTGAGCGTGTGATGACATCCTCAATTGCAAGCGAATAACTGTGCAGCAGTATCTTTATGTAGCTTGGGGGGTATTGGAAGTTGCTGCAGACAGTGGCAACATATTTCAGCTACCCCACACCATGTCCTTCAGGCAGGGCGGCTGGAGCTCACAGCAAATGTGCTTTGTGAAGGACAAACTATTGTCACATTATGCTCTGCTTCCCGTGCTTATTGTTCATGCACATTGGATGCAGACCTGCAGCTGAAATCAATCAATATTTAATGTTAATGCTTTTTGTTCTTGGGTGTCACTAATACCTGTGCTTATCGAGGTAAATAGATAGGATTTAACCCTAGGGATAAATGCATGAATATAAAAATGCATTTTGAATCCAGAATCTAGCATCAGAACCATCTCCAAAATCCACACTACGTTGGCTCAATTGTTTCAAAGATTAGACAAATAAATGAAACATTTATCTGAATTTCTTTTATAATTACTACTAACCTGTACCTGTCAAAAATGTTTTCCTTCAAGCAAAAAACAGTTTATAGTACAGTAGATCTGTTGCAAAGCTCCACCAAGAATAATGTGTACATATATATATATATATATATATATATATATATATTTATAATAATCTGCTAAAGCTACAGCTTACATGTACATAAATCTTCAAACCGGCACACCCTTAAAATACCCACATTTTTACTTTCTCCTTGAGAAAGGTCCCATTGAGGACTGAAACTTTGGACTCTTATGCGATGTACTGAAAATTAAAATGTGGGTATTTTAAGGGTGTGCCGGCATTATTATACACACACATACACAGTTATTTATATTTATGACTTTGGATACAAAACTAGTAAAGATATTTTGGGCAAATTTCCTAGAAATGACACAGAAGTAAATACAAAAGTAAAAAAGGATTCAGAGTAGACGCTTCTCGTGGCTAGGGTTGCCACTTTTTTGGCTGAAAACGGGCAGGGGACGGGCCGGTTACATCAGGGGGTGGCTTGGTGATGTCGGGGGGTGGGTGACATCAGGGGACTGATGACGTGGCAATCAGCTATTGGCTGATCACCATGTCATTCACTTAAATGTCTTTTCACCCGGGCAGCCCTTCTAAAAACTGGCCTGTCTGGGTGGCAATCCTACTCGTGACTTTGTTTATGCGTGCATTTTAATAATGAGTTTAGTTACTTATACTATTACAAATAAAAGAGTCAGTTACATAACTAGAGGGGGGCGGGCCCTTGGTGCATGACGCGCAGCCGGGCCCCCTCCGTACGCATTTCATTGCCGCGCGAGCTGCCGGGGTGCTGAAACTGCAGCACAAACCGCTATTAGAGAGGGTACAGAGAAGGGCAACTAAACAGGTAAAAGGTATGAAAAATCTTAGCTATGAGGAAAGACTGGCCAATTGGGGATGTTCACACTGGAGAAAAGGCGCTTAAGGGGTGCTATGATAACTATGTATAAATATATAAGGGGATCATAGCAAGGGAGGGAATACAGGGTTATGGAAGATAGCTCATAGTACAAGTTTATCCAGGGACTAGTTAGATTGCCATTGGAGTCAGGAAGGAATTTTTTCCCCGTCTGAGTCAAATTGGAGAGGCTTCAGATGGGGTTTTTTTTGCCTTTGTTAGTCGACATTTTGTTTCAGTTCTATAAAATTGCCCTGTATTTATTAATAATTATGTAAAGCAATCCTGAAAATCTTCCCTGAACTTTTGACGTGAAAGTAGCTATGATATAATACAAAGGTTTATACGGATTAAAGACTAAAATGGTATGTGCCATAACATGGCTAGATAGACATTGTCACAACTATGCACCCTTGTTGATAATTATCCATTATGGTTAAACCTTGCACCAGTCCCAAATATTTTCTTTGTTTTGTGAAAATGTGATAACAGCTGTACGCATTATATTACCTGCGGATTTGTTTAAGGATATAATCTCTGGAGATGTACTTGATGTTTTCATCGACCACAGAACGAGTGCCTTCCTCCTCTGCCAGCTGCTTCTCCAGCCACTCAACCACATCCTTATTATTGTCCCACAGGTAGGCCTGGAATACAAGGAATATCTGACAGATTTGTTTGTTTACACAGGCTATTGACACCCCCAAATTCATCAACTGGACACAGATTATACAATATAGAAAGTAGAACATTCCTAAATTGTTTCTAATTTTTCTTAAACATTTCTACGTTAACATTTCACTGAATGACAAAATTCTCATACCAGCATTAAAATATGACATTTTTATACTGTTTTACATTTTTTGATGTAGCATAAATGTGGCTAATATTAAATAAATGTGGCTAACATAAATGTGGCTAATAAAACACCACAATACCAAAGGCTGAAACAATGAAACTTTTTATAATACAGTGGTGTGCAAAACTATTTGCCCCCTTCCTGATTTCTTATTCTTTTGCATGTTTGTCACACTTAAATGTTTCTGCTCATCAAAAACCGTTAACTATTAGTCAAAGATAACATAATTGAACACAAAATGCAGTTTTTAAATGAAGGTTTACGTTATTAAGGGAGAAAAAAAACTCCAAATCTACATGGGCCTGTGTGAAAAAGTGATTGCCCCCTTGTTAAAAAATAACTTAACTGTGGTTTATCACACCTGAGTTCAATTTCAAAGGTTATAAAGCCATTTCTAAAGCTTTGGGACTCCAGCGAACCACAATGAGAGCCATTATCCACAAATGGCAAAAACATGGAACAGTGGTGAACCTTCCCAGGAGTGGCCGGCCGACCAAAATTACCCCAAGAGCACAGACAACTCATCCGAGAGGCCACAAAAGACCCCAGGACAACATCTAAAGAACTGCAGGCCTCACTTGCCTCAATTAAGGTCAGTGTTCACGACTCCACCATAAGAAAGAGACTGGGCAAAAACGGTCTGCATGGCAGATTTCCAAGGCGCAAACCACTTTTAAGCAAAAAGAACATTAAGGCTCGTCTCAATTTTTCTAAAAAACATCTCAATGATTGCCAAGACTTTTGGGAAAATACCTTGTGGACCGATGAGACAAAAGTTGAACTTTTTGGAAGGTGCGCGTCCCGTTACATCTGGCGTAAAAGTAACACAGCATTTCAGAAAAAGAACATTATACCAACAGTAAAATATGGTGGTGGTAGTGTGATGGTCTGGGGTTGTTTTGCTGCTTCAGGACCTGGAAGACTTGCTGTGATAGATGGAACCATGAATTCTACTGTCTACCAAAAAATCCTGAAGGAGAATGTCCAGCTATCTGTTCGTCAACTCAAGCTGAAGCGATCTTGGGTGCTGCAGCAGGACAATGACCCAAAACACACCAGCAAATCCACCTCTGAATGGCTGAAGAAAAACAAAATGAAGACTTTGGAGTGGCCTAGTCAAAGTCCTGACCTAAATCCTATTGAGATGTTGTGGCATGACCTTAAAAAGGCGGTTCATGCTAGAAAACCCTCAAATAAAGCTGAATTACAACAATTCTGCAAAGATGAGTAGGCCAAAATTCCTCCAGAGCGCTGTAAAAGACTCGTTGCAAGTTATCGCAAACGCTTGATTGCAGTTATTGCTGCTAAGGGTGGCCCAACCAGTTATTAGGTTCAGGGGGCAATTACTTTTTCACACATGAAAATGTAGATTTGGATTTCTTTTCTCCCTAAATAATAAAAACCCTCATTTAAAAACTGCATTTTGTGTTTACTTGTGTTATCTTTGACTAATAGTTAAATGTGTTTGATGATCAGAAACATTTTGTGTGACAAACATGCAAAAGAATAAGAAATCAGGAAGGGGGCAAATAGTTTTGCACACCACTGTATAAGAAGCAATAATACAGTACAAGCACAAGTAGATGTTACAACAAAAGTAATTAAATATGTCAGGCAACCCCCAAGGGAATCAATGACACGTTTGTTCAATATTATCGGAAGCTATACAGGGCCACACAAGAGGGGAATTACCAAAACCTGAGAGAATACCTAAGTAATATCCCCCTATAGAAACTACATAGGTAAGAACAACACCAATTGGAACAACCACTGACAATCGTTGAAATCAAAGAGGCAATCTCCTCCTTCCCTACTGGCAAGATGCCAGGCTTGGACGGCATCCCCATAGACTGGTATAAACTTAATCTAGACAGCATGGCCCCTAAACTGCTTCAGCTATACCAGACAGCCCTAGAAGCCGCCACCCTACCCCCATCTCTTAGGGAAGTCCTTATACCAAAGAAGGCAGGCAATCCAACAGACTGTGCTGCTTATATCACTCATATCTAACGATGTCAAAATCCTGGCAAAAGTCTTGGCTAACTGGCTTACCAAGGTTATCCTATCCATTGTACACCCTGACCAGTCGGGCTTCATGCCAGGCTGGGCAACCAACGTTAATATACGTAGGCTTTACACAAATCTCGATTTGGCCCGAAAGGGAGATACCCAGGAGTAATAGTTTCCCTGCATATCAGAAAGGCCTTCAATTAAGTGGAATGGAGGTACCTATGGGAGGTGATGGCAGCAGGGCCGCCATTAGAAATCACGGGGCCCCGTACAACAAAATTTTCGGGGCCCCCTGGACCCCGCCCACCCCAGATCCCGCCCACTTCACCACCCAGACATCAGCACTAAAAAAGGTGACCCCCCCCCACACACAAGTTATAAAAAGCTATTGATGGTCAGGGCCCCTTTTTATAAGTTAAAAAAACTGTGGCACCAGGGCCCCCAAAAAAGTTTTTTTTAAAAAAAAAAAAATTGGTGGTCAGCGCCCCCCTACAAGTTAAAATAAATAATTGGTGACCAGGGCCCCCCTATAAGTTAAAAAAAAATTGGTGCCAGGGCCCCCATAAAAGATTTTTTTTAAAAAAAACATTGGGCCCCCTTAAAAGTAAAAAAAAAATTGGTGCCCCAGAGAATATTTTTAAAAAAACATTGGCGCCAGGGCCTCTCCTTACAAGTTAAAAAAAATTGGGGCCCAAGAGAACATTTTTTAAAAAAACATTGGTGGCAGGGGCCTATAGAGTATTACAATAATACATTGGCGGGCAGGGAATGTAAAAAAAAAAATTGGTGTTCAGTATTGAACTCGTGGCTTCAGGACTTCAACTACACCTTATTTCGTGACTTCGGGTCTTTTCGCCAATTTCAGGACTTCAGCTATTCGGCTTTTCAGATGGAAGAGGTGGCGCGGCTTCACCGTGGTCAAGGGGGGGCCCTGCTATTTCAAAAAGGGCAGCACAGCTGGGCTCCAATGGGCATCCACACATAGACAGGGTCAGACTGGCCCGGAGGGACACCATGAAAAAAACCTGGTGGGCCCCAACCCTCATGGGCCCCCGTCGGGCCAGATCCCCTTCTCCCAATCCCAGTTTGAAAAGAAAAATTTCCTAACGTGCGGCAACGTGCGCGCATGCACAGTGATGCGTGGTGTGCTGGGCAGCCATGTCAGCGTTTGTGTGCCCGATGGCTCTGCAATAGGTGAGGAGGGGTGGGGGGGCCCTGGACGGCAGTCCTGTTGGGCCCCAGGCCCAGCAGTCCAACCCTGGGCACTGCAATAGGTGAGATGGGGAGGAAGGGTGGCGAGGGGGGGGCCTGGACGGCCGGCGGGGGGCCCTGGATGGCAGTCCTGGTGGTCCCCCCAGTCCGGCCCTGTGAATAAGGGCAAAGGGGGGGGCACTTTCTCCCCCTGGATGCGCCTTGAGTGTGTGAGGCAGAGAGAGGAAGGAGGAGGGATGAGTGGGGGAGACCCTGGGATCCATTTTGGGACATTGGGAGAACAGACCCCCGGCTGCTGCACTCTCTCCTAAGGAAGAAATACAGACTCGCCTCTTCTCACTGATTTAAGAGGCTGCAGTGACAGCTCCGTTCATGCTGCAAAAACTTGTTGAGTTGCAAACTCCCCCCTCGCTCGATCCTTCCTCCTTAGCCCTCAGCCCCTACCTCCTCAGCTCAGCCCCTCCCCTCTTAACCCTCCTCCGTGCTCTGTGTTCAGCTTGTGAGCTAAGGTTTTCATGTCAGCCTTGAGCACGGAGGAGGGCTAAGAGGGGAGGGGCTGAGCTGAGGAGGGAGGATCGAGTGAGGAGGGAGTTTGCAACTCAACAAGTATTTGAAGCACGGACAGAGCTGTCACTGCAGCCTCTTAAATCAGCGAGTAGAGGCGAGTCTGCATTTCTTTCTTAGGAGAGAGAGCGCACGCAGCTGGAGCGTCTGTTCTCCCCCCCTGAAAATTTTTCGGTGGACGCCTCTGCGGGCCCCCCTTCAGGTCCGGGCCCCGTTACAGTAGTACCCCCTGTGCCCCCCTGATGGCGGCCATGGATGGCAGTAATGGGTTTTGGATCTAAGTTTACCAACTGGGTCCCACTGCTATACACCAGCCCAGTAGCCAAACTTTACACGAATAAACTAATATCTGATTCCTTTCTCCTGGGCAGAGGCACTAGACAAGGTTGTTCACTCTCCCCCTATCTGTTCACACTGGCTATGGAGCCACTAGTGACCCCGCTTCTCAAAGGCCTGTGTTTTTGAGGGGTGGAGAAGCGCATATCTTTATATGCGGCTATATGCCCTGGTGTACCTGGCAGATGAAGTGCAGTCTCTAACCGCACTGTTGAGACTGGTTGACCACTTCGGGGAAATCTCAGGGCTTCAAGTTAATTGGCAAAAGTCCAGCTTTATGTGACTAAACAATCACATGCCATCCATCCAAGCACCCTTCACAGAACTACGTGTTGAGATGTTCAAATACCTGGGTGTGTGGGTCAGTGCGAATCCATATAGATACAGAGAGCTAAATATAGAACCACTGCTGTAACAACTAGGCAGTAACGCACTAGTTGAGCCTTCTGCTTAATCTATTGGGACGCATCAACCTCATAAAAATGGTGGTGCTTCCCAAACTACTTTACTTGTTTCACAACTCCCCTGTCCTACTCCCAAGCAGACTATTTACCAGACTCGACTCCAAAGTACGTTCCTTCATGTGGAACAACAAACACCCTTGCATAAGCTTTAAAACCCTAACAGCCTCTAAGAAGAATGGGGGGGGGGGGTCTAGAGTTGCCCAACTTCTTTCTATACTATCTAGCTGCCCAGCTAATATATGTTGCAGGTGGTTCTCCCCATTGGCTGAAAATGCTGCTTTCCCCATCACAGCAGAGGCTGCAGGGTCAATTGAAGCATTAAAGGAAAACTATACCCCCCAAACAATGTAGGTCTCTTTTAAAAGATACTGAGTAAAACAGCTCATGTGTAAAACCCTGCTTCATGTAAATGAACCATTATCATGATAATATACTTTTTTAGTAGTATGTGCCATTGGGTAATCATAAATAGAAAATTGCCATTTTAAAAAATAAGGGCCGCCCCCTGAGATCGTAAGATTCACTGTGCACACATACAAACCACATGTAAGGTCACATGAGCCAATTAACAGACAGAGTTCTGCCTTTTGCTTCCTCACTTCTTCCTGTTACAGTTAGTGTTGTATTATTTCTGGTCAGGTGATCTCTGAGGCAGCACAGATAGAGTCACGAAATGGTGGTTCAAGGCAAGAGATGTAAAAGGGCAATATTTATGTAAATATATATTCCAGTTTGGTAAGATTCTTTAATATGTCATTCAATTTGATATAAACTATCTGTTGCTTAAGTATTCATTTTGGGGGTATAGTTTTCCTTTAATGAACAATCGCATCCGGGGAACTACCCAGTGGGTGCCCTCCTAGCACACTGAGAATGTTAATCCCAATATGGAAAAAAGCTCTTAAGCATGATAAAAACTGCCTCTGTGGTGCAATTCTCACCTGGATCACTTCCTTACTTTACCCGATCCGTCACTTTGGGCAATATTTAAAATTAAATTTGTCGGTCAACTGTATAACGACCAAGGGTTTAAGTTCTTAGCAGCCCTAACACGGAGTATAAACTTCCTAGAACCATGTGCTTTAGGTACCTACAGCTCTGACATGAAGCCAATAGGCATGGGCTGATACAACTGACACGATCGTACCCCAGGCTACTACTTGACAAACTTTATCCAAATATATGAGAACAGATGTTGGCATATACTCCCACGGTCCAACCCCCCCCCCCGATACCCCAGTTCAAGGGAAAGCAAAAAAAAGGTTTGATTTTCCACATCTGATGTCCGTGATCCTGGAATGACTTACTCCCTTGTGGAGAAATATAAAACTGGTGTGTATAACAGATATATGTTAAAAATATCGCTGAAATGTTATTTTCTATTTCTGTACTTTGAAGATTAATCCAATAAATAAAACCTTTTAAAAAAAAAAAATTAAGGTAAATAAGAGCCTTACTTTAGGCCTGGGTTTAATGGACCAGTACAATAAAGTAAATATATACATATACACAGTATACTTAAGAGAAAAATTACCTATAGTGAGGGAATAATATTTAGTTTTTAATTTAATCTGGTCTTTTACACCATGGGCTTTACAAGTTTCTCTATACCAGTCTAAAGATGGCCATAGAAGTTTTACACAATATTGAGTATGTGAATGGGGGGAGACTTGGATATCAAGTCAGGCTGGCTGGAAAATTCTGATCAGGTGCCCGATACAGTTAGAATTCTATTGTTTCTATCTGTAGATGTGATGATTCAGCTCTAAAACGTCTGTATTGAAAACAAACGACCAGTGGTCGCAGGAATAATCGTAGTGGTTGCGTCTATAGCCACCTTTATTGTACTATACACTGTATTTCACACTGCTTCACTCCTCTACACTGGAAGTCCTCAGTTTGTATGTTCTGATACAAGTACTGTACCTTAACTGGGCCTTTCAGAACAATAATGGATATATTATTATCTTTGTGTGCACTGACCAGGACACCAAACTATTACTTTCAATTGATGTTGCTTGACATAGTCATAGGCATTTTTTTATTTGTCATGATTGCTTAGCAACACCGACACACTGAATGATGCCTTTGTTTTTTTTGGGGGGGGGGGCACATGTAGGGTGCAAAAAAGGCTTCAATCAGACCTGCAGACTATGCCTAGAATTGATGCTGCCTATGTTAGACAGCACTTAGTTTAAATGAGACAGAAGTGGGGAGGTGCATAGACATCTCCTCTCCAGCCACTTACCTGCCTACTCATTTAGATGTGCACAGGGGCCCTGCTGCCATGAGATGAGTTAAGAAACTCTCCTCAGGCAACAGCCCCTGCAGGTTACCAGGGGCAGCAAAAAGCCACCGCTGGTAACTTAAAGAGCAGAAATATTCTGATTTTTAAATCATAATTTTGACTCTTCTAGTGCAGAGAGAACACATATAAAGTTATAAAATGAGAATAAATGCACAGGTTTATAATAAAAAAAAGTAGAAGAGATTGTCTGAAGAAGAGAAGAGAGAGATGGGGCATGGAAGTTATAGAGTATGTAGATATTATTTGTCTACATTTGCTTTTGCTAAGACCACATTTCTTTATTTATACCTTCCAGGACTATACAAGAAATTTTGAATAGACTTTATGGGCAGATTTCATCTGCCCCACAAAATCAGCAAGGCAGCACAAAATGTTGTAGGACCCTACAAAATCTGATCCCCAAATTGATAAAGTTGCATGGTGTGTTTTGTTCATGCAGCTACATCTGACATTCAATGTTTTTCATCGAGAAGAAAAAGCTGGTTAGACCATCAGAATTTATCTCGCCAGATGAAGAAGCAGCATGCTGCATGTGTCATGTCGGATTGCAAATCTCCGATACAGTTTTCACATCAGATATTTGTATCAGTTCCATTATATTTTGACAATTATACAGGGACACTGGCAACTTCCTTTAGCACATTTTATTGCAGAAAACCGGAATACTTTTCTGTCACATTTTTCTGCAATAAAATGTGATAAAAACAGTTGCCAGTGTCTGGTGGTATGCTTCTTCCCTGTATAATTGTCATGGTTCATTGGGCCTGGAAGCAGCCTGGAAAGTGAAAGCACCTACCGAAAAAGTAAGTGGTGTGCTGCAATAAAAAGTGTTATTTGGACAATAATTTCCATGATATTTTGACCCATGTGACTACATCCGACTTCTACAATGTCAGTCTGACCATCCTACATCTCTTGTTTAGTTTAGCCCTTAGACGACTCTGTAGTTTTCTAATCAGACTAATTTAGTTCTAGTTAGTATATATACAAATACTGAAATAATATACAGTATTCTTGTCCCAGTCCCACGTAAACACCAGAATGGAGAACTAAAGAAATGAAAAGATCACTACATTTTTGGGGGGTGGATGCCCGAAAACCCCTATGACGTCTATCAAATTGGGGCAATGGGTCTTTAAAAAGTCCTATGATCCACCCCCTTCTTCCTACCCCCATACTAACACACTTGCCAGTAATGTATAAAATGGTAAATCCCTGAGTAAATTTAAACACTACAGGAAGTAAAACATTTAAAAATTATTTCATCCATGTAGGGTATGGGATAACAATCGGTTGGACCACTAGGTTGAACAATACCCCTTCATAGGGTGGTGGGCAGCGGTTCTGTTGATACATCATTTCTCCTTGCCCCACAAATTAAAGACCCCTCTGGTTTCCAATAAAAAGAATTACTGGAAATTCTGAGTACATAGACCTATAGTGTGCAAACATTTTACATACAAATATATGTGTTGAAGACTGCTTTACATTCTTAAAAGTCATTCTATAAAATAGGAGTAGTATAAAGCCGAATTCTAATATAGCAAACTATATAATAACTACACGTTTGCCATTCCTGATAGCGGAGTGTGAGATTTTATCTTGCCGGATGGATGAATGCATTATGAGTTAAGAGTGTTTAAAACCTAATAGTTCCTCTCACTCCTCATTTTCTTTACAAATCATTTACAAATCAGTTTGTGTTTGTCTCCCACAAAGCCAGGTTACACCATTAGTGTTCATTCATATTTATGTAATTTGGTCTGGGTAATTAAACACAAAGCTTGTCATTTAACTGCACTATTCTTCTCTGTTATTGCTTAAAAAAAGATTCAAGCAACACTGACTTTATTGCAAAGAACAATAGCCAGGCATGTATTTTAGTAAATTTGGTACTGAAACAAAATCCGGGTAATGAAAACCAAGTGCATGTGTGGCTATAGATATATATACAAACTAAGGGGAAAACTCTTAGTAAAGCTACATTATAGGGAAAATCGTAGGGATTTTTTTTTTGGGGGGCTAGAGAACCTACAAACCAGTCATAGCAAAAATCCACCCAGTCATGATTTGCTGATACTTTCCTGAAATTACTAAAAATAAATAATATTGTAGAGGTAAATACATATTCAGTATATACACCCATGTCTTCTGTGCTGCTAAACATTAACACAGTTTGAATTTATATTTAAATTAGCCAGTAATTTTATAATGCAGTAACCTGGTACTGTCTATCTGTATTACAGAACCAAAATCTATTATTTATAATTTAGGCTCCATATAGTCATTTCATATAGTAGTTTGTGGCCTCTCCCTTTTTCCTTTTTATAGCCTTTTGTGTATTTTCGTGCATATCTTTCTAAGGCTTTTTTTGTTTTTCCCTGTGAATGTAGTAGGGTAGTATATAGTGAATAAAGTACCACCTATTGTAAAATAAAAGGATATTATAAGTCACCGAGGAGTTCCATGACCATATAAAAGAACAAGCCGGAGGTCATGAACTCCGAGGTTACTTCTAATGTCCTCATATTTTTATTTATTTATTAAAATACACAAGTTTTGCTGAATCATGTGATGAAAAGGACATCACTACTCACCATTTATAACTGGTGACATCACTAGTCACTCTTTATAAGGATAGAATTTACAAGATAGTAATGGTTTTTGTGTATTATATAATTATTCTTTATTAATATACAGTAGCTCTGATATATTATGCAGCACTTCATAAAGACTCTACATCATTCTCTTCAGTCCCTGCCCCTTTCCAATCCCTGTTACATTCACACACTATGGCCATTTACTGTGTATGAGAAGCTCTGCTTGTTAGGTTTTTTGGAGTGTGGGAGGAAACCAGAGTACCCAGAAGAAACCCACACAAGCTTAAAATGCAAACTTTTTGCAGATTGTGCTCTAGCTGGAATCAAACCTAAGCACTGTGATCAAGTAGCCATTGTGCCACCATGCTGTTCAGCAGATGATGGAACTAGGTTCACATCACAGGTAGTGTGTGCAGAACTCTCAGGCATTGATAACTTCCAGATTTTCTGCCCTGACAATTCAATATCTGGCTTAAATCAGATACAAATCGGGGAAGATTATCATTTTGGAACCGCAGTGGTGGAAGAGGGTTATGTATGGCAAAGCCAAACCCCAGGGGAGTGACTGGATTCCTGTCTAGGAATGCTCTTCTGCCTATAACATCCTTTGGCTTTGGGCCTGGTCCTCAGCTTCTCAGGTTCCAACAGCACTTAACACACAAGAAGCCAGTACTCCCACAAGGGCAGGCAAGGCTGCCAAATGTATACTCTGGGAAGGAGCCAGTAAGGAAGGAGCTGGACTTAGTCAGACAGGCTGGGTCAGAACCAGATAACAGGAGTAGAATCATGAGGCAAACTCAAGGTCAGGAACAAGCTGTAGTCAGAACCAGGAAGTCACAGGGAACAGGAGCATGTAGCAGGAGTCAAAGCAACATTAATCAAATGGAACAGAACACCTAGGACCAAGTAAGCTTGACCTATAATGGGCAGTGAGTCAGTGCAGAGCAGAGGGTCTGAGCACCTGTATAGAACAGCACCTGTATAGAACTGCGGTATAGGAGACTACATAGCAACCCTCAGGTCACTGGTTCAAAACCAGGCAGGATGTTATAAAGAGTTAGCAGTGCAGTAACACAGAGGAACTGATCATTTAGTTCTTTTCATCAAGCTAATTGCACTTGTTCACTAAAATCTAATTATGGATTGTTTGCCAGGGGATACTGTACTGAAGCTGATTTTGTACCTGCGCTATTCAATGAACCCTAATATGTGTAAACATTAAATAAATATCTAAGGCAGAATGCAATAATATACTTTGAGAGCATTGCAAATGTGGTTATTCAGGATTTAACTGTATTACTACTGTAATTAACATTTATCGTTAGTGGCATATTTCTATATTTCTATTACTTGATTTCAGATCAATTTATGCGAAGGAACAATGGCGGGGGATTGAAACTGTGCATTGATTAGCTGATATGATTTGTCCAGGCTTTCATGAAAGTAGGTATCAATTATGAGCAGGAATTCTGTTATACCGCCAACATGGCACGGAAACAAATCTATGGGAAGGAATTTGCAATTGAAATTGCAATATTTTAAGGTTAACTGCTTCCTGCTCCTACAGTACAGATGTACTTTTCGGTTTAAAGGGTATACATTATATACCTTTTATAATGAAAGCACTGGTGCACTGCTGTACACACCGATTTCTTCCTGTCAATAATAGTCATGGATCCCCTGCTGATATCCAGGAACCAAGTGGTGCTGTTCCCAGCAATGAAGCTGCCACTCAATGAAATGACAATTAAGTATACAGTAACCAGGGACTCTGCACAGAACGGTGCCTCATTTGCTTTCATAACAGCATTTAAATAATGTTTTGTGGAATATATTACAGGCAAAAACAGTATATTACAATCCAATAAAGACAATGATGGGTGCATTAAAAGGTCTAATTAAAAATTGTAGAAATGAGATTTGATTAAAGTTTCTCCAAATTTTAGGGGGTTATTTATAAAAAAAAAAAAAAAACTAACATTTTTCATGATTTATTATACCATGAGGCTGCTAAAGGTCTGAATCGGAAAATACTCCATTTCCAAGCAGTCAGGGTCCTGTAAAAATCAATGGCATAAGTCGTCTGCACTGAGTTTCGGCCAAAAATTCGGGGGGTTCACAAAAAATTTCTAGGGTTTTGGGCATAAAACCAGAGAAATTTGGGGTTGTTTTTTTTTTTTTTTGCAAAACCAAGAATTTTTCGAGTTTTTTTCAAAACTGATTTCATTTAGTTTTTTCAATGATAAGGTCAAATCATGGATTCTAGTTTGGTTGGACTTTTTTTACTTAAAAAAATCTGGAAAAAAAAATGGATTCTGATAAGTAACTCCCTTAATTTTAAAAGTCATATTTAATTCAAATTTTCATGCCTGCTGATAATTTTGTCTTGGTAATAATGTGAACGTAAGGACGCATTATAAGAAAAGAGGACTGAAGCCCCCATTCTTACTGAAAAAGGAAAACCAGTGACATTAATTATTGCCACAGGGAATGGAAACAATGTTCTCATGTTATTTTCAATTCAGAATTTTACTCTTGATATAGGAAAAAAAGGCAAAACATTTTACACTTGTGGGCAAAAACTCAAGTTGCCAGGTGTGCTCATCTCCCCAAAAATCTGTTAGTTGGCAACAGTTGTTCTGCAATGAGAAACATACAATGCAATGTAGAGATAAGGTTCTGTATCAATGGTCACATTTCAGGTATTAGCCCACTTTAAACACCTATAGACCTATTGTGATTGGACATGATTAGGCTTTATTTATAAAACTCCAACATATTCCATTGCACTTTACAGAGATGATAAATCATTGCCAGTTGTGCTTACAGTCTAGCGTTTCCGTCACATACACACCATGGTCGATTTACTCATGAGCAAATGAATCTGCTTGTATGTTGTTGGAGTGTAGGAGGAAAATTACCCAGAGAAAACCCAGACTGAGAGAAAGGAGAACTTTGTCCTATTTATTCTAAGAGAGATAGGAGACTATGATCTTTCTTTGTTTGATAGTTTAGTTTGGATGGTGGCCACACACACAAGCTCTCTGAATCAAGGAGTAAGACATCTCCAATCCAGTAAACACCACCTGCCATTTTTTTTAAAAGGCTACAAGACCTGGAGAATACTATGCAACTAGTCATTTGTAATGTGTGTATTGACTTACCTGAAACCCCGGGCCGGTGCTCCTATCAACAGAAAACTGCACCGGCCCAGGGTTATACCCGTAAGCACCATGGATTGCTCTTTTTCCGGCTTCAAATTTCCTGTTGCAAACATATGCGCAGTTGAACGGAATAGCCGACTTTTTCGTTAAAGTTTGGCTTCTTCGTTCTACTGCGCATGCGCAGCCGCGCAAAGGAATGAGGAAGACTGAAGAGAATCGCTCACTGGTATAACCCCAGGCCGGTGCAGTTTTCTGCTGATAGGAGCACCGGCCCAGAGTTTTAGGTAAGTCAATACAATCACTTGCGGATGCCTAACATTCTGCAACCCCCAAGTGCACAAAGCCTTTCCTTCTCCTTTAAAAAAGTAACAGTTGAGAGTGAGGAGCAAAGGCAATTTTAGTAAAACATGGTATATGGAGAAGGCAGAAGTATCACTGGAAGTCATTTTTCCACCCAAACCTCAGTGTGTGGTTTTGATTTGCAAAACATGTGTGACTTCTGAGTTTTCTTTCACTTTATTTTATTCTTTGCACTTGCAAGAGTGGATAAGCAAGATAGTCTCAAATTCTCAGGAAAGCAGAAGCGAACAGCACAGAAGCATTATAACTGATGATGCGGCAGAAACCTTTTAGGAAAGCTCAGCTATCTCTTCCTAAGTGTATTCATTTTATTAATGCCAGAGGAAACCAATGTTTATACCAACTAGCAAATCCTCCTCAACTAGGAAAATATTTGTGCCTGCATTTGCATGCAATGTCTAACCATTCATACAGTACAATTCCATAGTGAGCCGTTGTGATTAACTACATCATAAAGCTATTGCAATGCAGAATATTGTAGTCTGGGGAGCTTTGCATACATTATCTCTCTGTGCCGATATGTGATATAAACCAGGGACACTAGTTTAGAGAAGAATGGATAGAGTTATTCTGCAACACAGATGGCAAAAAGCACCGAATGCCTCTGTCTTTAAGGTCCATTATTTTGTCCCAATTCTCCAAATCAAAGATTTTATTTAAAATAAATGTATAAATGCAAGCTTTTTATTCTGTGCTACTTATTTTTTATTGTGTGGTTTTAAAATATAAACTAAATATTAAATTGCAAATGAGAGCTAGAGAGGTTGAAAGCTACAAAACCTTATACACTATATAATAGTACAGTCTGTACTATTATACAAAGGATACAGCAGAGTAAAAGTGGCATCACCTAATCTTAATGTATTTATTTATTGCAGTATATGTAAGTACAATTAAGCAGTAAGTCTAGTTTTATTAAGGTTGGCACTGGCTGTATGGGTCACCTGCAACAAAGCCAAAAGTTTGCTCCAAAAACATGTGATTCCGAACACTTGAGTTTGTTTGGTGAAGATACATAAACCTATAGGGGATACTCCCTGTTATACTGATATGCCTTTATCGTTTTAAAGGAGAAGGAAAGATTACAACTAAATATGCTTTATCAGAAAGGTCTACATAAATACACCAGTAAACCCTCAAAGTAATGCTGCTCTGAGTCCTCTGTCAAAAGAAACACTGCATTTCTTTACTTCTTTTGTGTACACATGGGCTTCTGTATTAGACTTCCTGCCTTCAGCTTAAACCTCCTTGCCCCGGGCGTGAGCATGCTCAGTTTGCTCCTCTTCCCCCCCCTCCCTTCTCTGCTGTAATCTGAGCCCAGAGCTATAAGTGAGCAGGGAGAGACTCAGGCAGGAAGTGATGTCACAACAAGCTAATACTGCAGCTGCTATCCTAAACAAACAGAGAAAGCTCCTAGAGCTGTTTACTCAGGTATAGTAATGTATTCTACAAAATAAATATAGTGTTCTAGCTTGTAATATTGTGGCTAATATTTTGGAAATAAACTGCCTCTGTAGCTTTCCTTCTCCTTTATGATGTTTTTTTTTATGACCCTTTACTCTTTTTACATTAGTAGTGTGAAAACAATCCCCAAATAGCACTAGTTACAGTCTACAGAGCTTCAACAGTTTCCAAAGATACTTGTATAAGATACAATAATTAGCACTGCTGGCTTTCAGCGAGAGTTTACTGTATTTAAATTCTTTGTGTCTAAGTTTCCTCCAACACTCCAAAAACACAAACAGATTAACTGCCTCCTAATGAAATTGACCATAGTGGAATTAAGAAAGGCTAACATGGCATGCTCAAAACTATCTGGATAGAATCTGGACTTATCTTACATTCTTACAAAAGTATCTAAATGCAGCTGCCACATATTCTGGGCTCTCTGCCAAAAGCCAATTAAGTTTTAGAAATGTTGTATCTTTTTCTGTCTGTTCAGTGCAGGAGATCAAAGAGAAAGTCAGGACATTTCTGTAACAATCAGAGGGTTGAGCTTTCAAAATCGTGACTGTCCCGAGAAAAACGGGACAGTTGGGAGGTATGCGATTGTCTATTCTACAGAGAAAGTTAGACAATGGACAGAGATTATAAAATGGTTTTATTTCTATAATTTCTACTGTGGCCTATTATGTTAAATTTCTCTGTTAATGATTTCAAGGGGTTTTGTATTATTTTGAGTATTATCTAATATTTAAACCAGACATACACAAAAATGGTGATATACAACTGCATTATCCTGGGTTTAATCCACAGCAATAGCTTGGGGTTCATAGAAGAACTAGCGGGTGAAGGCAATTTCCCTTCTACTGAATAACACAGTATTTTGAATGTTGATTTATTTAAAAATCCATTTCTTATATTTTCTGTTCAGTTATATACAAGCTTAATAAATACATATTAGTTACAGTCTTTTCATGGAAAAAGATGTGACTGATAAGTAACGCACATTATATTATGATAACTAGAAAAGCATTTTGTCTTATCATTCTAGTGACAGACCAGTCACCCACTAATATATAAACAAGGTGTATCAAAAAAAAATTTTTTTATGTGTTTAAAATAAACTAATCACAAAAAAAAAAGAGAAACATTCAAGCAAAACTACTCTTGCTTTAAAATCCTGAACAAAGTAAGATTTATCCAGGAATCCCAATGCTTTTAGTTTGTGTGAATATTTAATACTGTTATTAATCATTTTTAATCCGTTTGCTTTTAATTAAGAAACAGCATGATGCTTTCCTATCAACATATGCCAGGGAGCAGATTAATTGTAGCTTAAGATAACTTGCCCTGATTGGTGTAATGTATTAGCTAACAAGACACAAGCTCCTAAACACATGCAGACAGTATTAAAAAAGGAAAAAAAAAATCTCTCACTCACACACCCCGCTATTTCCTACTCTTTCCAGATTCATCCACCTAATGCAGCGTTGTGAGCCTGTATCTTAAGATTGGGTTTCATAATGACTGGTAAAAACTGAAATTGTAGCAGGTGAACCAGTGTGAAAATGATTGAAACTAATATTTGCTTCTTAAAAAGAGCAAAAAACATGAATTCTCTTCTGAGGATGCCTACACATTTGGAATTGGAATAATGATTAAATTGCTTCAAGAGACATGACTGTATAAGAAAGAGGCAGGTGGGCCCAGCCTGAAACAACTTGGAAGAAATTTACAATAAATTATCATTTGGTATTTAAGATTGTCCTTGAATGAAGGCCACTAGAAGAGAAATTTATAGTGCACTGTAGGTAAATTAGTAGATGCTACTTATAGATATCTAGAAATGGGTTACATTGTTTCCTATGTAGCATAAAAGATTATTTGCCCCATTAACAACGACTCCTCTGTTGGACCATATACAAGTAAAAGCTGCTAATCTCCCCATGTGACGTACGTTAGAATTGACAAGGTACAGAAACAGCTGCAAACTTTATTAGGAGCTTCCCATGTTGCATGTTTTTAGTTCATCTCACAGATATGTCAATCTTTTGTAGTTGTTTTTGGGGAAGCAGCAGCTAATGAAATGTAAAGAATTCTTGCTTTTTAGTTTCTTCTGAATACATTTGCCTCACAGCTGCACAATTGCTGTGTGTATATATAGGCTATAGGTTAACAATTTTACAGACAACCACTCCATATGATTTGCAGTAGCTGCTTTTCTTGCAGTTACCAGAGGATGACAAATGTTTTGGTGTGGCATATGGAATTGCTTATTTGCACAGGCCTTGCTTGATGCACTGGAGCATGAACTGAGAGACTGTGTGCCCAGGAACTTTCTTGTGTACCATGTAGTGCGTTATGGACAGTTTCAGGGCACCCATACAGAAGGGACAATTCTGGAAGCCTGGCCCTTTATGAACTCTGGGGGCCTATTACCCATAGAAATATTTCCAAATTATTTTTAATTGTGTTTGTCAAGAAAAAATACAACTTAACTTACACTATATACTGTACATTATTTAAATCTTGTTTTCCTACAGGAAATTGGAATTCTCAATCATAGCAAGCAGGGAAGCACCATTTTGTGGACAGTGCTATTAGAGGAACAGTTCAGTGTAAAAATAAAAACTGGGTAAATAGATAGGCTGTGCAAAATAAAAAATGTTTATAATATAGTTAGTTAGCCAAAAATGTAATTTATAAAGGCTGGAGTGACTGGATGTCTAATATAACAGCAAGAACACAACATACATACAGTCAGCGACTTGATAACTGTTCAGTGAGTTTGCAATTGATCCTTAGCATTCAGCTCAGATTCAAAAGCAAACAGTTGTGGCCCATTTGGCCTCCCATCAAGTCAATCATTGGTTACTGCCTGGTAACCAATCAGTGGAAACCAAGAGAGCTGCAAAGCAGTAAGTAGTGTTCTGGCTATTATGTTAGACATCCAGTCATTGCATGTTTGTCTGAAAACAAAGCTTCAGACCAGTGAACTCCACTACCCTTACCGCACTCATCCCTCCCAACTGTCCAGTTTTTCATGAGACAGTCCTGAATTATTACTGAAATATCTGGACTTTCTCTTTGATCTCCTGTGCTGAACAGCCAGAAAAAAGTTTCTAACTTAATTGGCTTTTGGCAGAGAGCCCAGAAAACACGGCAGGTGCACTTAGATACATTTGTAACAATTTAATATAAGCAAATAAACAATTGTAACAATTTAAGATACAGTAAGCAGGTCTCTTGGGGAAACTGTGACTTGCACTTGCAATTCACCTTCATTAGCAAAACTGTAATAACTCAAAAAATCCACAGAAATGTGTTCTTGCTTTCGTAACCAAAATTTTGCAAAATTTTGTAAATTAACATGGTAATTAGAGGATGTAGTCACAAAAATGAGCATGGTCAAAAAATTGCTCCACGCAGCAATTCTTTTTTGTTCCTCCTTCTATTTCCAAAATGTTGGGAGGTATGTGCACTTACTTTTTCCCACATCCTCTTTCCATTCATAGCTTTATTTATATATAGTATTGTACATTGAAAAGAGCTTTGCTCAGATATTTGTAATGTTATGTTTTTTATATATATATATATATATATATATATATATATATATATATATATACCGATATATATATATATATATATATATATATATATATATATAAATTCAGTTAAAAACTAGGCTAAGAAGCATATTTGTTAAAGGTCAAAATTTCTTTCCTAAAATTGTGTTTTTTTTACGTTTTATGAAATGTATTGTTAAAATATAAAGTTATTTTGTAGTTTAAAAAAAAGAATTTTGGTTTGTATATTCTTTGGTAGACTCTTGGGCTCTCAAAAATATTCTGGTGTTTTAGTTCTGCTGATGGACCTTTATCAGGACAAGCTCCAGAATTATGGATGATATACAAAAAGCACTGAAAAAATTGTAGGCAAGAAAGAATTTGCATTAGTGTGTCTAAATGAGGCCTCTTTATAGCAAACATGGGTGCTTCTGCACACATAAAGACTGTTGTTTAGAATGTGTGCCATATACCTTTATAGAGCAGAGTAAATGCAAATCATACGTATATGTGTGTTAATATATTTTACAATTACTGCACAATAGATCAGCATACATTGCATGTCCACTGTTTGGAAGCACGGCATTGCTGCAAAAAATGATCTCTATGTAAAAAGAGAACCCAGGATTCCAAGGTACCATCATGACTTTGGTTGGAGATAATTGATAATTGTTGATGGGTGATTGTGTGGACAAGATATATCATTCTGTCAACTAATCCGTGATTGCCCACTTATCTCTGTTACAATTCCTCGCTGACACAGCAACATCCTGGCAATATCGGGACTATGGCACTAGCTAAATTCTGGCTGAAAAATTCACACAATGGATTACTACTCATAATACTTCCATCCTCAACTCAGTGGTCCACAGGTGAAAAAGAATTTAGCAGAGAATGTTTTTTACTTATAGTAATAAGAAGGATCTTTATAAAAACAAGGGCTAGAGCGTCTAGGTTTAGCCATATCCGTAACTACAACTAAGAAGAAAATATTTTGATACAGGTATAGGACCTGTTTTTCAGAATGCTCGGAACCTGGCAGTTTCTGAATAAGGGGTCTTTCTGTAATTTGGATATCATACTTTGTTTACTAAAAAATTATTTAAATACTAAATAAACTAAATATGATTGTTTTGCACAGATTGCCACCCATTCATTAGAAAAAAAACTCATCTATCATTCATTAACTACAGGTACCAGTCATACAAAAAGCTCAGAAACACAGAAAGGCCTTCCCATAGACTCCATTTTATCCAAACTATCCAAATTTTAAAAATAATTATTTCCTTTTTTACATGTAATATTAACACAGTTCCTTGTACTTGATCCCAACTAAGATATAATTCATCCATGTTAGAAGAAAAAAACAGCCTATTGGGTTAATTTAATTTTTACATGATTTTTTTTAGACGATTTAAGGTATGAACATCCAAATGATGGAAAGATCCATTATCCGGAAACCCTCAGGTCCTGAGCATTCTGGATAAAAGGTCCTATACCTGTATATGTATTGTATATATGTATATGTATTGGTACACAGTTCTGCTGTGGGAAACACAGGGAATTCTCTTTTGCTTTTCTTAAAATTGTGAATCATTTAGGATCTGGTAAGCGTAAAGGTGGCCATACATTGATAGATCCGCTCGTTTTGCGATGTCGCCAAACGAGCGGCTCTCCCTCCGATATGCCCACCTTGAGGTGGGCAATATCGGGCAGATGCGATCGTGGGCCCTAGGGCCCAACGATCGGATCCTAGCATTCACAAATGGGCGGTCGGATCGCGGGACTGCATCAACGAACAGATGCGGCCGCGATCCGACGGGGTTTTTAAACCCATCCGATCGAGATGAGAAAATGCCAAGATCTCCCTTAATTGCCCATGAATGCTGAAAGTGGCCTACCGCAGCACACATGGGGTGGATTTCAGCCATAAAATCTACACAAATATGTTTCTGGGGCCAAAAGACGCACTGTGTATGTATTTAGAGGCAATCATAGGCAATTTAGAGCAGTGCATGCCTTTAAAGGGGATGTAAATTCAAACAAATAAAATCCCATTTTTACTTTCTTTAATGAAAAAGAAATCTATCCAATATATTTTAATTAAAAAATGTGTCCTGTTTTTATAAGAAACCTGACTGTATGCAGTGAAATTCCCCCTTTGTTGTACTTGCTCTGACTGCTGTGGATAGGAAACTTCAGACAGTTCCAAACTGCTCTGCAGGGAAACAATCCTACTTTCCACCATTATAGATTCTACAATTTCAGGTTCCTCTGAGTCTACACTGTTACAACAGTCCAACGGAATTGGCAATTGTGCTTGCAGGAAAATGGCCGGTATTTACTGTAAATGACAGTTTCCTGCTACAATCCATTCACATGTTACAGAGTGTCTGTACTGTAGATTGTATATATGCTGTTTAAACAGTGTGGATTGTCATTTGTTTGCCACTTGCAGGGAAACAGACAACATTTAAAGGGCAGAATCACCTGACAGACTCTATACACTGGTACTATCTATTTAGGCAATTCAAATACAGCATTCTACCATAGTGCCATTACTAACATAAGGCATTCTTAGATCATATGATACAACATTCCTTACCTTCACAGTTCCTTCTACTTCTACAAACCATCGCCTAAGCATAGCCTGTATCTGACCATCTGTAAGTTCAGGATTTGCACTGTAAATCTTCTTTTTGGCAACATTTTCCAAAAGCAGTCTCCTTAGTCTCCAATAGAAAAATGTGCGTGATGTCTTCCACTCAATGATATCCTGATAGAAAAGAAAAAAAACAACAAATCATATTCAGATATTATGTCATTGTCCTCAGGACAGCCTTTTAGAATCTTCAATTTTCTAGTGACAAACATCAGTAGATAAAAAAAATGCAATCAATATATAAAGTCGTAGTTTAGCTTTATTATTTAATTGTATTAATTGTATTATTTTAGCTTTTATTAACTGTTGGTATAATGTAGATAGGGGTACTGAACCTTTATGTTTCTGTCTAATCCTCCAGTAACTGATCTGCGTTTCACACGATTGTCCAGTTTTTTGGGTCTTCTCAAATATGGGAAAAGGGGAACAGGGTTTGGATCTGGCTAGATGAATGAGGGCATGGCAAGGGCTGGCATGTAAAACTTACTGTAATAACTCCCTTTTCCTGCATTCTGCCTGGGGTGTCATGCAAGTCTGCAAACTGAACAGCCACTTGGTGGTAGATAGGTAGCAGAAATTCTTCCCTCTCCTTCAGTTTGGTCTCAAGTTCTTTGCGATCAGCAGAACTGATTTCTGGTGTGCCTGAAATAATGAATATGTGACACAGTTATCTCAATATAACATTTGTAGTTGCAGAGAAATGCAAACCTGGCCACTATTCACAATACACATTGGCCTTCTGAATTTAGCTTGTACTGTATATATGTACTGTATATATGCAGTTTCATTCTTTTCTCATTTTACTTAAAAACATTTTCAAAATAGATTTTTGTCCCTTAAAAGAAGAAATTATGGTTTGAGAAAATATATGTTTAAAATACAGTTTTATTGCTTAGGCGTGTTTACTTAAAAATGACTGATAAATAAGAAATTTAGTTAGAGGCCAAAACCTGGCCATTACAGTATGTAAGAGGATTATATAATGATTTGGAACAAAATACTTAAGGATGTACCTTTGATACAATACAATACAATTAGACATATCAAACAATATGGCCTGCAAACCATTCAACTCTATCATTGGGTTTGAAGATATTAACAAATATGTCAGGCTTTCTGCTTAATTTAAAAACAGCGCTTATAAAGATTTCTGACTTCTGTACTCTATTGCCATTAAGTGTGGATGGAGAAGAGGAGATCAGAAGTGATTATCCACTCATTGATTGTTTGTCAGGAGTACTTGGCCCTCCCTGCTCTATTGGAAGTAGAAAGCTCACGATCAATCGTTAATCTCTGTGCAATTAAGCACCTAAGAATGACTTTTGTTGGTTCTGACTACAAAATCTTTCAGGAAAGGAAAATCATTCTTTATCATATGACATATTATCTTTTTTTCAAAAGGTAAACGTTGATTTTGTTGTGTATTTCTGAATGGGGTCAATTCTTCATTCTGAAGACTAAGGCAAAATAGAGATACATGTAGTGGAATGCTAAAAAAAATACTCTAGTGTCTTTTTGTGCAAAAGTATGTCTGTGTACAGGGGCATTTCAGGGGTCTTTGTCGCCCTGATGCAGCTTTTCAGATGCCGCCCCCCCTTGCAGCTGGCGCTAGAGCAGGTTGAAGGGCACATCACTAGTGCAGCAATTGCGCTCTCTGCACTAGAAGAGTCAGAATTCCGATTTAAAAATCTTAATTTCGGCTGTTTAAGTTACCAGGAGCAGCTTTTTGACGGCCCTGGTAACCTGCTGGCTGCTGCACCCCTGTCTGTGAAGGTCAGAGAAAGAAAGTAAGTAGCGTGACACACTCACAACAAAATATATAATAGTCCAGGTGCCTCCTAGAAAAAATAGGCATCAATATAGTAAACTCATGGGACAATTAGTGAAAAAGAATGCTTTTATCAGCAACTACTACTTAATCACTATTGTGTATTCAAATAAAACAATTTTTTCTTTCATCAGACCAAGACTTATGGTGATCTACACCTCTGTAAAGACCTAAAAGACGAAAAGTAAAACCATAACATGAATTCAACTAAAAATAAGTTGTTAATGCTGATGGTGTGCTTTCAAAAAATATCCTGTCTGCAAAAAAAGATAAATGCATGAAAGGTGATCATTTCAGGGCTTACGGGCACCTGGGAATCTTGGAGCTTTATAAACATTCAAGCAGACAGAATAGTCAAATACATGCACTGCACAAAGGAGCATATAAAGACACACCTATGTACATAATTTGCATTTCACATTTGTGAGTAGGGATGGGCGAATTTTTTCGCCTTGTTTTGCCGAAAAAAATGACGCCCATAGACTTGTATGGCGTTGTGCGTCAAAATTAAAAGACACACGTCAAAAAATTCCGCCACGCGACAAAATTTTTTTGACGCCCATAGACTTTAATGGGCGTTGGCGAAACGAAAAGGGTAGCTCATCCCTATATGTGAGCATTATTGTGAACCTTTAAATTCTGTATCCCTTATCTGTTATTTTAAGACCCTAGTTTGTTATAAACAGATTTTTCTTTAATGTACTGGTACTGTATAAATATGTGATGATGATGGAGTCAGAAACCACTTAAAGAAACAGTAACATAAAAACATCAAAGTGATTAAAATAAATTGTACTGCCCTGCCCTAGTGCTTGGTTCAGAAACTCTACTATAGTTCATATAAACAAGCTGTTGTGTAGCCATGGGGACAGCCATTCAAGCTGGAACAAGTAGAAAGGGCACAGGATACATAGCAGATAATAGATAAGCCTGGTAAAAACACCATTCTATTCTACAAAGCTTATCTGCTATCTGATATCTCCTGTGCCTTTTCTCCTTTTTTCCAGCTTATATTTGAATTACCTTGATACAATAAGTTTTGGGTGTTACTGTTCCTTTAAGCCTGAGCATGGGCTTAAACATTTTGTGGAAAGGTATACATGCTGAATATCTGATATATCATTTTCCTTTGTTGTAAAATCTGTTATAATATCACATTCCAGCTGGTGTTTGTGAAAACCTCTCTGGATAGTGTTAAGAAATGTAGGTAATGTAAGAAATGTAGGGAGGGTTCGCTATAAAATGGCCTAGGGTGGCAAAGAATGTAAATTCAGACCTGATAATGTCTACAGATGTACCAGCGTTCATGTGACACCTTATAAACATATTTATGAATTTAAATGAACATCTTAGCCCATACTCATTTCCCTGTTGCAAGCAGAAATATATCAAATAATGAAATGTTGTCAGCAAAATGTAATTTCTTGATTGGATTATTATTACATCTAAGAGAAATTTTCCTTTATGTGTCAAGTGATTTGTACCTCTAGCGATTCAGGAGAAAACGGGAATCTGCCCAAGGTCACAAGGAAATAGTGCTCATTTTGACTCCTGCCTAACAAACTCCAAGCAGGAAAATCTACACATTATTTTCTGAAATATGATCATCACAATAATATATTGTGTTTTTTTTTTTGCTCAATGTCTGCAGCTTAATTTTATATATACTAGAGGGGAGGCTTCACTTCTAGGCTAATAAGAAAAAAAGCAAATGTAATAAATCTACAGAAGGGCCCGTCCTGCACCATGCTCTTATCTCAAATATCAATTTATGTTCCCTCCAAAGCTAAAAATAATGGCTGTGGAGGAACGGAAAAAAATAGAATTGTCTTAGTCCTATTGATTTGTGCGCCTTTAAAAAGGGAACATGGTGGTATGCCAGTGACAGCCCATATCTGCACTCTTCTACAAGCCTGCCAGAGATGCAGTAATATTCCTTGTGCCCTTCTCTGATTACAACCTGCAAGCATGTCAGGGTTCAGGCAGGGTTTAATAAAGTTTCTGCCATTGGAAATGGCCCAGTGCCGCCATGAATCATATGTTCTCATAACATTTAATAGTAAACGGCTTTTTCTTAAATATGGCTAGCTTAACAGTTTAGACAAAATGACTGAGGCATTTTATCACAGGTCTCCTTCGCAACTGCATAAAAATGGACAGTTGCTGAACATACTGCCTTGGATTAAATGCTGCAGCTAGACTATACAAGAAAAGAAAATTAACACATTCATAACCCTGCATGCCTACAAACTCCTTTCCCCAATCCTTCATTGGGGAAACAAAAAACATTTTATTATATTAAACTACAGATGTATACGTTACTGAGAGGGTGAAGGGCAGACTGGCCATATTATCTCTAATTATATCTAGCAAGTGAAGCACTGTGGCCAAATTTTGTGATATGTATACATACTGGGAAACAGAGAAATTGCCTTATTAAAACAGAACAATTAACTTGTGAATGTATTGAAACTAATTGAAGTCTGTGAAGTTTGATAGATATGCTTTACAAATACTCAGTTCATTTTTATTACAGTGATAAGAGATTTAAATATGGCGATGGAGTGATTTAAGTGCAAAAATACTCTATTTTCAGTCATCTCACCCTTTAATTGCATATTTAGTTAGTAATGGGACCCCCCCATACATATTCTCCTCCTGTAATGGTCCCCTAATGTGGGAACCACTACAGTAAACATAGTAATTGACAAAAATTATATGTAATTTACATCTGTATACTTTTTACTCTCCCAGCCTTCTTAAAGGGATTCTGCATGATTTTTACGGTGTCGTTTTTATTTTTTTAATTACACTGTTTACATTACAAATAATTGTAATGTAACGGTTTTCAGATATGCTATTGTTTTTCTTACTCAATGTAACTGAAGGAGTCCCAGTGGGACTTGGATTATTATCTACCAGGGGGCTGTTGTCCTATGTCAGGGAGCTGGTATTTGGTTACCTTCCCTGTTGCTGCTAGGAATAAAGGGAGGGTATCACTTATTATCACTTTAACTTGTAGTGCAGCAGTAAAGAGTGACTGAAGTTTATCAGAGGACATCACATGAGGGCACCTAGGAAATGAACAACATATCTAGCCCCATGTCAGATTTCAAAATTAAATGTAAAAAATTCTGTTTGTTTTTTAAAAAACAGATTTCAGTGCAGCCCTAATACCGGATATGATTTGAAAAAAAAAACATTTCCAGTGATAGAATAGAATTTCTTTCATGTCGCAAAGAAATCATGTACTTGTCATATAATGTGTCTAGAGTAGAGTCCTTACTATCCTTCAAATACAGGTATCTACAGTATATTCCCCTTTTAATTGTACTATAGTTGAAGTTGACATTTCTAAACTAGTTTAAACTAACTAACTGTATATTTTGCAATGTTGTACAGAACTGCTGCTTCAAACAGTTATATAATTTTCCAGATGTAAGCAAAATAATAATAAATACATACAGAATGAACAAATATTAGTCAGGAAAAAGTTTATATGCTCAATAATTGGGATTATCATCAGTTTTGGAAAATTAATCAGCGCTGCTTCTGTTCTGTTTATTTCTTTTTAGGTTACATTTTGCCCCATCTTTCCTCCCTAGTCGTTCCAGAATTGTTTTCAGTTTCTAATCTACACCTTCATTCACACATCTGAATTGTGTGAGTTTTCTCTAACAGTCCAAGTATACACTGGTAGGTTTAACAGCCTCCTAATAAAATGTATGTAGTCTCATGTATGTCACACAGTGTGATAGTGAGACTGGATTGTAAGTTCTACTAGGGCTGAGAGAGATATAAGTGAACTGAACAGACTGTGCTGCACTATTCTTGATCATAACATCTCCACAATCACTCACCTAACTTATTTCTTTCTACATTTAAAGCATTTTTATATTTTTTTTCTCATTTAACAAGACACAGTTTAATTAGGGTTTTTACATTCTATTCTGTTATATTTTAGTAAAGGGGTTCCAAAACTGTCAGACTGGTGTCAATTGGGGCCCTGATCAGTAGCAGATTGAAGGCCAATTAGAATGTTATTTGGGGAGAATGTATTTTAGCTCTACTAGGTATTCATGGAAGCCCAGCCTTGCTGGCAATTAGGAAGATACAGTATATGGGATGAACATTTATTTGCTGTTCCAGAAATTTTTGGGACTACAGCTGAACAACAGATTGCTGACCTCAATAATGCAATATCTGGATTTCATCCATAAAGGCATTCCTGTGTGTCTTCATGATGCTCCAATCAGTCTCCTACATTTGCCTGATTGAAGCAAAGTGTAGTAAATAGCTTTTGCATTCAGTTTACTACATAGGAGATTTTTAAAGGCAAATAAGCCGGAATTTTTGATGAAAAGACGCTTCCTTCAAAAATGTCCAAATGCCAAAAACAAAAGCCATTGCCTAAAACATTGTGTGTGTGTTAATATTAGTTAACAATGAAAGTGTGTTTTATTTCAATTATTATATTTTTCTGTATTTTGACTGTAAGTAGTAACTGCAAGAATCCCCAATTTCAAATTCATGCTTACCTATAACAAGATGTACAAAAATATATAACATTAATCTAAATATAATTAAATCTTTGCAAAAAATCTAATTTGTACACACACATTTTAAGTAGGATTTTGGATTGAGATTTCTTATAATAAATATGCAACAAATATTAATATAAAAAATATAAACGCTGCTCTATACTGTCCTTGACTAAGTGCATGATAGGCTCTTAGGGGGTTAAAAGAAACAGTGAACCCCCCGGTTAATGAGCAGAAATTCAGCAGGCAGCGGAAGATAAATGGAGCTCTCCCTTTTTCTGCTGGAGTCAGCATGAACCTCGGCCCCGCGGCTTGTTTGTGGCAAATGGAGTGCGCGAAATATAAAAGGGCAGTGATCCAGAAGATGACCAACTTTGACAAATTTTAAATTGGCCAGAAAGAAACACCAGAAAAAAATATGCAAGTCTCTGTTTTGTGCGATCTCCCTTCTCAATACCTGCACTAACAGTGTTGCCAAAAAACATAAGTGGAACAGATGAAGTGGTTAACAGTGCTGAACGGTGTAGGGGCCATGTTTATCAAAAACATTGCTCACATACACCCAGCAGCCCAGATGATGGTTCTCCCATTTTTATCTTCGTTCTTTTGCAGAGTTAAAATGTATGAAGCTAAAGAAGGCAAGATAATGTGGTTTGGAACAAAATAATATATAAAATGAAGTTAAAAAAACATGTATGGTAAAGGGAATGTAAAAGAAAAGCAGGGATGCTTTGAAACTGGAAGAAAGAATGACAAATAAGACAAATAAACAATTGGGCCCAATAACAAAATATTAATATGTAAGCAAAAAAACCTACCTAATTTTTCTGCCAAGTGAATGTAGACAGGATCAACTCGACGCATAGTCTTAATCAAATCCTTTCTTCTAAATTTGATTTCTACTGTTCCTTCTGGTTCCAAGACACCCCCTCTGCAAAATCAATCATTGTAATAACTCTACCTACCTTCAGAAGTAACAATTTTTGGGATTTTAAACTTAAAAAATAGTATATTGGAAGCAGATTTTAGCAGCTACAAATTTTTTTTGCAAAGATATTGATAAAATTATTAAAGGTTATGATATGCTGTACCTGCTTTCTTTGTCAGCATACATTTCCATGTGCCTTGGGTTTATTGTGGGATCAATTACTACCCATGAGCCTCCTCTCAGTTCAGCCTGAGGTGGAATGTATACCAACACTGGCTGGCGGTATTCACGTAAACCATCCACAATGTAGGCCCCAAACTTCAGCACTTGGTCATACATATCTGCAAATGCATGAAAGAAATAGTTTTCCATTTTTTTTTTTTTGCATATAATAAAATTACTGAAAAAACTCCTAGCAAAGGGATAGGTCAATATTGCTGTACCATAGAATCTGGGTTTACTATAACACAATATTATAACAGCTCTAAGCCTGTGAAGTCCATGATGTCAGAACTGTTGCCCTAGATTCCCCTATTTTTCTAATAATGTATTTCTGCTGCAGAGGTGAGGTCACATCTGTCAAAAAACTTTTAGTTTAAATTCATAAATGGTCAGTGTCTGAGCCATGCTTTTTCCTGACTGCGAGAAGGATCAGAAAGAAGAGACTTATTCCTCTTGTCCATCAGTTTAGAATCACACAGCTATAATAGCACAAGCTGGAGCACTGATAAATAATCAGTTCTGATGCAGATTGGGAAGCAAAGGAAACAAAAAGTCATGGCTCAAATCTATATTTCAGGTAACATCTCTGGCAAAGCCTTTTACAAATTTTGTGCTCAATAGGCACTTAATAAAAGGCTGAAATTGCAAAGAAATGATGGCATTTAAAAGAGAACTAGGGTACAGATGTTGCAGATTTAGGGGGGCTATTTTCCAAAGGTTGAATTTTAGTTATGTGAATTTTTTTTAACTCTAATAAACACAATGTACTCAACTCAAATAGGAGATTATTTATGAAAAAACTTGAACGTCTAAAATTCAAATAGAAATATCCCGAAAATTTTAATCTAATTCGAATCGAGTTTTCCTCCGAAAAAAACTTGAAATGTTAGGTAGGCTATTAACATCATCAAATGGTTGAACTGACCTCTGCCATTGACTTCTACATGAACTCGGCAGGTTTTCGATGGCAACGTATCGAATTAGAGCTGTTTCCTGGGTCGAGGTGTGATAAATCTCACATTCAAATTCAAGTTGGTGGTTTTAAATTCAAAATTGTGAGTTTTGATTTGAATTTACCATTTAAGCCTTAGTAAATCTGCCCCAAGTCTTGGGGTTCTGTACCAGCTCAAGGCATCCCCAGGCTAGCACTGAATACTAGTTCCTCCATACATGTCCCCAGTAGCTCTCCATCATCTTTTCTGTGGATTTACAGCACATTCTCTGTGCTGCTGTCAATTAATAAGGACTGAAAATATTCTGTGTATACAGATCACAATACAAGGCTGAATAGTAATCAATTCACATGGCAGTTTAGAAACCAGTCCAATTTACATCAGAATTTAATAATCAGCCCTGTAACATCAGCTTCTATGGAATGTGAACCTAATTTTTTGCTGCATGTTCGTCACTGACAAACAAAATCCTCTTAACAAAATCCAAGATGGCGACTCTCTGTGACAACTTTGAAGGCCTGGATCATAATTGTTATAGCGATGCTTTTTGTTTTACTCCATTTACTTGGCTTTTGTGTATTTCTTCTGTACTGAACAGACAGTTGTTACATGGGGCATTTTAAGAATAAAAGAAAAAAAGAGAGTTGGTCAAAGTTTTCATCTCAGTGTGTTGTAGCTTGCTATAGAGCTACATATGAAATGCAGAGAAGTGCCACTAAATAACATACCACCTTTTAGAAACATTTAAGCTTTTTAGCTGTTATGTTAGGCAACGTATTCCCCATATAGCTCTATTCAGGATGGCGTACTACTAATTAGTCACAAACAAAAATATAGTTCACTTGTAATTAATGTTCACTCACTTGTATTACCCAATTTCAGGCTGTGTAGAGGTATATAAACCAGAATAGTACTACTAATTACTATAAGGCACATTGCAGACTTACCTACTCTGATGTGAAACATGCACCTGAACTAATTAATAATTGGTCATACAGCACATTTAGAGGTCTTCTTAGTTCATAATATAAAAATTAGTTTTTAAACCAAACATTTCTAAAATCCACATACTGGAAGGTTAGTGCTGAGTTCAGATGTGAACACTACATGGCTGCTGAGAGAAAACTGCATCAGATCTGATTAGTAGTCAGTTCTGTAGTGCAAGAGTTCTTAAATGTCCACTTCTAAATAGATGAACAGCAGGCATAGGCTCTTGTATCATCTAACAGATGAACTGGTCAAGCATTGTTGGGTTTACTCAACAGATGTAACCTTAGTTGCTGCTATTGTATTGAAAAAATCCCATCGTTTTGCTCACATACAGCAGCCCCAAGCACACACATAGAGCAGTCCCTCAGGCACCATGCATTTAGCAAGAAAAGAAAAATGGGGAGCTCAAGGGGCAATTTCAGAGTCATAGATTGTTACTGTCAGAAAGCTGCCGTACCTTTTGGCTGGTACTCTATGTTCTGTGCTAAAACAATAGATGTGCAGCCTAATTCTTTGTTGGGCTCTTGTCCTCATTTAAAATTGTGCATTGTTCAATAGTACATTTGACTGGCAATATGGCATGTTTAGCATGTGCCGTCATTTTAAATCATCCTACAAATTAATCCAGAGCAAGGGAAACATAGGAGAGGGCGACCAACTAGTAGATCTCCAGCTGATTAATGACAACTCGTAACACTTAATGCTGGAAAATTCATTTCAACAGCTAAATTCAATATGTAAAACATCCCTGTATTAGTCAGTAGCACTATACATGTATGTTTTGTTGGCAAAGCACTGCTCACATAAAATAGATCTCATATAAAGAACAACTTCCATCATATATGTCAGTTGGATAGCCCCTACCTAGCTTAGAATACATACTAGTTTGCAAGGAGGCTGCTGTTTCTCTATGTGTTTTTCAGAGGAAGCACTATGTTAAATTAGGATATGAATACTGCACAAGAAAATGAATTGCCTCCCCAAGCTGCTAAATAAAAATCTCATGCAGTCTCATATGACAATAAAGATACAAAAGGACAAAACATCTAAAAAAAAGAAAGAAGAAATCTGCATGTTAGTATTAAACTTCATTTAATTTGTTAAAGGACATGCTAAAGCATACAGTACAAAGCAATAAAACAAATAACAGAAAATAATATATTCTGTTCCTGTGGCTGTGATGATGCGAGCCCCAATAAATCTTATTTTTAACAATGACTTTCTCTTTGATAGACATAATGAACAAAATGTCGCAAACCAAGCAAGTGCTGAAAACCAAGTGCTTAATTTATGGTATCAGCCTTTTATCTTTAAATGGATCCTTCAACAGGACAACAAGGATTACTTAGAGATGAAAGGTACGCGATTATTAACATTTAGGGGCAGATTTATTAAGGATCGAATAGTAAAATTAAAATTTGAATTTTCAAAAGAATTTTTTTTGGTGTCAAAATTCACACATTCGAATTTGAATCCCCTAATTTGAATGTGAGATTTATCACACCTCGACCATGGAAACAGTTCATATTCTAATATTCGCCATCTAAAACCTGGTTATTTCACATATAAGTCAAAGTCCGTTCAACCATTTGAATATGTTAATTGCCTTACTGTCATTCGAGTTTTTTTCGGAGGGAAAACTCGATTCAAATTTGATTCAAATTTTCGGGTTGGAACTATTCTATCAAATATTAGACGTTCAAAATTTTTCTTAAATAACCTCCAATTCAAGTTGTGAGTATATAACTTATTACAGTAAAAAAAAAAATGAATATAAATTCTAAATTCGAACTTTGATAAATATGCCCATTAATTTGCTACTATGGAAGTTAAAATACAGCTAACCTGTATACTATATCAGTTCACATTTTACTTGAGAAGCATGTATATATATATATATATATATATATATATATATATATATATATATATATATATATATATATATATATATATATATATATACTAAGACCAGATGAGGTCATGCGCACACCTTAAAGGTGAAATAACCAGGTGCCGCCGCTGTATCGAATATCCACTTCTATCTTGTTGTAAGCAGCGCACACTGGATGTTTTTTTAAAAAGTTTAATTTATTTTTCAAAATATTAAAAGCATAAAGCACAGATCGACGTTTCGGTCCTGGTCTTGGACCGTTATCAAGATCACACCTGTTATTAAAAACAAAGCTTTATACACACATCAAAGCACCAAACAGGAAATGAAATCATTGACATTCAAATTAAGGGTATCCTGTGAATCAAGGCAGTCATAGTGAACCATCGTAACAAATATAACGAATAGCAACAATGTTGTTTTAAACCAAAACAATTGTAGCACTCAGCATCTATACAAAATTTCTTATACACTATGTAACTATCCTAGATATAACCACTGTAACTGACATGACTTATATCATTGCTCATCTCAGATTGAGAAAGCAAGTAAGGGACAATTGTTCATTGAGACCGTGTGGCATAAGCGTATTTAGTTTTTTTATCCAAAAACACTCCCTTTGTAGGAGCATCTTGGATCGATCCCCTCCCCTCCTAGGGGGTGGTATATGATCTATACCGATATATTTGAAAGTGGGTAAATGATGACCCTTTTCCAAAAAATGCTTTGCCACAGGTTTCGTAGTATGGTTGTCCCTAAAAGCCGTGCTGATTGCCGAGCGTACTTAAACAGGCCCTACATAAGGCCAGACAGAGAGTGAGTGGACAACATGGAAGTAAGGGGCCCTCACAGAGATTGGTATTCTCCTCCCAGTACTCCGATGTGTCAGGGAAAATTAAGTCAGTTGTGAATAAGAAATGGAATATTCTGCAGGCCGATAAAGGGTTAAAACCAATACTCCATAGTCCTCCATTGATGGCCTACAGGAGAGGGGTCAGTTTACACAATTTACTTGTTAAGACAGATCCAATTGAGTGTTATCAAAAAGAAGGTACTAATTGGCTAGCGGGAAGAAAAAATGGGTGCTTTAAGTGCCCAACCTGCACTTCATGCCGTTTTATGACCCCAGGCCAGAGCTTTAACCATCCACACACTGGCAGGCGATTTAACATCAAGTCCCACATTACTTGTACAACCACCCACGTAATATATTTGATCACTTGCCCGTGTGGTTTGTCGTACGTGGGCAAAACAGATTTGACCCTACGCCAGCGAATGGATGGTCATCGCTCGGCAATCAGCACGGCTTTTAGGGACAACCATACTACGAAACCTGTGGCAAAGCATTTTTTGGAAAAGGGTCATCATTTACCCACTTTCAAATATATCGGTATAGATCATATACCACCCCCTAGGAGGGGAGGGGATCGATCCAAGATGCTCCTACAAAGGGAGTGTTTTTGGATAAAAAAACTAAATACGCTTATGCCACACGGTCTCAATGAACAATTGTCCCTTACTTGCTTTCTCAATCTGAGATGAGCAATGATATAAGTCATGTCAGTTACAGTGGTTATATCTAGGATAGTTACATAGTGTATAAGAAATTTTGTATAGATGCTGAGTGCTACAATTGTTTTGGTTTAAAACAACATTGTTGCTATTCGTTATATTTGTTACGATGGTTCACTATGACTGCCTTGATTCACAGGATACCCTTAATTTGAATGTCAATGATTTCATTTCCTGTTTGGTGCTTTGATGTGTGTATAAAGCTTTGTTTTTAATAACAGGTGTGATCTTGATAACGGTCCAAGACCAGGACCGAAACGTCGATCTGTGCTTTATGCTTTTAATATTTTGAAAAATAAATTAAACTTTTTAAAAAAACATCCAGTGTGCGCTGCTTACAACAAGATAGAAGTATATATATATATATATATTGTTTTTCTTGGTAATTTGCCTACTTATTTATTTATTTTGTGTGGATTTTCTGTTTGATTTCACTTTCTGTTATGTTCCTTTTTGATAAGATGGGGTGCAGGAGTCCAGTAGAAGCAGATGGGCACTTAAAATGATGTATTTATTTAGTATGTTTAAAGATCATGCACAAAACATATTTCTGAACACTGGTTGTTTAGAAAACAAAAATTTTAATTAAAAAGGGTTAAACTACAACAGAAACCGCTGAAAGTCTAACCCCAACTGAACATATTGGGCTCAGCTGCATATTTACAGTGTGCCAATGACTGTCAGTCCCATTTTAAAGGACAAGAAGTTTAACTAAAGAAGTAGGACTGTTGTACATTATGTTTTGGGCTTTTGTACCAGCCCAAGACACCCACAGCCCTTTAGCAGTAAAGATCTCTCCAAAGATGCCCCAGTAGCTCCCCGTCTTCATTTCTGCTGATTCACTGCACATGCTCTGTGCTGCTATCACTTACTGAGCTTAGGGACCCACTCACAATATACAGTACACATAGAATGTAAATGTCACAATATAAGGCTGATTAGTAATTAATACAGATATCTACTACATGGCAGCACAGAAACCAGTGCAACTAGCATCAGAATTTAATAATCAGCCCTGTAGCATCAGCTTATATTACAGTCAAACCTAATTTTCTGCTTGATAATTTACGATGACCCCTAAGCTTAGCTTCTCAACAGCTGCTCAGAGCCCACTGAGCATTTGAGTGTTACAGACACTTTCCAAGATGGTGACCTCCTGTGACAAGTTTGAAGTCCTAGATCATTGCTGCTATTGACAAGCTGAAACTTTAGGCGGGTTCAGTATATAAAACATAGCTGTTTTAGCCATATTCGTTTTTAGGGTTTAGTTCTCCTTTAAAGAGTACAAAGGTGAAATATCACATTATGCAGGTTTTGATAGTGCCCAGTCTATATCAGACAGAAGTTAGAACATAGGCACAATTCCAATATCAATACTGTTTATTTGAATGATCCTTTCAGTGCTTTTCACAATTACAGTAAGTCTGTACCTAATAATTCCTACACGTAAATCAGATTCCTACATGTGAATTTTAATGTTTTCTCAGTACATTCAAACCCTCTACTACTTTTCGATTTTGTTCAAAGGCAGTGTGTTTCTTGCTGTGCCGGAACTTGGGGTAGGCAAAAAAGGCACGTGCCTAGGACTACCCCATGTCCGGCTGAACAGGTCGTGCAAAGCATACGAATGTGAGCCATTGTTTGCACACCTGTGTGCTTTTGTCTGCTCACATGGGTGTGCCCCCCCCTGAGTGTCAGGTGGCCAGTTGGCCTGGCCCAGCTCTGGTTTCTTGTGTTGTATCTGCAATTGTATTATGTTCTGGATCCAGAGAATCAGTGGCATTAAATGGTTGTGTCACAATGACTACGGGCAACTGTCATTAAAAGTGAAATATGAACAGTTCATATGTACATATTTTTCTGGTGGTGCGGCAGGTCCCAAAGTATTGCTATGTAAAAGATGTGTGCACATAAAACCAACAAAACACTTTAGGGCACTGGTTATCACCCCTGGGTGTTTTGTTGCCCCGCCAATTAATAGTGTCCATAGGCAGGCAACAAAATACTTGGGTGGATTCTCGGTTCATTTGACAGAATCTTACCTGTGCACTCACATATCAGGAAATTGTTGCTTAGAAATGCTTACTGAGGGAAACAGGGTGCAATTCTTAGCATTTTGTTACTGTCCTACTGACCTGTTCATTGAATGATAAAATATCCACAATCACTACCCGTGCCAGTTCCCATTGACGGCCAACTCTTACTTTTTCACTGGGGCAAATTTTTGACTATGATACATGATTTTGTGCCAGAGTATAGTGACAAAGCTCTCCACAAAAACAGGGAGAGAGGTAAATAAAACGCATGTATCAGGTTCCTATAATAATCTGCAAGGCTTTCCAGGGTTTAGTTCTAGAGGTTTTTTGTAACATATGGGTTAATTTCCCATGGATTTGCATTCTCTTAGCCTATGCATGCTGAGTCTGGGGCCCCACTGCTAATTTCTAGTAAATTTCACGCTTGATGTCTTACTGTTGTGGGTCATTGGCGCCTCGTCTAAATAAAATGCTTCCGAATGGTTCTTTCATCTAAATATTCACTTGCTTTTTATAATTTAATTTTACATTATGCGGAATAGCCTTCCGGCCACAGACAACTCATTGGAGAAACTCGCTGAACACAATCTTGATATGTTTTTTTTTCTCCCTTCCAGAATTAGACCTCCCAGCCCGAGTAGTAAAGAGGTTTTTTTCCCCACCACTAATGTCAATTTTCAGCATAGCCAGAGCTGTCTCTAATCATTTCCTACTCATTACACACAATTTTGGAATCATTTTACCCACAGTGCAATTGGCTCCTAGTGGTGTAATTGTTTATTTTGCCTTCCTGCATAATCCCTGTCCAGTACTGAAACCAAAACTGCTAAGCAACACCCAAAGGGCTTCCAAGACTGACAACCAACACTTAAAGCATGCTATCATGCTTCCATACACGAGATAATGGATAACAAAATCCTGTCCTGCATGAAAAACAAAATGCTTTTGTTCTGATATGTTCTGAGATGTTCTCAGAAAATATATATATATATATTTTTTTTTTTTCCTCACAGCCTGTGTTTCTGTTTCATGCAAGCAAGTACAAGCAATGACTGTAATAAGAGACTACAATGAATAAAATCTATTTTTGACATTGGAAAGCTTGTTAAGTAACACATATATCATAATGCATTCATCTTTCTTCCTACAAAAAAAAAGAAGGAGTTTATTTGACATTTCGGTCCTAAACCAGGACATTAGTCTGGACCGAAACGTTACATATTTGCTTTCACTTGGCACCCAGATCACAATCCCCCTCAGCCTGCATAAAGAAAACAAAATTTTTTACTGAAGCAGTATTCAGTTGTATAACTATTTTTTTTGTCTAATCAGTCCAAAGCACTTTGTTCCAAAATGACTGTGGCTTGTCTAAATGAGCATATTCATACAAGAGACTGTTTGTGGCATAAGTGCAGAAAGGGCTTCTTTCTCGTCACCCTACCATACAGATGTTCTTTATGCAAATTGTAGAACAATGTACAGATACACCATCTGCAGCAGGTCTTTGGAGGTGATCTTTGGGTTGTCTGTAACCATTCTCACAATCCTCCGCATATGCCGCTCCTGTATTTTTCTTGGCCTGCCAGACCTGGGTTTTACAGTAACTGTGCCTGTGGCCTTCCATTTCCTGATATATATATATATATTTATATACACAGACAAATACAAGAAGTCCTCTGCACTCAAACCACTTAAAATATATTTAAGACATTGAGATATTTTGTTTCTAATATAGTTAGTTAGCCAAAAATGTAATCTATGAAGGCTGGAGTAACTGAAAGTTAGGGATGCACCGATTCCAGGATTCGGTTCGGGATTCGGCCAGGATTCGGCCTTTTTCAGCAGGATTCTTATTCGGCTGAATCCTTCTGCCTGGCGAACCGAATCCGAATCCTAATTTGCATATGCAAATTAGGGGCGGGAGGGAAATTGCGTGACTTTTTGTCAGAAAACAAGGAAGTAAAAAATGTTTTCCCATTCCCACCCCTAATTTGCATATGCAAATTAGGGTTCGGATTCGGTTCGGTATTCGGCCAAATCTTTCGTGAAGGATTCGGGGGTTCGGCCGAATCCAAAAAAGTGGATTCGGTGCATCCCTACTGAAAGTCTAACATAACAGAACAGAACCCAACTTCCTGCTTTTCAGCTCTCTAACTCTGAGTTAGTCAGATACTTTAAAGGAGAAGAAAAAACCCTGTACCCCCCACCCAACGTAGACCCCCCTCTACAGGCATTTCCCCGGGGGCAGTTAGCCTGGGGCGAGGAGGGAGGGGGGTCTACTTGGGGGGTGTTTTTTTTCTACAGAGTTTCCTTCTCCTTTAAGGGGACCCACATGAGACATAACTGTTCAGTGAGTTCTACTGATCCTTAGCATGTAGCTCAGATTCAAAAGCAATCAGTTGTGGGCCCCCCCTCAAGTCACTGATTGGTTACTGCCTGGTAACCAATCAGTGGAAACCAAGAGAGCTGCAAAGCAGGAAGTAGTGTTCTGGCTATTATGTTAGACATCCAGTCACTCCAGCATTTATAGATTACATTTTTGGCTAACTATATTGAAAACATTTTTTATTTTACACACCCTATCTATTTACCCAGTTTTTTATACTGTACAATTCCTTTAATGGGTATGCAATAGACTTCAAAATTTTTGTACTACCTGTTTATAAAAAGACAGCATTTGAACATACACAAACTAAGTGACCTGCCACCTTGCCCACAGAGTAACAACTGGCCACAAGAAATACAATATATTTAGGTATGTGGAAGCACTCACGGATATAGAAAATGTTCCCTCAGATCAACCTGTTTTGATTGTCCTTGAACTGTCATCACTATGACGGTTCATGGAGAACCGAAACAAATCTGTGGGGGGACAAATATTGCAACAAATATATACACAAACATGGGTATACAGAAACCCATTAACCAAAAAATGCCAAATTTTGGAAAAGCAACCTCACAAAGAACCCATTCTAAGCAAATCATTTTTAAAAAAATGTATTACATTTTTCTCTGTAATAATAAAACAGTACAGTGTACATAACCCTACCTATGTTGCATGATTTCATACTGGTGGCAAAACATTCCTATTAGGTTTGTTTAATGTTTAAATGATTTTAAGTTTTTTAAGCTTAAATGACTTAAGGTATGGTGATCCAAATTACAGAAAGATCCCTTATCTGTACAATCCCAGGTCCCAATAATTCAGCATTTAAGTACATTGTGCAGAGTAGTTTATCTGTTCCCTAATAATTTACTTAAGTAATGTCATTCTATATTCATGAATATGAATAACATCTTTTGAAATTAACATTTTTTTTTTTTTTTTTAGAATTTAGAAATTTTGCACCCCTGCTTTGATATTTTGTACATTCTCTTTATTTCTGGATTGATTGATTGAATAATAAATAATTACCTTTCATTCCACCAGAAAATCCTCTCCAGTTTGCAAACACCATAAGGGGAAGTCCTTCCCTGTTGAAATCCTTGATGGCTTGGGCAGTTTTAAAGGCAGAATCTGGAAACCAAACTTGGCCGGCTTGCTGGATTATCTGTAGAAAACAATTAAGTTACTTATTTGGAAGGAAACAGTTATGTAGCTTTTTCTATGTTAATTAAATATGTATGCATTCTAATAAACAAATGAAAATGCAATCTGTATTCAGATTGTAAGAAACCAGGTAAAGCTTGCTTATGTTAAAGGGGGAACTATCATGAAAATGTAAAATAAGCTTCACCATACTGAAATAAGAAACTTTCTAAATACAATCAATAAAACATTCTGCATCGTTTCTGAAATAATCAAGTTTATCTTCACTATTCCTCTCTCAGCATCTGTTTCTCTTCATTCTCTCTTCATGCAGAAGTTGGGTGTCAGATAGTCATTGACAGTTAGATCCAATATATCTTATAATGGGGACTCCCTTTTCTAGCAGATGTATTAGAGCTCACTCAAATAACTGATGCCAGTACAAACAAAATCTAACAAAATAAATTGCCTTTAGCACAAATTCTACATGTAGAGTCAGGATTTCTAGTGATTTTAATAGAGTGAGCTCTAATACATCTGCTAGGAAAGAAAGCCCCCTATCAGATATTAACTGTGTTTTTGGACTTGGGAGGAGGGAACCAGGACTACATGGAGGAAACCAATGTAAGCGGAGGGGGGCATCAACTTCTTGCTCATAACCCTCTGGCTGTAATTGAGCTTAGGTCTCCAGCTGTGTAAGGCAGTAAATCTAACCACCATGTTGACTAAGATCAGTTGTATAACAACAGGGACACACAGCATAACCACTTGCTTTTGAGGAGGCCAGAGTGTACTAGCCAGAGTGAACTTATAAGCACTTTTAATATATATTTGGTTAAAAGGGTCATTTGTTCCATTGGGGAGCTTTAAAGGGAAAACCAAAGCTTAATAAAAGAAGTAGGGCAGAAATGTCTGACATAATGATTTGGTCTTCTATACGAGCTCAAGACAACCACAGCAATTTAGCAGTAAACATCTGCACCACCATAACCCTGTTGCTCCCCATTTTCTTTTCAGCTGATACGCTGCTGTCAGAAATATAATTCTGTGGCAATGTCTGAGAACATGTCTAAGATCATACTGTAAAAGATCTATTGTAAGAATTTTAAGAAATATTAAAGGGAAATTATACCCCCAAAATGAACACTTAAGCAACAGATAGTTTATATCATATTAAGTGACATATTAAAGAATCTTACCAAACTGGAATATATATTTAAATAAATATTGCCCTTTTACATCTCTTGCCTTAAGCCACCATTTCGTGATGGTCTCTGTGCTGCCTCAGAGATCACCTGACCAGAAATACTTCAACTCTAACTGTAACAGGAAGAAGTGTGGAAGCAAAAGACACAACTCTGTCTGTTAATTGGCTCATGTGACCTAACATATATGGTTTGAGGTATGTTTGTGAGTACAGTGAATCCTACGATCCCAGGAGGCGGCCCTTATTTTTTAAAATGGCAATTTTCTATTTATGATTACCCAATGGCACATACTACTAGAAAGGTATATTATTATGAAAATGGTTTATTTACATGAAGCAGGGTTTTACATATGAGTTGTTTTATGCAATATCTTTTTATAGAGACCTACATTGTTTGGGGGGGTATAGTTTTCCTTTAACAAACATTATTTTTTTTAAAAGGCTGTGGAAATATATTTTCAGCTCTATGAAAATCGGATTCTAATTCCATTGAAATACAGAAAAAGTCAATATTTTCCATTTTTATTACCTTAAAAATAACCAAATCAAAGCATCTGTTTCCCTATATTGCAACTCAATAAGAGATAGCAGATTTCCTACCAAATCACAAAATGTCAGCCTCTTTTCTTGAGGCTTTACCTCAATATCACTTGTTGAGGAAGTGCATAGTGTGCAGGAACTTAAAGAAATCTATTTGGATCAATGCAATGTCTGCAAGCTCTAAGATCAATACAAATAAACCAAGCTGCTAGTTCAATAATTTAACTTGATTTACAGTTTAAACATGAATTAGTTAGCAATGCTATCTATAAATCAAACAAATCAATATATACAGCATAGCCCTCAAACACTACTACTGATAACTTGCCAAGTGCTGCCCATATTAAGATCAACACTTCCAATTTATATTCCCATACACATACTGTAATTATAAGATGTTTTGCAGAACCATCTAAAGTATATGCAAAATAATAGTCAAAACGTTCCCTTCTGTGCTCTAACATCAGGGGAAAACTGTTTAGCTGAAATATTAAAGACGGTTATTGATTTTGAACACACAAGCACACAGACTATTTTGTACGTTACTGCAAAGCGAAATGTAGCCCATAAATTACTTTTTCAAGGTCACAGTATTATGTTCATATCAACGAACCTTGGCTTCTGAGTCCAGGTTTGCAGGATCAGCAGGTACACTTAACTCTACAGTTCTTGTTTCCACGGCAACCACTCCTACAGGTATGCCTCCTAACCTGCACGCATAGAAAGATAAAACCAGGTTACATCCCTTTAGGCTTACATGTATTATCTGATTCTTGTAAAGGGTTTTTAAAAATAAAAAATGAATTAAAAACGATAGATGGCTATAGGTACTCATGTCAAAGCCCATGGGGAATAACCAGTGAGTTCAAAGCGAAATTGATCATTGCAATAAAGTAATTGAATTAATTCTGCTATTCATTCTGATAAATACAGTAGGTCTGAATCTAATATGTTCCACAGTACATAAATATTAGACAGTGACATTCATTTGATGTAACAGTCCTTAAAGATGGGGCTTGCAGGCTCCTTTGCTTGTATTCTGTGCCTGCAGTAATCTTTTCTCACATATCTTTATTTTGGCTCTTTTTTTTGTATTGCAGCAAGACACTTTTTGTCTTCCTGTTATTTCATAGAATCTTATTCAATCGAAGAAGCCTGCCTGGTGTGATTGCTCCGCTGAGGGGAAGATGCGAGGCAGGAATAAAGAGGAAATAAAAAGTGCCTTCATATTTTCTTGTACACAGACTATACATTTCGGTGAGATGATACTCGCATAGTGATGTATGCATCCAGTGTAAAACACCAGTGACTCATGAGCAGCTGAGGCCGTAGAGTGAAATAATTCCCTCATGCACACTCTCAGGGTAATAGCCTATTTATTCTTTGTCTAGAGTTAGTTACGTTTTTATTGGACTTTTTTTTCTATTTAAATGTTTGTAATGAATTTACAAGAAATGAAAGGTGTGAGAGATGGATGGCCCTACAGGCTCCATCCATACGCAGTTTCAATTTGAGCTTTCAGTACAGATGCCTCTGAGCTTGCTCACCTGCCTTTCCACTGCTACAGTGGGGGAAAAAAAAGAGAGAGTTAGAGAAAAAGAAATTGAAGAGTCGAAAAAGGATAATGAAAGAGCCGGACGTGTATACAGGGAGGAAGATTTTTCAGATTCGGATACCTCAAACTTGTATTCTACTTTTATAGTTAGCATGTAATGTTCTGGAAAGTAAATTAGGTGTTGCCATGAAAAGAAGAAAAGAAAAATGAATAATGCTTTATTGCAGGTTCCCTGAGGCCCACCAGCTGTGGTTTTATTAGTCACAGGGTTGCTGGGAGATTTGCAACAAGTGGAGGGTTTCAGGTTGAACATCCTTGGTTTACGTAATTAGTTTGAAGGAACTTTGCTGGCTAAAAGCAAATGTAAGCATCACAAACTAATAGGTGGAACCTCCCAAGTGTCTCTTTTTGCAGACACCCAGTGTAGGACTGGGACACCAGGGGCCCACCAAAAAAACCTTAGACAAGGGGCCCAACAAACCTTAGACCAGCGGCCCACTATCAGCACTATTTTTCTTTCTCTCCTCACTCAACCTCTATTCTCCTAGTCTCTTTTCTTTACATACTTTAGCCTATTATTCCATCTATTTAGCCTCTTTGTTCTCATAGTAATAGGGAATGGCCTTATAATAGGCCAAATGTTTTGAAGCAGGAAGTTTCCCAGTGGCCCAGTCCGACACTGCAGATACCTAAAATGCACAGACCTCAGCATGGGTGAGACCAGGAGCATGGCTTAGCCACAAAGCATGGTTTGGGCAAATCAGTGACATGGCATAATGAGGCACATCATTTAAATTAAAAAAAAAAATGACAAAACATACAAACATCCTTTTTAACAACATGAAAACAAGAAGCACTCTTTTAGTCAAGTACTAATTTTTAGAATGGAGGTAATAATGTAGTACTCCCTTTAGAATTGAATGAAGTCAGCTGTCTTTTTTAAAGTATTAATAACTGCAAACATAATTTTGAATGCAAATTTTCTTTTAAATTGCTTAAAAAATTATTCAAATACCAAACAGATTTAAAATTAAAAAAACACAGCAGAGACGTTAATTGTCAGACTTGCTTCAAACACACAGCTTAATACGTAAGCACCAAGAGGCATGCAAGCTAATGATGGATGTCTTATTATCAGAGGATTACGGTTATTTATGGAATGGGAAAAATGACTCAAAACAACTTCTGTTTTCCATTATACTTCATATAAATTTTATCAGTCTCTGCACATGAAGATGCTACATCTTGTTTTATGGCTCATCCCTGGACAAGATGCCAGAGTACAATAAAAGACAATTTACAGCCAAGAGCACATATATTCCAAACATACAGTGCACACAAAAGATGAGTTTTGGAGGCACTTACAGAAACCATCCCCCGAAGAATACATTTATGTCTATTATTATTTCTTTTCTCTTTTGGAAATGTCACTGCCTTTGAAAGAGACTCATTTTTCAAGAAGTTTGCAGTACCTTAGAGCCAGGTGAGTTAACATGAAAAGGATAGTAACCAAGGGTTAGAATCATTGAGCCTCAATGCATTGTGTTGAAAAAGGACATCCAGGTGGCTAAACAGGAAGCTTGATGGCCAAAGCTATTAATGAATGTATTAATAAATTAATAAATAATATGTTGAATTACTATATTAAAGTGCTGAAGAAAAACAAAACATAAGGGAATCAGGGATGAAGATTTTTTAATGATTAATTTACGTTGACATTTTATTCATTCTTAGGCGGAAATTCACGAAGCGCCGAACGCTAGCGTTAATTCGCTAGCGTTTGGCATTTTCGCTACTGCGCAAATTCACTAACGAACGCTGGCGTATTTTCACTAGTGTTACTTCGCATCCTTACGCCAGGCGAATTTTCGCTAGCGATGTAACTACGCAAATTCACTAACTTGCGCAGTGTACTGAACGCTACCTTTTACGCTAGACTTCCTTCGCCACCTCAGACCTGGCGAAGCTCAATAGAGTAGATAGGGATTGTTTCCAAAAAAGTCAAATTTTTTTCTAAGTCCCAAAAAACGCTGGCGTGTTTTCTACATGATGGTTGATAGGCTGAAAAAGATCAAAAAAATTTTTGGGGCTCCCCTCCTTCCCCCCTACATTTCCTGACTCATGGCAACTTACCTAGATAGTGGACACATGCGTAGGGCAAAATAAAATTTATATTTGCTGATTTGAAGGTTTTCTAGGCATTTGTAGTGCTGATACGTGTTCCTCCATTGAAATTTGAATTTCGCGCCGTATGCAAATTAGCCTTCGCTAGCGTAACTTCGCGTTATATAGCGAATCAACGCTAGCGCAACTTCGCAACCTAACGCTACCCCTGTGCGCAACTTCGGATTTTAGTGAATTTGCGGAGCGCTGGCGAAAATACGCCTGGTGAAGTGTGGCGAAGTGCGGCGAAGTTGCGCCTGGCGCAACTTCGCATCTTAGTGAATTTGCCCCTTAATGTGGCCACTAGGATAATTCATATTGTGTTTTTCAGTTCATTCCCCATTGTGGAATGAATAAGACGACTAGGTTATATGGTGCCTTTATAAAATATAAGATGCCTTTTGAGTTCTCCTTCTCAGTCTGGTAACAGCTTTCTAGCTAAGAAAGTGCGTGTGTGTGTGCTTGTGCGCAGGCACACTATGTTTTTCTGGCGGATGTGGCAGGAGCCTGCAGATCGCGGATCTGGCCCGACGGGCTGGTTTTGCTTCTAATAATGATTAATTATATCTTACTTTGGAGCAAGTAACCGGTACTGTTTAATTATTACAGAGGAAAAGGAAATAGTTTTAAAAAATGTGGATTATTTGTATAGAATGGAGTCTGTAGGAGACAGCCTTTCCATAATTCGGAACTTTCTGGATAATGGGTTTCTGTATAATGGATCCCATACCTGTATATGAATTAACTGTTGGGACAGTGTTTAGCACATCCCATAGTAATGCTTAATTGTAAGATGATTACACTGTAACAAATTAAAGTCATCGTTTATCATAAATTCATACATGCGTTTGACAAACAACATACATTTGTAACATATGTTTTATAATGTCACGTTTTTCTTCAACAGGTGGGCAAAACAATGAAGGTAGTAGTGATGAATGGGCCGACCTGTAGCCCGCGAGACCTGTGGGTTTACCTGTGGTTTATTATAGCAATTTTTTATGGTAACGTACAATAATGTTTTTGAACTTTGAACTCTCTGCACTCTATTTTTTGAAAACTAGATGAGTGAATGCACTTGCACTATTTGTAATTTTGTGGAAGGCATATCTGCCAGTTTATATACACTTTACACTGTATTACATGACGACTAAAGTAGTTGGTTGAACTATAATTCGGATAACAGAGTTAATGTTGCAAACACTAACAAACACCGCCAAGATCTGCACTATAAGGGCAGAGACAGACGAGAAGATTCGTGTAGATTTAGTCGCCCGGCGACAAATCGCTTCTTCTTCGTGTGACTAATCTCCGTTCACTGCCTCGCCGCCAGCTAAATCGCTGGTGGGATAGCACTTGGACCTATTAGTTTTCGCTCTGAGTGCCACCCCGCAAGCAATTTAGATTCTAGCGGCAGGGAGGCAGTCCGTGGAGATTAGTCGTCTGAAGAAGAGGCAATTTGTCGCCGGGCGACTAATCTCCCAAATCTTCTCGTCTGTCTCTGTCCTAAGACTGGATTGTTTGATATGCACTCAGACGTGTGACTTATGTAAGTGCAGTAAGTTTTAAAACCTTTTAGAAAATAAAGGCAAATTACACTATGGGTGCTGTCCCTGCTTTTTTTGTCTTTACAGAAAAAGGAATACACTGGAGTTGATATTGATATGCTGTTTTGAAATCAGGAATCTTGTAATCTTGTGCCAACCAGAGAGTGGAGAAGCCACACGCTGAGTTTTACTGATTGAAGAAAATGCCATTGCACCTTATTTTAATTAATTTTACCTTTTGAAGCAAGCACTATAAGCACCTTGGTTGACTTAATTATAATTTTATTTTGGAGATAGCACTTTGTAGAAATCACTATAGCACTTTAGAACAAACAAGAAAAATCTGTGCATAGACTGGTTCAAGACACACACAGATTAGTGCTGTAATACTTTGGTGACTGCACGGAATATTAACTATATTGCACTAGGTTCTGTTATTTGGGTTTTTTTTTTCCATAGCCTGTAGTGTTGATCTATAGTTGAACTATAATTACCTGCACGGACTAGAGAGTATTATGGTACAAACCTCTTCAATATCAGTCAGTATAAAGTCAGTAAACCAATCTACTACACTATACTACAATCTACTACACTATATTTTTCCTCCCCCCCACCCATCTTCATGTGGGCCGAGAGCGGGTGCGGGGTGGATTTTAACCTGCGTCCACCCCGTCTCCTCTCCAGAGTCGGGCGCAGGTAGACTTTAAGTTGACTCACACAGAAGGTATGGGACAAACATGTTGCTTGTACCAGAGGGTGCAATGTTGTGCTTATAATAATGTCTTCCTTTTGCTGTAGGCACTACATTAACCTCTTGGCAATAGCTTGTTTAACCCACATCCCCAAAGTAAGGAATACACATGTGCATAATACAGATGGACCCAACAGGTAACGGACCTGTTATCCACAATACTTAATGCCTATTATCCAGAATGCTCAGGACCTAGGGTTTTCTGAATAAAGAATCTTTCCATAATTTGCATTACTGTATCTTCAGTCTACAAAAATGTATTTAAACATTAATTATGCCCAAAAAGGTTGTTTCGCCTCCAATAAAGATAAATTATAACGTAGTTACCGTCAAGTACAAGGTACAGGTATGGGATCCAATATCCGGAAACACGTTATTCAGAAAGTTCCAAATTACAGAAAGGCCGTTTCCCATAGACTGCATTTTCTCCAAATAATCCAAATTTTTAAAAAAGATTTCCTTTTTCCCTGTAATAATTACTGATCTAAACGAAGACAATTAATCCTCATTGGACGCAAAAACCAGCCTATTAGGTTCATTAAATGTTTACATGGTTTTCTAGCAGACTTAAGGTATGAAGATCCAAATTACAGACAGATCTGTTATCCGGAAAACCCCAGGTCTCACGTATTCTGGATAACAGATCCCATGCTTGTACTGTATTATTAATACATAGAAAAAGGAAATACTTTTTAAAAATTTTAATAATCTGATTAAAATATAGTCTATGGCAGATGGCCTTCCTGCAATTTGAAGCATTTCCATAATGGGTTTCTGGATAATGGATCCTATACCTGTAGCTTGTTATTTGAGTATTTATTTTAGCTGATTTATTATAAATTCAAACACTGCCTGAAATCACAATTTCAAACTTGTAATACCCACCCAATTATTTTGCAGTATACCACACACATGGGCACACTAGTTATACACCCATATTAATGAACATTAAATATAATTTCTACTTACCTAGCCCTTCCAACAACTACGGTCTGTGCCCATGGCTGCATGATCTCCATGAAAGAACCATAGTCAAAGAAGCCACTCTGCCACTGCCCTTTCTGAGCTACAAGAGAGAAAAACATAAATTATACATTTACTATTGATTTATTAAAATACTGGACAGTGCTGTCCAACTTCTGTGGTACAGAGGGCCAGAATTTTTCTGGCCTACTGGGTGGAGGGCCATTAATGGAAGCTGGTGTTGACCACTTCCTGTTTTAAACCACACCCACTTTAAACCACACCACATTACCACAAGACCATGTCCATATTAATAGTGGTTCACACCAAAAAAACATAGGACATAGAGTATGGCACAAACAGGGAGCATAGGGCACAGAGTATGGCACACACAGGGAGAATAGGGCAGGAAGAGTATGCCTCACACACAGGGAGCATAGGGCAGGAAGAGTATGGCACACACTCTATGGACAGCCCTGGTATAGAACAAAGAAATTCATATATATTCATTTAAACAACCCACAGCCGTACCAGTCAAAAATATTACTCTACTCTAAACGCAGACATGGTCATTACGGGCTGATGTATTCTCTTTGTGCTGCACGTACACTGCAATCCCAAGCAGTCACCAAAGTCCTTAGAATAAAATTGAATTACAGAGCACCTCTAAGCACATCAATCCATTACAAATAACTCTTTATTTTCAAAAAGTTAAAAAAAAAGTTTTAACTTTTTGAAAATAAAGAGTTATTTTTACAACTTTCTCCTATTTGTTAATTTCTTTGGACCTAGATAAGCACATAAAAGGACAATTCGTTGCTTAATAAATATTGTTGCTTACAAAACATCATGACTTCAATCTATAAAATGTTGTTCCTTACTGATGCTTACAAAACATCATGACTGCAGTCTTTGAAGTTCTGTTTCCTCGCTCTGGCCCAACTCAGTTGTGTATATACTCTACTGTTTAGACTGATATAAATACAGTGTCACAATTCACCACAATTAATTATGGGCAGTTTTTATGATAGACTGGTAGGAATATTCCCAAGAATAAAACTGAATGACGGAGCATCTCTGACAACATCAATGCATTAAGATTGACTCTTGTCCTTCCTAACACTGTGACAAGCAGGGAAGGAGGTAGTGACTGAAGATATTGATTTATATTACTGCCTGAAGGTATATATAGTACAGTCACTAGAATTTATAGTTCACATTCTGACTCACAGTTTACATTTCTGTATTCAGTAACAGAAACTATGGCCTAATTAGATGCAATCAACCTGGCCAACCTGAATAAGATCTCTGTACTTACAGGTCAGTTCACTATCACAAAAGCCTCCGGGGACCAGCACACTTGTACTATTGAGGCCACTTTGGCCTGTCTCAGAGAGGCCAAGGGTTGACACAGGTTGGAAGTGGCATTGCAAGAGTAACAAGGGATTATTCAAATTTCCTACCCTTGGGGGTACAACCACCTCAATTATTGTAACTCTACTGGCCCACCTATAATAAGAATAACCATTGACAAATGAGAATAAACATGACTACTTTAATGTCTGTACATTTAGCATATACACTTGCACACCTTAATTTCAATGTCTTTTAAAACTGCTGTGTGATAGTGATTTAAATAAACAAAGTCTTTACAAAAATGTGTTTTAAAGCTTATTTGTAAAATTGTTGGGCTATAAGTGGAGTGTATAAACACACTATTATGTAGATTAGAACATTACCCAGTTTTATATTAACATAAGTAAATGTATTTTCTTTAAATATGTTTTTACCGATTTATGATACCTGTAATACAAAGTTTGAGTAATACAAAACTTTACTATACTATTTAATGAAATGAACTGCACGTTCTGTAGCTAAAGAATCAGCCCTATTTACTTAAGCTGAGTCACTGCCTACAGCAAGGCTAATGGCTATTTTAGAGCTCTACGACTCCACATCTATAACTGCTGCAGAAAAACAAAGCAAGCCAAAGCACTAAAGGAAACTTAAGCAAAGAACAGATTCATTTGAACCCCAACCTCTGAAATCATATGCCCAAAACCAATTAAAAGAGAGTCTCCAAGTGCGGTAACCTTTCTTGACTTAAAGTGGCAGTCAAGAGTGTTTTATCGTGAAAAAAAACCTTGTAATTACTGTGTTCTACATTGCAGGCGTCTTGGCCCCACTGTAAAGTACAAGCATCCATTCCAAACCTATCTTTGTATCATGTGTCTCAGCTGATGGCTTAGATTCTGGCCTAGCGTCTCGCGTCACATTGAAGAATCTCACAGCACTATCTTCTCTAATAAATGGCTTTAACTTTTCACCTAGGAGATATCTGCTCTAACTTATCACTGAGAATCATCTGCTTTTCTTAACGCCTTCACTAAATTAAAATTTGAAAGCCACTTGATTTGGAGCCTGGCTGGGGCTAGCACTTCAGACAGGAGGATGAATGGTCGCACAGGGAATGTAAAAATATTATCCAAATGCAGAAAATGGAGCTAACCACAAATCTCATTTCAGTTTCTTTATTCTGCTCTTTCTGGGTCTAAAGGCAACTGTTAGGTGGGGTTGTCATTTAGTTTTGACAAGGGGTAAAGTGCAATTCAACTTAAAGGCAGTAAATTTGAGGTTTTAAAATATTAATTTTACACAGATAGTAGACAAGTATAACAAATATGATGTCATGTAATGTTGTCCATGGTTTTGTAGGTAACCAACCTTCAAAACTGTTGAGTGCACACAAAAACAACGTCAGAATATATTAAAGTGTAACGGTTGTTACAAATCAGACTGTAACTAACACTCACAATGAACATATGGTACTGTACAGTAATATCAGTAAACAAACATGTTCTGTATGCTTGTAATAAAAAAATGCTTGTAATAAAAAAATGTAGTCACAGAGGATAAGGAACTGCCACTCAACAAGCACATTTCAAGATCTTTATTAATCAGTAGTGCAATTGCCATAAAATATGATTGTCATGGCATCATCTTCTAAAAGATAAATTGGTGTATGTTTTCGGGGTTTTTAAACGGCTAAAACACAGCTTTTATTAAATACAGTTAAAATATTTATATTTTTATTCCTTTAAGTCTTTATATATATATATATATATATATATATATATATATATATATATATATATATATATATATATACAGTATGTATGTGTATATACAGGTATATATATATATATATATATATATATATATATATATATATATATATACAGTATAGATATATATATATATATATATATATATATATATATATATATATATACATATACACACACACAGTATATATAAAGAGTCGGCTTTCTCTATTTAAGCAAGTATGGTGTTTGAGTATGATGGTTGCTTAATCATTTATTTATAGATTATTGATTATAGTTTGATTAAGGAAACATAGGCACAAAACGCATAAGGCCACCCCCTGAGATGTTCCTTTTTGCAGAATAAAATATTTTTTATTTGCATCATATTTTTGGAGTGAAGTGCAGTTTTTGTGCCAGCCTAAAATTTGAATCGAAAATGTATGACATTACCTCCCAAAGCTGAAGGTCTGGGGCTTGAGCACTTGGACCCCCTGTCAGTATTGGCAAGTGTGCCTTACTGCTTACAAGTTCACAATATTGGATATATTTTCCCTCATTCCCCTTTTCCCCGTTAGCCTTCTAACCTTCTTTCCTTAATCAAACTATAATCAATAATCAATATGATCAAAAAAGCAGCAAAACCATTCAATCCATTTTATTACAAGTATAGCAGCATACTACATAAACACATTTCATTAATTTCTGACTCACTGTTCTCTAATAAAATGATAGCCGTTATACTAAAGCTGACATTATTTGTGCCTATGTATACCATCTTGTTCACAGAAGTATTACACAGGTCCCTGTACAAAACAATTCTATATGGTATTAACAGGTATCTACCAACATTATATTTAAGCCCACACTAGTGTTGGACACTTCCTCCACCCCAATATGTGCTATTGACACGGCCAAACACACAGTCTATGGCACATACACATATAAAAGGTATGCAAGTTCAATAGTAATCGCAATGGAAATATCACAAAGAGAAAAGACCTTTCAAATATGATTATTTTTTCCACTGTTTTATGGTAACATATATAATATTATAATAGATTAAGCAATTTTAAAACAATATCAACTTAAAAAGTGTGTGCTTACATATGCATATGCACGTTATATACGTTTAAATTCAGGCAAGGTCAGAAAGAAATAAGGTAGGCCACACAACACCCCACCCCGCACAAGGGCATGCTCGCATGCGCTGGAACACTGGGGAACTGCTCCCCAAAAAATGGCTGGGTGGCATGCCGCCCTAATATTTTGAGACCAACTTGAATGTTTGACTGAACAAGAAAAATAAAGATTGCTAGCAGTGGCATAACTAGATGAGAGTGGGCCTCACAGCAAATTATAGGGCCCCCAACATAGTCAGAGGTTGTCTGGTTTTACCAGTATATGTTGAAATTGCTCATAAATTAGGGTCTCATTGGGCACCGTATTCCTCATGGTCCCTCCTACACACCTGATTGCTAGATACCATTCCTAATTTTTCTTTTCTCAAAAATTTTCATTAATAATTCCCAACGTGGTTTCAGATAATACTTGCACATATTTGTTGGTCAACTATTTTCTGTGTCAGTAGAAACACCAATATCACAGCAAGAATAAAATGCACACGTAGAAAAATGTAATCTACATCTTAGTTTAAAAGTACTGTTTCAAATATTTGACGTTTCTATGGGGTAAATTTATCAAAGAATGAAGTTCCGCCACTAGAGTGAAATTCCGCAGCTCTTAATTCATTTCTATGTGATTTTGAAAGGCGTATTTATCAATGGGTGAAAGTTCACCCTTTGATAAATACGCCTATAAAAATCCCATAGAAATGAATGGAGAGTGGCGGAATTTCACTCTAGTGGCGGAACTTCACTATTAACTTCACTCTTTGATAAATATACCCCTATGTGTCTATCCCTTTCTGCCTTAGTTCCAACTGAAACAATATAGCATATATCAAGACTCCATTACCCATAATGCCTCAGGTCTCCATATTTGTAACCTCTGCTACATTTCAGAACTAGAAATGTAGTGAATTGCAAGGGACAGGCAGATGCTGCTGTTATAAGGAATTACTGTACATTTACAAATACCTATTAAACTACTGCAAATTTGTATAAAACATATAAATGTTAGACAAAATGCTTAAAGTAACTTTTTTTTTTCTTTATATTTTATTAGGCAAATGTTTACATTTGGAATTATAACCTCTTTAGAGAAAGCACAGAGAACTAAAGAGAGTACATACTAGGGTAAGGCCGTCCTGCCAACATCCATCGAGGATCATAAGGAGCTTTGGTGTGAGTGAATTCTATGAGTCTGTCGATAGAATCCTTTGGTGTGAGAATAGGAACAGGACTGGATACACACTACTCAAACGAAACAAAAGAACATGTCAGTCTTTTATCAACAGAATTTATTTCAAAGATCCTTGTACTAATCTACTGATAATAAACAATGTGTGTATGGTGTGTTCAAAAGATATTCCTCGCTAAGGTATATTACAAAACAGTCTTACCTTGGGCATATAAGAAAGCCACTGCAAAATGGTGTACACTCCTTCAAAATCATCACATACGGTGCTATGCGTTACTCCATTGTTGTGCATTATCTGGATGCCACCCAGCTGGTTGTTTGATGTATATACCTCTCGGCCAAGTACCTTTCAAAACAAAAAAATAGATGTTCTGTAGTTTACAAATAAGTAATTGTAAGCCATTAATGAGTCTGCACAGCACTGTGCAACCAATGAGCCTACATGAAATCTAATTTTATAAATAATCATAAACATATTTGGTGAAATGAAGTATAAAATCTCCCCACCCCCTTTAAATTGTAATATCTCCTCTGTTACCTTTGGTGCTGCTCCCTACAATGCCTTACCCAGTCTCAGGCTTAACAATTACTGTTACTTTTCCCTGTAAACTATCACATTTTCTGTCAAATAAAATTCAAAATTAGTTTGAAAAATGTGGGATTATAACCAGATAGCTCAGATATGCCTTTGTGACTAATAAAGCTTAGGAAGTGTATCACCAATATATGTTGTGTATGCTGACACTTCACAAGCGCTTCATAGCAATGAAAAGAATGATGTTCATTGATGTGACAAAAGCACTATGTTTGTATAGACAAGACCTAGGTGTACCAATCATGTTTAAAATCAGTGCCCCCCTGAACAAAATGAAAACAGCACTAGTCCTTGCATGGCTACTACTTTTAATATTATTGCAAAGAAAATGTGTTTTAACAGGAAATAGGGACCAAAATACATAACCTCATTCTGGGTCTACTGAAAACATGTTCCTCAATAGATCTCAAAGTGCAAGTTGTACATATTTATCTTGTTTATTTAGGTGTTATTTAGAATCTAAGGCTGAATGTGATTAGAGCTTCAGATTCACTAAAGTACAACTGAAATGTTCAGGGAGTGAATGTCACAACTTTTATATTCTGCATTTTGTGTGCAGTATTTAATTGGTACAAAAAACCTTTTGTGTTTTTCTTCCTTTATTGATAGGGGAAGACATGGCCAAATTTGGTTCCTCTACAGAATGGAATCTATTTGTGGCTGGAAAAAAAACTGGTAGAAGGGCTTAGGTGGAAGTGTAAAGACTGGGTGGTTAAAGGGCATCAAAAATACTGCAAATATTAGGCACAGCTTTGTAAGAATGCATGTGATTGCAATAGGAACTCTTTTTTGGGCTTTTTGATGGAATTGATGGGCTTTACTTTCATGTATCCAAGCCCAGAAATGGAATCACTAAAACAAATGTTTACAATAACATATATGAAAAACTGAGGGCACATTCAATATATGTCTTTGTTGTCAGAACAGTGTTTTCATACATAACATCCCTGCTCAGGCTACGTGCCTTTCACAGTTAATATGCACCATACAAAGGTAATAATGCTATAAACAAGCAATGGTCCTTGAAATACAGGAATGTAGCTTGGATTCAGTAACGCATCGGATGTGAAAGACCTGAGTATGCGCATTTATTACTCTGCATCATCTGCACAGTATCCTGCAGCAGGCCCACTCCAGCAGTAAAAGGGTTTATATGCAAGCAACAGCTCTGCTCTTTTCTCATTCTCCTGCTGTCTCTTCCCATTTGCCCTCTTGCTGACTGATACACTGATCTCTCGGTCACTCTGCTTTCTGCTCCACTGAGTCCATATTACTAATAACACCTCCGCCACGGCCAGTTTACCTCATGAAAGCAGGAGCACATCATTACAAAATAAACTCATAACTTTGACACTCTAGCAAATACATGCCGTTTGTTATTTTTATGGCTCCAGTTTTCTCCAAGAGGCAGAGAGGGCATTACCTACCACTTCCATTTATATTTCCAAAAGGAAAGGAAAAAAACAAAAACAAAACTCTATATAACAAACAAGCAGTCAGCACTGGGAAAGGGTTTATTAGAAAGGGGATGTCTGAATGCTTTACAATATGCCGAGTGCCATTAGCCACATTAACCTCTTTAATAATATAAATAGCATTTAGCACACAATGGAAATAATAAGAAATTACCATACCTTGCATCTCTGAATTCACATGTCAAATAAGTTCATATTGTGGAGATGGTGGAATTTAAATAAAATGAATGAATGTCGACTAATTCACCATAACTGGAATTAGGCTATGAAGGTAGAAGCTAGAAACAATATTTAGCGCATATTTTTGGATAAGCACTACATGACACATTTAAGGTTTTTTCATCTAGAGGGGAATTTCAGTACAGGTATGGAAATGTTATCCAGAATGCTCAGGACCTGGGGTTTTACGGATAACAGATCTTCCTGTAATTTGGATCTTCATACCTTAAGTATACGAGAAAATCATGTAAACATTAAAGGACCAGTAACGTCAGAAAATTAAATTGTTTTTAAAGTAATAAAATATTATGCAGTGTTGCCCTGCACTGGTAAAACTGCTGTGTTTGCTTCAGAAACACTACTGCTGTTTATATAAATAAGCTGCTGTGTAGCCATGGGGGCAGCTATCCCAAGGATATCAGATAAGCTCTGTAGAACATAATGGTGTTATCTGTTATCCACTATTTAACTTGTGACATTTAGGGGCCGATTTATCAAGGGTCGAATTTCGAAGTACAAAAAACTTGAAATTCGAATTAAAAAACTTCGAATTCGAATATCGAATTTTTTGGACTTCGAAAATTCACTCTAGCTTAGTAAATCTGCCCCATAGACTTTTTTAAATTTCCGCCATTGCTACGCAGCAGCTTGTTTATATACTATAGTAGTGTTTCTGAAGCAAACAGATCAGTTTTGCCAGTGCAGTGCAACACTATATTAGGGCAGTGGCACACAGGGAGATTAGTCGTCCGCAATTTTTTTTTTCTTTTTTGCGTTTTGGCGACAAGTCATAAGTCTATAGCGAAGAAAACATTTCATGCGATTTCAGCTCCAAAACGATGCCACACGCTACTTTTCTCCTCCCACAAGATCAGTATCGAAAAAATGCTTCAGAAATGGAAATTTTGTAGAAATTTTTATTATAAATGGTGAATGGATGCCAAGACGCTGGGACAGAACAATTCAAAACCGCCACCCAGGAAATCGTGGCTACTAATCTCCCAGTGTGTTTTACTTTGGTAGATTTCCATACGTGGTACTAGAATTGCTATTTCAGTGAAGTTGCTCAGAAAAGGGTCTGTGTGCGTTTTGGAACAACATTCGAATAAAAGTAGCCTCGTATGTTTTGACGCTGGCGATTTACATTATTCTCATTTGGAAGACAAAACAAATGATTAGTCACCAAATCTCACTTTTTAAAATCGTGGGCGTCTAATCTCCCTGTGTGCCACTGACCTTATATATTTACATTAACACACTAATTTTTTGGTGTTACTGTTCCTTTAAATAAACCCAATATGCTGGGTTTGCTTCCAATAAGGATTAATTATATTATAGTTTGGATCAAGTACAACGTGCCATTTTATTTTATTTGATTATTTGGATAAAATTGTGCCTATGGGAGACGGGAACTCAGTAATTCAGAGCTTTCTGGACAAGGGGTTTCCAGATAATGGATCCCATACCTATAGATTTTGGAATGTAAGGAAATTGGAAATTAACTATTTACAGAGCACAAATCACACAAAGAACGCTCGGCTACAGGATTAGGGCTAGTCCACACAAGGAGATTTTATTGCCTGGCGACTAATCGCCTCGTCTTTTGAGGGACTATCTCCCCGAACTGCCTCAGCGTTTGTAGCCTATGGGGAAAAACGCCGAGGCAGTCTGGGGAGATAGTCGCTCAAAAGACGAGGCGATTAGTCGCCAGGCGACAAAATCTCCCCGAATCTCCTCGTGTGGCATTACCCTAAAACACAGGAGACAAATGTAGATATTAGCATATTGCAGCCACTTTTTCCCTCTTAGAAGTATTGTGGCCACGCCTTATTATATTCTGACCCTGCCATGATACGCCCCGAGCAATACCCAGATTACTCCCCCAGTTCTACACAAATCTGCCCACAGTGCCACAACCTTCCTTGATGCACCCCTTAGCTCTCATATTGAGTGATACAGAAGTGTGATACTTTGCAGCAGAGGCAACTCACTTATATTTCTAGGATCCTGTATTAAATGATACCACAAAAGCAGAATAGGCATTCCACTGTACTAAGCCTAATTTTGCTGAAAAATAACCACAAACAAGTCCCTCTGAGACTTCCATCTGCACAACTGTAGGCATGCATGGCAGCAAGATTTTGTTGGTAGTCCCTATTGTTGTCAAAAACCTATTGGGGTGCTGATGGAATGAATATAACATAAAAGCTGGAAAATCTTATTGAAAATGCTTTTCTAAAAGCTGGTTAAACATACCTATAAAAATCCTGCCAATCAGAGTAACCATACAGTGGAAGGGTTACTTATACTAGAACTGTATATTACTATGTAAAACTTTGTTGATTTTCATTCAGAAATTGACTGTACACAACTAATATTGACTGCACATCATTGCAAAGCAGCATTGCTATTAATTGTAAACTGGTGGTGGTTAGATTCTGTTTCTACTGAACAAAAAAACTGCCCTATTACCAAGATTTTTTTTGGCACAAAACCGATATGGTTAAGAAAATAAATCTGTAAATATGAGTAGTAAATATATAGTGGAAGAAAAAATTAACATCTTAGGAAAATAGTGCATGTGTTTATTTTGATATCAATGCCCAGCCCATTAAAAGCAGCACATAAACTTAAGACAAGACAAGACCACAGTACAGACAGGCAATAATACAAGGCATTGCCTACATGCAGTCAATAACTTGCAATCACAGTTCTCATGCAGTGTTTCAGCAGCAGATGGTGAGTCCCAGGATGAACATCCTTGATGAAGTTCGATAAAAGGCAACACGGAGTAAAAAAGTGAATTTTACTAAAATGTTTAACTTGCCAGTAGCCATTCGTCCTATTCATTCAGTGTTTAAGTAAGTGCTCCCCTTTAAGAACTCTAGAGCACATGCTCATTTGTATGGCACATTAAAGCTCATTTACAAACTATATGTCTATTATAGCATTTCCTGAGCAAGAACCCAGTGCCAGGGAACCAGGTAGGATAAAAGACTCTCCTATTTAATAGCATATCCATGTGCCTATACGTGTCAACATCAATGGCAAATACAACTATAGACCCTAAATAACAGCAGACACAACTCAGTGGGGGCAAGCTTTATTTTAAGCATTTTTTTTTTTTGCGGTTAATAATTTATATTTTTTCTATATATAGTTTTTTTCCCTTCAAACATTAGCTTAATTCTGAGAAATACTTACAGTATATTGTATTGAACATTACAGGTACTGTAACTAAACCATGTGAGGAAAAAATGACTCTATTATGTCATATATATTGGCACCACTAAGCATTGTGGTAATGTGGGACTACCCACTGGGAACTCAAGAGAGGGCAGTAGTGCAATGGTTTAGTTGTAGGGGATCATATAGAAAATAAAGCAATGAAAATTTCTTTGTGTGTATTTAAGTCTTTGTGATTTCAAAGATTTTGTATTATTCAGCTGAGTTTTTAGTTCCAGAAGTGGACCACTGCCTTTTATCAGCACCTTGGACAGCAGACTCTTAGCATTTCAGCAAGAATTTTGAGAAAGAAATGCAATTTCAATGCAATACTTTTCATGGAAGCCTCTATATATTTAAACATTGTGCCATTTTGTTTTAAATCATAGCTGACGATTTGATCATCATAGCTGATGATTTGATCCAAACAAACATAATATCTAGCTTATTGATGTAAAATATAGCATTTAAATACACCAAACATCACCATGTTCACTGCTGAACCTGTCCACAGCAACCAATCAGCTATTTGCTCTTGTTTTCTAACATGTAGGTAACTGTTCAAATCTAATTGCGGATTGTTGTTATGGGCAACATCACCGGTGATGTTTGGCGCCAATGTATATAAACACAACCCTGAGTTTGCCAAGATGCAGTAAACCACAGAACCCATAAGATGTTTGCATTTAAATAGATGACCTGTAAATGCCATCAGTTGATTATTTGCTATAAGTGATCAAACCAATTGCAAATATTGCACTTATTATATTTTCTCATGTGTTTAATTATTTGCTTTTTATTTCATCTTTTCATTAAGTTTTCATTTATTTTATTTTTTTTATTTTACAGAGGAGTTAGTTGTTGCAAAAGCAGCAAATTGCACAACGCAAGTACAAAGAAACATGTTTTATTTATTTATAAATAGAGAAAGCAGAAAAGGAAGTAGTATGCTTAAATCAGCATTTCCAAACATATGTTTACATCTTTAAAGGGCTATAACAATATATAAATATATAATATATATATATATATATATATATATATATATATATATATATATATATAATATATATTGAAAAAGGTCCCAATGATTGAATAAAGCCATTTGAAAAACATTTGGAGTGCTGGTCCAATTTGAACTTTGTATACTACGCTTTGACCAAGCACCCACCATTGAACTACGTATGAGGTGCAGGTACTTTTTAAATCATTTTATATATATATATATATATATATATATATATATATATATATATATATATATATATCTTTATCTATATATATCTTTATCTATATGTATATATATATATGTATATATATATATATATATATATATATATATATATATATATATATATATAAAAGCCATTTTTATCAGGTTACACTTCTATTTATGCTTGTAATATTAACGTTTTGGAAGGCCGCGAAGATAAAAATATATATCATTTAAATTTCTCCCAAGTGCAGCTGAGAATAGGAATGCAAAGGTACCTCCATACAAATGTGATACTGCTTATCTCGTCCCTGACAGTTTCAAGTTAACATGGCTGACAGACAATGGACGCAGTTTAATAAACCGCTGGCTTTTTTTTTTACCTTAAATCTTTTTTTTTTTAAACAAAGATCAAGATAAATTCTGTGCTTTCTTTTCTCAGAGCTCTGCACATATCTGGGTAGAGTGGCAGAGCATTGTAAGAGACTCGGCAAATGAAATGGCTATGTAATACTAAAGGAGTGCTGTGTAGATTTGTCAGTAAATTCATAAGAGACGCATCATGGTCCTACCGTGCATTTATAATATATTGATTCATGTCAGCTCACTTATATTTCTTCTCTGTGTAGAATACATACGTATTAAATACAGATGTAAGTTGTGCAAATGGATGTCTTTGCAGATATGTATTTGCAGTATTTTAAAATGGTATGGAATAAGTGGATAAAGTTATTATTATCATTATTATTTTGATAAGCAAAACAAGCAAATCATGCCAAGCAACCTGACAAAGATTAAAAAATAAATTGAAAAGTCCACTGCATTTTTATAATACGCGATATCACCCACCTCAATGTGGGCATTCAGTGGAGAGATCCGCTTATTTGGCGACATCACCAAGCGAGCGCATCTCCCTGTGTATGGCCACCTTTAATAGAAGAAAACCATTTGTAGATACATATTCAAAGTGAGATCATAGTTAGACGTCTGCTTGCCTAAAGGTCAAACTTTTATTGATCTGAATGGGAACCCTGCGAGCCAACATTTTATATAGCAAACAATGATGTTTCTTGCAAGATTGCAAGATTTGTAAGGTATACCATTTTAAATGACAAACACTTGAAAAATTGCTAAGAAAAGCACAATCTTTAACATACTAAAAGTTAACTCAAAGACAAACTACGGTACTTTTATAAGGCTCACTGCATGTTCTATCATGCTTTAAAAGGGTGGGACACAAGTTCATACCTAGGGGCGCTTTAAAATGCTACCACTTGTATCATGCTTGAAAAAGGTCCAGACGGGGTAACAGAAAGGGTTAGACCTGTAATGTTGCCCTAACTTTTTTTGAGGGGAGGGGGAGGCTTGAATATAAGCAAAATAATGGCATTGTACAGAATAACAGGTATAGCAATAATCAGATCACACAAAGGGCAATGATCTTGCTTATGGAAAAGTGTTGACAATTGCTAAGTGATCTTTTCAAAAGAAAAATATGAATAAGTATGGAATAAAATACAAAAGGTAGGAAACATAGGGGACAACTTTCTCTGACAGAAACATATTAAAGTATACTGTTTAGCAGGCAACTGGGCTGTGTCTTTACAGATATCTACGGGAAGATGTATTAAAGGTCGAATTGTAAATTGAATGAAATTTTTTGGTCAAAACTTACAAATTTGAGTTGGGAATAATCCAAACTCTAATTTATCATACCTGGACCATGGAAACAACTCAAATTCGATTATTCGCCATCTCAAACCTGCTGAGTTCATGTATAAGTCAATGGCAGAGGTCCAGTGGCCCATTTGAAGATGTTAATCTATTCTAGTTTAGTCGAATTTGATTTGTATTTGATTCAAGTTTTCGGGTCGGTAATACTCGTTTGAGTTTTAGACGTTGGAGTTTTTTTCTTAAATAACCTCCCATTCGAGTTGTAAGTATATTCAAATTTATTAGAGAAAAATTAACTTAACCTCAAATTAGACCTTTGATAAATCTGCCCCCTAATTACAAATCTGCTTTGCAGAATAAATAGCTCATTATTAGGTTAAAGATGGGTAAATGTATCTCTTTATATATCAGAAGAGGCTTATTTTGATATTATTCATGATAGAGCTGAAAGTACAAAAGTGGGGTCTGCTCTAAATAACTGCGGCCTTCTAGTATGTGCTTAGTGCAACTTCAAACACAAGATGTTAAAATGTATGCATTGATATAAGTATACCAGAACATTTGGTAAAAAAAAAAACTGATTTATATAAATCTATATCTTACATGGCTTTTAAGCAATTTATATAGATGCATGTCAATGTGAATTGCCTGCAATTTTTTACTCTTTGCATGTTCCCCTGATGAAGACCCCACCCTTAGGGGGTTGAAACACGTTGGGTTTTTTACTAGTAATGTAATAAAGTTTTTGATATTTTTGCTAGACTGGTGTGCCCTGTTTTTGTTACTTTTTCCTATTCGAATCCTATGGTGGCTGTCAGGTAGCCGCCAAACATTGAGCACCCAGCGTTTAAAAATTTTTAATATGGTGCGCTAGACTCAATTGTGTTCAGACTTCTATAAGGCTTTGTTAAAACTAGGCAAAAGCATTAGACAAATAGCTCCTCTTTCATTGATCTGCAGGAGGAGAAACATGAAAATTCTCAACAAGTTTGAAGAAATACAGTAAATTTCAGCCTTAATTGGAGCCAACAGAAAAACTGAAATTATTGATTTTACCAGTAGAATTGCTTTCACTGTTCTTCTCTCACACAAGCCCATCATGATTAAGGACAGAGTACATTCCCAATAACAGCCTTTCCAGGAAGAAGAAGTAGAGAAGTCAAAAATATATACATAAATAATACTAACACAGCAACTGCAACTTTACAAAACAATATGATGCTGTAAAACGCCAGATTCTCTTTAAGTCATCAATGCAAACTAAGTAGATTTGCTCTGAACAGCTTTGTTTAAAATAAGGCTCCGTTTTAGTAAGGAAGACCTGTATTTCCCCATTTGCACTACATGAAAGGAGAAGTACCACAATTCAACTTTACTGAAAATTCTTAGACGTGTGTCATATGTCAACGTCCTATATATCCAGGCCTTTTCAGTAGTATTTTTCCACTTTGCAGAAAACCATTGAAAAACACTTTAGACCTCCAGTTGAATGTAAAGAATGTTCAGTTGGTGGTTTGGCGTCCTTTTCAGTCTTTGTTCCTGAAAATAATGTCCCAGGTTACAAAATTGGATGCTACATTATTTCCACAGCTGCCCCCACCCTTCTATCTTGTAGTATTCTGGGATTAGCAGCCTTTTTTTCAGATGAAAACCCTGGTCATCCTTTCAAGCCACTTCAGTTTTATCTTCAACAATACTTTGCAGCAATGCCTCTACAAAACAATTTGTGTTGAGGAAACAATGCATCTTTTGACAGAATGACTGAACTAGAGGTTGTAATTACTGCTTTCCAAACAGATGACACGTTTTCAGCCAAAGCACATTTTTTTTCATCCAAGAAAGATAACTCTATTACCTGAAAGATGTAAGCTCCTGGGGACAACAAGTACAAGTCATGTAATAGCATTTAGCTAATAGGACTGTAAAATAAAATTAAAATGTAGGGGGTATAAAATATTCCTCTGTCATGGCACCTGCATGAGGACTAATGTTTCTTCCCTCTATGCACAAGCTCTACTCTGAAGCTATCCTAACAATTATTCAGTATGCTGAAATAAATGTACTATATTTCGGGATGGGCAGACTCAATAGGCCTATCTTGTTACAATAATGGACACTCATGATGAGTGAACCAAGAGGATTATAACCTTGGTGAAACAGGCACAAGCACAGGTGCTAAGCTATTTTAGCTTCCTAGTTTCATCAAGCCTCTTTGATTAGCATTCTCGAACACGCCACAACCATATTTATGCTTCAAATAGTCCTGCAGGGCCACTACATGAAGATTCATATCCAGCATTAATAATTATAATGCCTCTTTGAATGACAGGGATAGCACCTGCTGTTTTAAGATGGCTGATTGCTCTCGCAGGGTTATGTTGGTTAAAGACCTGAAATAGAGGCATCTTCAGTGAGCCAAAGAATTATTGCCTTTTAAACCCTTTCATGGCAGAGAGAGGACTTGAATAGTGTGCAGAGCATTTGGTTACACAACACTCTAGAGCTGAAGAGCTGGTGTACCATAAATGTAAACATTAATGCAAAAGCATTACAAATAACAGTTTATAATTTAACAAACAAGTCTAAGGGGGTTATTTATCAAAGTCCGAATTTATCTCAATATTTTCTGAAAAAAACTTTGACCAAATCCGCAAGGGATTTTTCATCTTATTTATCAATACAGTTTTCAGAAAATTTCCGAAAATTTTGTTTGTGGGAAAAAATCTGAAAAGCATCAGATTTTATTAACCGATTTTCATGTTTTTTTCTGAGTTTTCACCTCAAAACTCAGATTTCTTAAGGTTTTTTTGCCCAAAACTTCGGAGAATTGCGCGAAACCCAGCGCACATCAAAAAAATCATTGGGACTTCTCAATATGCAACCTCAAGATGCTGGATTTTCGGATTCTGACTTTTCCAAAAAAAGATTTTTTAAAAGTCCAATTTTATATTTAAAAAAAAATCACGTTTCGTGATTTTTGCATTCAGAGTTTAGTAAATAACCCCCTATGTCTTAGGAACAAATTATGAATTTATGCTTTATTGAACACAATACACTGAACAAACATTTCATTATTTTTCAATAAATCTTTGGGAGGGTTTTAGTAGCAGTAAATTATATCACCATGTTTTCACCAATTCTCAGATTTTTTTAAAAATGAGATTTCTACTTCATATATCTCATCTTCTGGATGTTGTAAACAAACAAATCTGTGCAGAGCTACACAATATTTTCTCTAATTTTGGAGATTAGGCACCCATTCATGCCACCATTACTCCACCTGCCTTAATTGGCAAGTATTGGTTCATTATATAATAAACAACAATGCCCAAGCACACGTTATACTGTATGTGCTATCATGTCCCAATTTAATGATCTTCTAGAACTGCAGTATCTCAGCAGAAAATAAGAACTACAATGTGCCAGTGGTTATTGTGTCTCACTCAAATGTAGAATAGGAAAAAGTGAGCTCTAAGTTAAAATGAGCTACATCAGTCCATGAGTTAATATTTACTATGCAGATGAATTGTTTTTATTGTTGCTATGCTGCAATTTGAATACAGAAATAATTATTCTCTGAAAACCATAACTACTTCTGTTACAAAATCAGATGTTGTGCACTCTGAAAAACTAATAATAATTGATAAATATGTGTATTTTAATGCTGTCAAGATATGGGCACCAAAAAGTCTGACCTTTGAGTACTGCAGTTGGGGAAACATCTTTGCCATGATCTCAGATGTTTTCGATTTTGTCAGCAAGGCTACAGTTAAAAGCACCTTGCCCATATGACACTGCAGTACCTTAGTTCAGAAATCAGTAGGACAGTTAGCTAAAATAATTTTAAAGATTCCAACTCTAGCAATATGCCACAAGATGACTTTTTGTGGTACTTGTGTTTGAGCATGGAATTTCAGCCTGATAAATGCATTTGCATATAGAATTGTGGAACTTTATAGCTTCATAGTTTAAGAGTTTCTGTATGGCACATTATGCATGTTCATGTGTGTCCTTTAGCGCAGGCAGTCTTGAAGGATGACCCTATCATCACATGGACAGTGCTCAAGTCATCAGTGCACACGAGCCAGTTACAAATTAAGAACAACAGCTAGAGAATGGTAGTGCATGAGCAGAAACAACATAGTGACGCCAACTTTTATTATTCTTATGGCGTCTGCAAGCTGATTATGAGGCATTCTTTTCAGAGGTCAACTTAACATAGATGTAAGCATTTTTTAAAAAAAAAACACCTAGTGGTTTGCAAGGGTGTATTGCTTCCAACAACTGGGCAAAGTGATCAGGGGGTTTCCTTGTCCTTTAAAGGTGAACTAAAGCTTAACTAAAGAAGTAGGCAAGAAATATTGTACATTATGTTTTGGGCTTCTGTATCAGCCCAGGCAACAACAGCCCTTTAGAATTTAATAATCAGCCTCGTATTACAGATTACTGATATTACAGACAACCCTCATTTTCTGCTTGATAATTTGCGAGAACCTCTAAGCTTAGCTTCTGAACAGCTGCTCAGAGCCCACAGACACTTTCCAAGATGGTGACCCCCTGTGACAAGTTTGAAGTCCTTGATCATTGCCGCTATTGAGAAGCTGGTGCAATAAATTCAGTATGTAAAATACGGCATTTTTATTTTTAGGGTTAAGGTTCTGCTTTAAGAGAAAATTAGGGATGCACCGAATCCACTTTTTTGGATTCGGCCGAACTGCCGAATCCTTCACGAAAGATTCGGCCGAATACCGAACCCGAATTTGCATATGCAAATTAGGGGTGGGGAAAACATGTTTTACTTCCTTGTTTTCTGACAAAAAGTCACGCAATTACCCTCCCCATCCCTAATTTGCATATGCAAATTAGGGTTCGGATTCGGTTCGGCTGGGGAGAAGTATTCGACCGAATCCTGCTGAAAAAGGCCGAATCGTGGCCGAATCCCGAATTCGGTGCATCCCTAGAGAAAATACATCTGAGATTAGTGAGGAAAACAGGTACTTTGTATATTGAAACATGGTTAAGGCGAATGTGGTAAATGGTAAACTAATTTGTTGCAAAATTTAATCTGTAATCTTTTTCGGAATTTGGGGAGACAAACATTCATAAAAAATGCTGTATGCAGAATATATTTAGAGGGTAAAAAAATAACTATGCAGAATTAAATATAAGGATCAATAATTTGTTATAACTTGATACATAAGCAACTCAAAGTCACAAAAGGTTCCATTGTATGATGACTGATGGGCATAGTAATAGTATGTAATAGTAATACTACATCCTGTTTAGATACAGGAATCATAATTTTGCAACCAAAAAATAAGTAATTAAAAATAGTCATTTTGCTTTAAACTAAAAAGAAAATGCTACTACTGTATATAAAAAGAATTCATCTTTCAAGAAAGCTCTAAATGTATGCAAAGAACCAAATTTTCCAGGTAAAAGTTTCTGGATATTTTTGGTTACAAACCCACACAGCAGCATAAAACACCGGATAACAGATTCTACCAAATTATCTTGTGTAAATACCCTATGATGTTTTATCTGTATTTTAAGTTTGTTCATGGGCATTTACCACGGAATAAACGCTTCACTGAGTACCCTATAATACTTCATCAACTGTCATGTTCTGCACAGTCTCATTGTTCTGTACATCCCAGGATTCTCTGTTCGTACCTTTTGTCCTGTCTACAGGATTGTCATTTAGTCATCTCCCTTTCTGCACAGAGTACTCAGAGGTCAGCTTCTATTTTCTATGCCCTATTGCATTTATCAAATCATGCACTAAAGCAAAAACACAACATGCAATAGGAAAATAGGGTCTTACAGAATAAAGGATGTAATATACAGTAAATACCTAAATCAGGGTATGGTTTACCAGAATTGAAAAGAATGATGTACTGAACATTCAATGTGGTTTAATAATTTAGACGTTATTTGGTACGCAAGGAAAACCAGAAGATAGATTTGTTGAAATATATGAATGTATGTATGCTATTTTATTGTATATTGGATCAGTGACCTTCCCTCTCCTCCCCCTGTATACTTTTTTCTGTATCCCTTCCTTATTATATGTAAACCCAGAAATAAAGAATTACAAAAAAAAAGAAAAAAAGGGACAGTTTTTTTTTTCTTGTCATCATAAAAAAACAATATGCTTCAAAAATTTGTAAAGGTTTTTATAAAACAAAACAAAAAAGTAAACAAAAAACAAGAAATAAGAGCAAACAAATAGGCTTGGCACTTACATGGTGACACAATTATTTATCATTAGGAGATACCATATACCTCCAACTGAAGGGAAGTGTTATGTGTAGCAAAATGGCAACTCAGTATGCCAGTCTGTTTATGGCCCAGTTGGAAGAAAATTTCCTGGATTCCTGCAGCACAAGGCCCTTAACCTAATTGCGGTATATAGATTACATACTTTTCATATAGACAGCATCAGAAAAATAACTATTGGCATCCCACCAAAGATTAAACCAATTCCACCCCAATATCAACCTTATCCTCAACCATTCTTATTCACACATCAGCTTCCTGGATACCACCATCTACATCAAAAACGGAACCATACAAACATCCCTATACCAAAAAAAAAAAAAAACAGGCCATCCTGCATAACTTAAATGGAATAGTCTTCATCCTTATCACATAAAAAAAATATATGTTTAGCCAGGCTCTGAGATACAACAGGATTTGCTCAAATCTTGATGACAGTAATAGACATCTCCATTCCATATGGAACATTTTTGTTAATCAGGGATACCTTCCACAGGTTATTGATGAACAAATCCACAAAACAACCCAAATACCCAAGGACACAGTTGGAATTCAAAGAAAAGACAGAAAACAACAGGGTAACTATTGTAGTTACCTACAATACATCACTGAACATTTTTAGAAAAATAGGCAGAGACCTGCAACCCATGCTCCTAATCTGAGGAAAATTAATGTTTAGTGATGGGCGAATTTGCGCAAATTCGCGAAACGGCGCCGGCGTCTCGTTTTTTTCACGCCGGCGCCGTTTTTGACATATTTTTGCCACGAATTTTCACGAGCGTTTCGCAAATTTATTCGCTGTCGGCGAATCGCGCAAATTCTACGAGAATTCGCGCCTGGTGAATAAAATCGCCCACCACTATTAATGTTAGAAGTGCTCTTTCTAAAACAACTAATGAAGGTATATTTCCCAAAAAATCAAGTTGTAATACTACACATAAAGACCACCATTTGGGAATACTGTTCGTGTGCTTCATCCAATGTGGTATACATGATAACATGTTCTAGTTGTGCTACAGGATGCACATACAATGGAAAAACAGAACAAAAACTATGCAAAACGATGAACCATCACCAACATAAGATCAAGACCAAATCATGTGATTCACCAGTGGGACAACACTTCTGCAATTAAAATCACAGTCTTCAGGACATGAAGGCTTTAATTCTAAAAGGGAACTTAATTTAGGGTCAGGTATCATGTAACACTATGTGACCTGACTGAATCCAGACTCCTGGACTATTTACAACCCACCCTAATTCATTTTATAACCTATACAATTTATCTCTATCTATCCAAGCAAAGAACTGAACCTGCTTAGGGTGAGATGGGCTAAAAGGAGCCAAAAAGCCCTTTACGTGCAAGACATGCAGCCTAAAGCCTTCTGAGGGCAACATCTACACTGTGTTATGCTGTTCTGTCTTGTGTTCTTATTATTTAGTTTTTTTTAGTTTTTTAGTACCCTTATCACAATATTAACTAATTTTTGCATTGAGTGTGTAGAACTTTACAGTGTTCAGAAGCTTACAATGTGCTGCATTATGTGCGCAGAACCTTACAGGGGTCACTCACATTTTTGTCAGTAGATGAACATAAAGGTAGGGTGAATACAACATTTCAGTAAATTCTCTATTGCTCAGTTCTGTACATTTTCTTTTTATAAAGCACACTTGGATAAAAAAAACCTTGAACACATAAAGCATACTATAATGGTGGAGCACAGGAAAGAACCAGAGGAAATGATTTTTTTCAAGGTCATGTGTTATACTGTAGCCACTCACAGGAGACATGAACAACTATGGAGATTCACGCTCTAGTTAAAACTATATACTATATAACTGATTAGAATAACAAAGGAATAAATATAACTTTTTTGTTCATTGTCACTACCATTCGATGATTTTAAAGAAAAGGTCAACATGCAAAGATGGAAATCGTGGAGATTGTGGGGCTTTAGGTCAGCAAATGGCTTTTTAATTGATGCTGCCAACTCTTAACAGTGAAAGTTCACTGGAGTCTATTAGATCCTAATGGTAAATATCAGTAACACTTGCAGGGGATAGAGTTGATAGTTTTGCATTATTAATCTTCCCCTTAGAACTACAGGCCTTTAAGTTCAAACATTTCTTTAGGGATTCACAGTCATTTACATTAACATGATGGTGAAAGTTATTGCCTTGTATTACAATGGCCTTTCAGTTTAATAGACAGCCGGTTTTACATATTAGAACATTTAACATCCTAGATGCCAAATAATCTATGATTGCACTGAGGTGGGGAATGACAGAAGAATATTAAACGTGGAACATGGGTGCGATGGTAAAGGCTGACAAATAGATTGTGTGTTATTTAACCCACTCATGACAAAATATTTTTTTCCGTTGTTTGTTTTAGTTTTCATTAGGTAGGCCATCTCCGTATCATTTTTTTTCCTGCCTGGGGCCCCCATGCTATTTCTATGCAAATAACAACCTTGTGGTTTATATTTTATTATTTCTACAGGAGCTGCAGTGACATGACCCAAGATGTGTGTGAGGTGTATTGAGAGCGGGAGAGAGAGGGAGAAACAGAGCGAGTGCTCAGTGAGGTGTAAAAAAATATTGTCAGGAGTGAAAGAATAAAAAAAAATGTGCAGGGATAATGTGTTTATTTCAACCCCCCCTTGTCCTCTCTCCACCTCCTCCTCCTTCCTTTCCATGCTAGGAAGCACCTTTTAAAATTCATTGGACGTCAGGCGATCATGCACAATCCATATGCTTTCACTCTATCATTTGCATTTCATGCCTCCTGGCTTTTGATGTGCTGATACGTTTGATGCAGCCAAAGGAGGTGCATTATCATCATTATTTAAGTTTTTTAGGGGGTCAGCAGGTTCACCACAAAAAGAAACAAATACAAGGGGGAAGAGACAAAATTTGGGGGTGTTTCAGCCCCTACATTTATTGAGGTATAGTGCATTATATACAAGCATAGTTAAAGCACAGATGAAGTCCAAATGAAACAAGAAGCAATAGTAAGGTATGACAATACCCCTTTACTTTGGGCCATATACTTATAAGTAATCATGTGCTTATCCATTCTACATCATACCCTAAAGTGCACATTTCCCTACCCTTATATAAACCAATATGAAATATTGGCTAATACTTCGCTGAGGAAATATATATAAGTTACTAGGGAATTAATAATACTTAATCAAATCGTATCACTGCTAATAACTGGAGTTCATATATTCACTCACCACACAATATTAGACTGAATACAAGCAAATAAAATTATTTACTATACTGAACCGACAATACACCAGTGTAGGTAAGACTGTAATGTACACAAAAGTAACAAATGAACATGCAATTAACTGTCCTCCGAGAGCGATTGCATCTCATAATAGCCAAGAGTTTAGAATGCACAGAATATATATGAAGACCAGAAACCAGACAAAAACAAAACGGTTTTCCTACTAGTGAAACCTATAAATCTATTCACAGGGCATAAAACAGGACCTGAAATGCACACAACTGAGTTGTAGCTTAATGACAGCATAAAAATAGAGAAATGTTCAATCATGAAAATTCTGATTTCTGGTCAACTTATATCAAAGAAATGTACATTTCTGTGGAATGAGTTCTCTCTCTATCTAGCTATACAGTGTAAAATACAATAACAAGCGGGAGAATATAGTCCTGTGTTAGGTGATTGCAGCTACCCCATGCGTTATTTTATGCAGGTACGTTTTACCACTCACGGCACCAATAAACAATATCATAATTATGGAAACAACTAGTAAAGTAAGTTCTCAGACTAGGCACAAAAGGAATGTAGTTCCTTTCCTACATGGGATATCTTTTGTGAGCACCACTTTTTGCATCAAACCAAGTTACTAACATTACATGTTTTTCCAAATGTATTTTAATTTGTTAAAATACGTTTTTAATTTTATTTTGTTACTAACTTCTAGATACCTCTGCTGGTAACTGGGCACATGGTCTAAAATCCGATTCTGAAATAGTGTACCAGTTTGATAAGAGGTTCAGAAACGCTATCTCCTCTAGAATCTAATGTATTCACTTTCATTTCCAAGGATTTTGGAAGCCTATTTCTGAATTGTAAAGGTACAGTCAAAGCCAAGAGTTGATCTGTTACTTGAAGCAACTGAACTAAACTATAATATAATTAACAAGTGTTTGTCTTTGAATTAAAGACATTGATTGGCTAAGCTAATATTCTACAGTCTTGTCTTGTGCTTTTGGTAGACAGTATTTTATATTACATATTCTACTGTGCTGTTATGTTAGCATCCATAGCAGCCATAAAATATACAAACCTAATACCGCTAAATTATCTCTTTAAGTAATATACTATGCATTCTTATGTTTGCCATTTATAATAATTGAAGTTGAAGTATGATGCATTGTACTGCAGTGATTATAAGAGAACAAACATTACAGTATCCACTTACCTTTTATTATCCTCCCAAAAAATAATAATAATCTACAGAGGTAATCTTTTAATGTCACAGACACAACTGATTGAGGGTACAACTCTGCACTTCCCACTGGATTAAAAAACAGGTGCAAGAAAGCCATATAGCTGGTAAGGACAGTGATTTGTTCTGTACCCTAAACCCTCTGGCATCACTTTACTTGAATGTCTAAATTAAGTAAAAATTAGGGGACAGGCAAGTTGCATGAGGAGGGCATCTATGTGCCTCTCCCAGCCTACCTCTTATGTTTACAGCGATAACAAATACGGGTAAGTATAATTGCAAAGGTCCTTGTGCTCCTAGAATCTGTGCCTACAGGCACAGGGCGGGTTAAATTTTGGTATTCAAAATTATCTTACGTTCCATCATGTTTTAAAAAATGCCAGACTGGAAAGTTTAAATTTCCAAGCCGCGCCCAATGTTAAAAAACTGAATAACTAGCTCACTGGTGCTTCCATATTCAGGCGGATATGGGCTGTAATGCAACACAAAAAATGAGTAGGTAAAATGAAACACCTTCTTCACAACATACCCTTCAGTGGTCTCAATTATATTACATTTTAATGCAATTAATAAATACGATTGAAACAATGTTGACATAACGGAGCTACGCCAACTTATACCAAGTAACTATTTATCATAACAAGTCAAAGAACCAATATGCATCTTGCTGTTGCTGTTACTAAGGGGGTTATTAACTAATAACCCCCTTAGTAACTAATAACTAATTTGTGATTTATTTTTTTTTAAATCGGGCTTAAATTGAATTTTTCAGAATTTATTAAATCCCGAGGCTGAAAAACTCTGAATCTAAAATCCCGGCATCTCAGCCCTGTCGAGACTGCATATAAGTCAATGGGAAAAGTCCCAACGATTTTATTGATTTGTGCTCGGTCTCGTGCCAAACCCCAAGTTTCGTGAAAATTGGGTGACACCTCCAAAAAAATCATGAAAATCAGAGTATTTAACGCAAAGCAAATTTCCAGGAAAATTTAATAATAAATAAGCGTTTAAAACCCGAGAGGCTTAGATCAGATTTTTCAGCAGCCAACATTGAAATAATTTTCGGACCTTGATAAATAATCCCCTAATTGTCCATCAGCAACTCAGTTATATGGAACAGATCAAATTACATTTGATTTAAAAATACCTTTCTGAATGACATCAGCAAGAAAACCAAGTGCAGAAATGGCCTACTACACCTTCACTGCATTCCTAAAAACAGTTTGAAGCAAAAGTACTGTGACAACAATATTTCCATTTATAAACTATGGGGAAAACCCATCACTTTGCTAGCAATAACATAAAATTGTGAAGAATCAAAACTTGTACATGCTTAACTCTGTATTCAAAACAGAAGTGTCTATTTCCTACTTTCATGGAATTCATGCTACAGACTGGCAAATGGCATTTACACTTCAGAACTCTGGTATGCGTAGTGTTTTAGTTCTTTATTTCTGTCTCATCATGGGTATTCAAATATGCACACTTTCAGAGGAGTTTTGTGCTGCTACAAGTGAACTGTTTTGCCATCAAAGAGATAATATGAGCAATTTTTAAAATAATGCAGGGCTTTTCATGCCTAACGCATTAACCGAAAACAACCCAAACAGCTATGAAATATGAAGGAAAGCATTCTCAACTGTAAAAACGCAATGATATCATTCTGCATTTTCTTAACACACTTCACATAATGACCTAGAAAGCCTAGAAAGAAGCCAGCGCTTTAGGTTTTGCACAACCAACAAGGGAACCGTCTGAAAGTTTTTTTTAACCATGGTTATATGGAGTACTTGAGCACTAGGACATTCAGTAAATCTATAAAGCTTGTTGAGTACAAACGGCACAATGTAAAATGCAGGCTTTATTATAACTAATTCCAGAAGCCTTATTCCAGACAACTTGAGGTAAGTTCTTTACATGGACAGCATCGCTGACATAATATTGCAGAATTTCTATAGAGTGGAATAAATATATATTCCAGATGTTTTCCAGTTAAATGAATCTGCAAAGTTACTTTGATCTGCACCCGGTTACATTTCCCTCAACTAATTTAAATCCCTGAGCACCTAGTTATATGCTACCAGTTTCATTACTATGAGATGTGACCACGAGGCTCCCTAGTTAGTTACATTACTGTGATCTATAACAATGCTGTATATCCAGTCCATATGCCAAAGCTTTAACACACAGGCTTCAGGGGCTAAAAACTCATTATGAAAAACTTCAGCCCAGAGAAACCTGACTAAGAACAAGTATGTGGTGTTACTAACAAAAGCTGGGTCCAGAACACTAAGATTTTAAGTTTAGTCCCAACGCTTGTTAAGCGAGTTTGGTTCTAAAAATCTGCACAGCATTAAAGATGGATCATTTAATGGCTATATCAAGATGATTCAGGTAAAATTATCCCCACAGCTTACTGATCCAATGGTGATGATGTGAGAATATGCAGTGGCTACAATACATGTACAGGTTGGTCGTGTCACTTTCTTTATCCCAGTTTCATTTCATTTCATTCCAAATGCAAGGCTAAAGAATACACACAAGTTTATTGATAACAAGGAATAAGAACAGTAGTAAGTACTCCCTGACTACAATATATACTGTAAGGGACTAGAAACAAGGGTCAACCCATTACAAACTATTGAAAGACTACCCTCAACCTATGGTCATACTTAATGTCATCATAAAGAAGGAGACTGCATTGTCTGAACTGATTAAAGAAAAGACACGGTTGAGAAGAACAAGCTGCAAATGAAACACTGTTTCGGGAGACAAATTAGATGCCAAAATTGTTCTGTAAGATTCTTAATGGCATGCATGATTTCTGGCTTGTTTGTGATGTCAAAATAAAAGAATTGCTAAAAACTGGCCAGCCTGTGGCATTTCATTCTTTTCAGTCAGCAATTAAAAGAGGAACACATTACAGGATTTTGTTGTATTATAACTAACATTAACTGTCTTCTTGCATTATATCAGGTGGCACTCTAATATAAAGGACACAGCCAGTACTGAACAAAAATCCAACGAATGAAATCAAAATTGAAGGTGCTATGATAACTTACTTTGTTAAGAGCCCCTGCTCCTGTCAGAATGATATGTGAATTTTCAACCTGGATTGTTCTTTGACCCAGACGGACTAAATAAGCTCCAATGCCAATTGCACGACATGTGACCTGGGAAAAGACAAAAGGAATTTATTTTAGTGCTTATGTTAATTCTTTATTGCCAAACCCTTTTCAAAAATGGACAAAAGTTACATGTAGAATACAAACGCAAGGTATGCATTTTGTTTATCCGTTTCTAGCAATATATACTAAGCCTACTGACAGCTGCAGACAAACAACGCAAGGAGAAAAATATCAACGTTTTGCTATCTAAATGGATCCTATGAAATCATGATAGAAGGAGCAATTATGAATGAATAATATATAATCATACTGTGCTTTCATGAAAGGCGCTGCTGGTTTGGATGTAATTGGTGTAATGGAGACATATTAGGTATATTTAGTTTGGTTTACATTTAGCACTGCATCAATACCATCATTTAAATTAAACTGGACATTTTTCCATTATGATGCATACCAAAAAGAAACAGCTACATGTTAGCTCTGAAGACCTGTGAAGCATCAGTAATGGAAAACTAGACGGAAATACTAGAAACTCACTGGGTTTTATTAACATTCCAATATGTATGGAATAATATCCTAATGGATCATATGGGGATTTTTTTATCAGTAGTAGCTTTAATAATAAAAATACCAGGTAATGTCAATGCACAGGTTTCTAGGTTAATTTAGTGTAACCCTCCTCTTCACCCAGTTTGTAGTACCTGTGCATTGTTGTCTGCAGTTAAAGGACATGTAAACTCCCTCCACAAAAATGTAATCAGTCAACAGCCTCTTTGAAATCTTTAGCTAACTGGCACTCTGGTTGATAAAAGGTTAACAGTAAGGCTGCAGCATCTCCTTAATGCAAGGGTGTCCAAAAGGTACCAGGAGGCCATAAAGGAACAGTTCAGTGTAAAAATAAAAACTGGATAAATAGATAGGCTATGCAAAATAAAAACTGTTTCTAACATAGTTAGTTAGCCAGAAATGTAATGTATAAAGACTGGAGTGACTGGATGTGTAACATAATAGCCAGAACACAACTTTCTACTTTTCAGCTCTCTAACCGAGTTAGTATGTGACTTGCAGGGGGGGCCACATGATACATAAATGTTCAGTGAGTTTGCAACTGATCCTCAGCATTCAGCTCAGATTCAAAAGCAACAGTTATGACCATGTGCCCCCCCCCTCAAGTCACTGATTGGTCACTGCCTGGTAACCAATCAGTGGGAACCAAGAGAGCTGAAAAGCAGGAAGTAGTGTTCTGGCTATTATATTAGACATCCAGTCGCTCCAGCCATTATACATTACATTTTTGGCTAACTATATTATAAACACTTTTTATTTTGCACATACTATCTGTTTAGCCAGTTTTTATTTTTATGCTGAACAATTCCTTTAAGCTGTTGATCAGTAGATCTCAATACACAGCTCAATACACAGCTTGTCTAAATCACCCTCTTTTTTGTTTTTGATTCAGATATTTATTATGTTAGGTTACATAAGACATAGTTGATTGTTAAACATAGCAATAAACATTTTCTCATTCATCAATATTTAAGTAATAATTTTCCACAGAACAGAATGCTAACAATGCTTTTATGGATGTAGATCATCATAGGACAACGTCACTAAAAGTAGAACCCACATTAGTAAAGTATGGGCACTCCTGCCTTAATCACTTAAAAATCTTTCTACTCCTCTTACCCCCTCAGCCCCCTACCTCAGGAATTTGCTTTGGCTGTTGAGTTATGAGCACAGTTCTTCTCAGCTCAGATTACTAAACACACCCTCCAGTCTAACAGTAAATGAAGAGATAGCATTGCTGGTTCCCATAGAAACTTTAGCTGTCTGATCTTTTTTTTTTCTTGGGTGGGGGACTAATATACATGGTAGGAAAATGTAGGCTTTACATTTCCTTTAATACAGATGTCTTTTAGGTATGCATATAAAGTAAATACATTCTTATACCTGATTTATAGGGATGCACCGAATCCAGGATTCGGTTCGGGATTCGGCCTTTTTCAGCAGGATTCGGATTCGGCCGAATCCTTCTGCCCGGCCGAACCGAATCCGAATCCTAATTTGCATATGCAAATTAGGGGCAGGGAGGGAAATTGCGTGACTTTTTGTCAGAAAACAAGGAAGTAAAAAATGTTTTCCCCTTCCCACCCCTAATTTGCATATGCAAATTAGGGTTCGGATTCGGTTCGGTATTCGGCCGAATCCTTCGTGAAGGATTCGGGGGTTCGGCCGAATCCAAAAAAGTGGATTCGGTGCATCCCTACTGATTTATAATACACACACACACATATATTCATAAACAGTAAATATTTAATTTATATTTGGTTTATTGGCATTTTTCAAATTTTGAGAAGTTATTTCTGGCTCAGTTTGCTGTTTTAATCTAGCCTGAATTTCCTTAGTCTCGAATCTGGCTACATGCAGCTGCAACAGTGCAGTTGGGTTCCTATTGTGCTTAAAATCCCATTAAAATATCCAAAAAAGAATCCTAAAGAACATCATTCTCTGGCACATACATGAGACACCATAAGTCTAAACATATGTTAATATAGCTATGTGCTTATGCTAAGCAAAATTCTGGTGAAGGGCAAAGTGGTCTTTAAAAAGTATGCACTTATATTACAAATCCTCCATTTTCATTAGTTTCTGTTTAGAAGATTTACCAGATTGATGGTGATGATTTCTTCATAGGCTAAAGAGGACTCTCCAGCAATCATACCAGATCCCCTGAGGTTTTCTACTCCAAGGCCTTCTTCTTTGCCAATGATGTCTGTTATCTTGTATCTGATGGAAATAATGAAGTGGACCGGTCAGCCTGACACAAAAAGCTGTATAATAAAAGTTCTTTTCAAATTAAACATGAGATGAAATTTCTATTTTTTATTTAAGCATTCATAGCTGTTGTAAATTCATTTAAAAATCTCAGCTGTCAATCAAATATTGTCTGCCCCTCCTCTATGCCTTAGGCAGAGAGGCGGGGCAGACAATTACTTTTACTTTGTATTCAAGCCCTTCTTAGATGTAACTGCTCACCACACATTCCCCGTCTCTTCACCATTTAATTGTGTAACCAGAGCATGGGATGGACATCAGGTCCCCCATTCTGGTGCACAAACAAGATTCTGAGATGATACAAGGCTTGTCTTAATAATAGTGTTCACAAAATGGCTCCTGCCTGCTTGCCATAATTATGAATTCCTAGACTGAAGGAAACGATTCAAATAATTTATTTAGTGTAATTACAGTTCATTTTGCTGATGTGATAAAATAGGATTTTGAATAATTTTTTGGGGTGACGGGTCCCATTTAAATACAACATCGGCGTACCTAAGCACATGCGAGCACAGGTGCTGGATGTGGACCCGGGCCCCCTACCCCTCTCAAAATGTGTGTGGCAGCGATCTGGGCTTGCATGCCAAAAAAAACCCTGCCGTGCCCAGGTGCGATCACATCTCTGGTAGTTACTCCACTGAAATACAATATGATTTTGGGAACTCGTGAGACTTTTAACTCTTAGTGGTTTTCATTTATACTATTTATATTTCTGAGAAAGTGTGCCTCAAGCACTAACATTTGGAAGAGGATCTAGAAAAAAATCAGCAGGGTACAGTTAGTACTGTATGTCCAGTAAATTCCAGCACCAATCATGCCCAACTTGGTATATTAGGGTATTAGCAGGGCCGGAACTAGGGGTAGGCAGAAGAGATACCTGTCTACCACAAAGGGGGGGGGTGCTGAGCTGGTACCTTTTGAAAGGGTCTTCTGCCTACCTCTAGTGCGGCTTCGCTTGCTCCAGCTGCTCCACTCTAAACTTCTACTCAACATGCCCCCCCCAACAAAATCATGCTAACGTGTGCACGTACACGGTGAGCGAGGTGGCTGGCTTGGCCTACCCCTGGGTATTAGAGAAAACATATAAATGTTTTATATTTGTTTTTTAGTTTCATTGTATTCTGCTCAGCAAACAGTAAAACAACTATAGGATACCTTTAATTGAGAGACTGGAATATGAATAGGAGTGGGTCTGAATTGAAATATGAGTAATAGAAGGAAGCAATAACACTACATTTGTAGCCTTACAGGGCATTTGTTTTTTAGTGACCCCCTTTTGAAATCTGGAAAATTTAGAAGGAAGCAAATAATTCAAAACTACAAACAAGAAAAAATAAAGGCCAAATGGAAACTTGCTTGGAAGCAAGTTTAGCACAGTCCAGAGAAAAAGACAAGCATTTCTAGGCATACAAAGTCAAACTCCCAGACATAATAAATATTTAACCTTTAAGAAAACACTAATTTCAAAAATACAACTCTGGAAATTAGGGTATGACATTATTAAAAGGTAAAAGTAATCACTTCGTCCCTATTTGAATTTGTCAGAACGCTTATTAATAATTCATGCAGCTAAATACAAGTTAAGTCGTGAAGGTGTAGATCTACTATAATAAAGAATTTACCCTTTTGATGTCATTGATCCTTACCTTTAAATCGCACCTATGGCTTTACATTAGGTTAAACGGTCTATAAATCATTGTTTTAATCTGTAGTTAATTTATACTGACACCAATTAGCAATCTGAATATGTTCCAACAGCTACTATTTCTGAGATAAAGAAATTTACAGAGAGACTACAAAGCGCATAAAAAAAGAGCGAGGGAAAATGACTGCAAACTCAGACCAAATTTCTTATTTACTTACTGCTTTCAATGTAACATTTTCATTTATAAATTTAGGGGCTTCAGTTTCCCGGTCCCAAATTAGATTAGCAGGGGCAATACTCTCCTTCTCTCAGCCTGAGGCTGCTCCTGCAATGGGCTTACCTTTTTTAAGCAAGAGCAGGTCAAGGGGGGGGGGGGGTGATGCATTGCTAGTGCAGAGGGCAATTGCACTAAAAGTCTTACGGGCAGATTTATCAAGGGTCACCTCAAAATTTGAATAAAAAAAGACCAAAACGAAATTCATTAAAAACTTAATTTCAATAGGCTGTATTCGTTCGTTCGTTCGGATTGTATTTGATCGAATTCGATTCGTAGTATTTCCCCAAAAAAACTTTGATTTTTCAAAGTCCACCAAATGACTCCAAATTGGTTTTAGGAGGTCCCCCATAGGTTAAAACAGCAATTCTGCAGGTTTTAGATGGCGAATTGTCAAAGTCTAATTTTTAAAGAGACAGTACATGATCAATTTGGAAATTCGAATCTTCAAATTTGTTTAAAATTGGATTAGAATTTGGACTATTCCCTAGTCGAAGTACACTAAAATGACATCGAAATTCAAATTTAAAAATTAGATTTTTCAATTTGACCCTTAATAAATCTGCCCCTTAAAGTCTCAACTCGCCTTATGGAAGTGAGCAGCTGTAGTTTACTTTCTAAATCAAGGGTACATATGCCAGGCGACTACTGCAAACATTATGCAGGATTTTGGTCTCCATTATTATTATTATCATTAACATGTATTTATAAAGCGTCAACCGATCCCATACAATAAATGGGTTTATATCCTGAACATATATAACTACATACAAAAGAACCCCATTTTCCATGCTTCTTTATGTGTGGACCGTGGTGGTCTAGCGGTAGTGAGACGGGCATCCCCACCGCACTACCACTAGGCAACCAGGATGACACTCGCCACATCTGTCTTCCTAGCACCGAATGATGAGGACGAACAATAGCTTCTGGGTTTAACGCTGGTGCCTGATGACGTCATCGCGCATAGGAGCGAAATTCAAATATTTAAAGAGTCAGCATCTATTGTACCATTGCCCAACGTAGGTCTATTTGACTAGTTCCTGGGTGCGATTCTTGTTGTTTTTACCATGTTTGACCTTGCCTGTCCCGTCTGCTGCATGTCCTGTCTGCTGCCTGTCCTGACCCCTGCCTGTACCTTGACTTTTCTTACAGATTCTGCTTTGTACAGCAAAACTGGTGTATTTGACCCAGTCTGTGACTTTGACTGTTCTTTAGTCTCCTGAATCTGTAACACCTCTCCTGATCAGTTTTAACTCGGCCTGCTTCTTGTTCCTTGTTGCAGTACAACTTTTGGTTCCCTCGCTTGCCCAGAACGCTCTCTCTGGTTTTCTCACAATAAGACCTGGCGGCACCTGAGTAGCAGAGGGCTCCTCCCGAAGCCAAAGGTTGTTGTATTAGGCAGAAGAGTAAACCGCGACCAGAACCTTGGAGTTAGTTATGGGTTTGGGACCCTGTTTGTAACACTTTTTTACTTTAATGTGCTATCTCTTCCTTGTCCCTGTTTTTATTCTCATTAGAATTGCTCTGCACATTCATGTATGATCTAATAGTAAGTAGCCAATATTTATGTTCCAATAGGGTTCACGGTCATGTTGTTCTGGAACCAGCCTTTAAATTGTCTTTAATTGTAATGTACAGAAGGTAACAGCAAAAAGATACACACTGATAAGTGACAATGCTGCATCTTTCAGAGTTTATGGCCTCACAAACTGAACCATCATTTTGACTCTGAACCCCTAAACACCATGTCAATATATTGAACACAAGAGGGACATGGAATGTTGACAATACTTTCATAATTGATCACCTTTGCCTTTGTTTACACTTAGCTATGACATTCACTGCTATGCAGTGTGTAGTCCCAGTGTGTATTCCCAGTGTGTAGTCTGGTCTCTAGTGGACAGTGAATATTAAGTTCCAACCTTTTTAGTCATTTATTTACCTGGATTCACCTTCATCCTCCACATGCTCACAGTGTACAGAATTCAAAGCGCTCACTTTCTTGTAATCTTGAGGAGTCAAATATAAGTATTTAAAACCCTACAAAAGGAATAAACCAAAAGTTAGGAAAGACACAGGACGAAATAGAATATGGAAGAAAGGGTGTTAAAAAAAATTAAAGAAAGGGTAATATTTACTGTATATAATAATTGTATGCTTTATAACCGAAATTTACAAAATAGTGCAAATATACCAGTTCAAAGGAAATATCCCAAATGTTAAATGTATTTCAACTCACCATAATTCATGTGCCTTTTTAGAGTATTTTTGTACGTCCCTTTGCCCCAGCATCAAATCCATATACTGGCTCTGTCCCCCCAATGTCAAGTTGCACCAGGTATATTGTCTGCAGCATCACATTGAACATCTCATACACCAGTGTCAAGCCACACAGTGTATTTTTCCTCTGTGTCAAGTGGTGCAGTCCACAGCATCCCCCCATCCCCCAGTCTAGTTACATAGTTACCTAGTTAAATTGGGTGGAAAAAAGACAAAGTCCATCGAGTTCAACCCCTCCAAATGAAAACCCACCAAACATACACACACCCCTCCCTACTTTTAATTAAATTCTGTATACCCATACCAATACTAACTATAGAGCTTAGTATCACAATAGCCTTTGATATTATGTCTGTCCAAAAAATCATCCAAGCCATTCTTAAAGGCATTAACTGAATCAGCCATCACAACATCACCCGGCAGGGCATTCCACAACTTATTAATTATATGTTACTGCTATTAAAGGGGAACTATCACAAAATTAAAAATTTGTGAAATGAATCATTGCATAAAGTCAGGGATGCCCAAGACGTCAATCGCGGTCTACCAGATGATCACTTTAAAGTTTCTGGAAGACTGTGGAAATAATGGTTGCGCGTAAAAAAGTTATACCTGGAATTGCCTCTGTACCATTCTGCTTTGAGTTCTTAAGGTAAAGCTTATGATGGACGTCAGGTGGCAAAAGTAGATCACGAGGTGACAAAGTCTGGGCACCCCTACATTAAGTTATGCAATTCTCTAAATATGATGTATTAAAAGTTTTGTATCGTTTTTATATATTTCCATTTCTATGGTGGTCCCATTTGCAGCTGCTTCTCTCATGCCCATGGCTAGCTTTGGAGTTGGATCATTTGCATCCAGGGCATACTTTTTAAAGGTTGCTTTGCATTCAGCATACAGGAGGGTGGGACATTGCTTGTCAGTTTGTGACATCACATCAAGGCATAGGCACTCCCACTCAGCAACTGCTTGAACTGGCTCTCAGAGAAAGGCTACTAACAGTCTGTAGTATTATTTGTTTATTTTAAAAAGTACGTATTTTTGGTAAACAACTGTATTTGCAAATATTACTATCTTCATCATATCTTTCCATCTGGACAATTTGATTTTCATGATAGTTCCCCTGTAAGTGGTACATATGATATGTAAACAATTGAAGTGAGATAGGATCCCTGATGATTGTAGCCAACATTGTTCTTTTATTAAGATAGATAGTCATAAAGCCAGACAGAACAAAAAAAAAGACAATACACTTACCACTATAAGTACAATAACTACTACAAGGTTTTCCAAATATACGTATATATTTTCTGTACGAAATATACATTACTCATTATTTAGGCACAGGTACAAATGCCACTAAATGAAAAACTTACTTTATAAGGGTCAGCAGGGTCTTCCCATGCAACATGAAACATATGGCGGATCTCTTCAGCTAGTCCTATCCTTGCACCACTGTTTGCTGCAACATATATTCTCGGAATCCCCTCCGATCGAGAGAGTTCTGATGCTCTTAAGTATAAAAGATCCTCTTGTGGACCAAATGAGCCAATCTTATAAGTGATGTCATTTCCAATAACAATGATGTCACGGCCATCTGGATACTCTGGACTTTTTAGGGTCATTTTCCAAGCCACCATACCAATCTATAACAATGAGGAGTTCAAATGAATCATTAAAACAGTTGCTTACCTTATACAGTGCATGCATCCCACCTTAAATTACATGGTCTAAGTAAATTAGCATCTTCTATAATCTTGTGCTTAAAAAAGAAAAGAGGCAAAATCTATCTATCTTAACTAGTTTATCTATATTGTCATTCTCCTATCCAAATACACAAAACTGTATATCTCATCATGTCAGATGTTTTTGAGACTATGTTAAATATTAAAAAAATAATAAATACAACATCATCATACTAAAAGTGAACATGCGCCTTGATCCAAACATTACCACAAATACTTTGGTTGCGATTACATATGAGAGCACTATTCAATAACATAAATATAGAAAATAATATAATACATATATGCATTTAGGTAGAAACTTCCCTCAATATACGCAATTGACATAGAACTTTTCTGGGATATTTAATAAAACAATTGAATATAAATGCCATTTCAAAATGGAGGTCTTTCAATACAACGCTATGATTGCAACAGAAAAAAGAATGCCTTTTTGTACCGACAATAAAATTGATTTAGTCCCTCTGGAAAATCTATACACTTTGTAAGGATTTTTTTTATATCATGGTGAGGAAGGCATTCTAACATTCAATCCTGTGATGACTTTTAAGGTGGGCCACACAGGTTGGCACTTTTATACTAGAGGAAAGATTTGAAATAAACAGCCAGTGGATCAATAATAAGCTATAGCCTATGGCCTTGGAGTGCACTTCAATGTAATTTATCTCTTTAAAGATCTGTTGTAACTCTGACCATGGCACCGCAGAATGTAAATGCCTCACAACATAAGGGGCACATGACTATTATAAAACATCTTGACTTATTGCCCTTTACAACCTCAAGAGTCACATCTATGACAACTGGAACACAAGTATGATTGAAGTGAACACTTTTCAAAGTGCTGAGATGTCTTTTTTTGTGCTGTAACTGAAATGAGTTGATCAGGAGGGTTGGTTATCACTACACAGAAGCAGGGTCATGCAGTTGTTTTGACACAGGACTTAAAAAAACACAGGCTTTAAAGGTTGAGCACAACCCCATTAGAAAATCTACTGTTAGTTTAAAAGGCCTTTGTAATTTTAATTTATAAGGATTTTATAATTGCAATGAGAATAACCATTTGGGTAAGGCTAACAATCTATAATGTTCTCACCCATATATTATCGCTCTTATTTCTTCTTGACTATTTGCTTGGGGATTTGATACATTTTGTCAGATTAAGTGAAAGGGGCTTCATATTCAAGAGCCTGTTAAACATTCTATTTATTTAATACCCCTGTGCTTCCATGTGATGTGCTAACATTTATGTATATGGGACTTAAATGACTTATAATATGCTTATATTTTTACAAACATATTCTGCAGCAGTACACAATAGTAGTGCAGTAGTAGTGTAAAGGTGGTACAGAGCACCCTACTTATTTATGTTTAAAATCAAAAATGAAAAGGAGGTATAGGACACGGTGGGCAAAATTAAAATTTAAATCTTCAGTTGGCTATGGCTTGTGATGTATCATGAAGAAATGCTCGGTTATTATTGTGTATTAACAGGCTGTTTCATTAGAATTTGTCTACAGAGACATGGAAGGGAATTCCAGAGGAAGGGTGAAGTTCTAGTGAAGTTTTGAATGGAAAGAGGTAATGAGAGATTTGTTGAGTAGCAAAACAACAGAAAACGTAAAAAATCAGAATTTGGTCAATAGTTGTGGTTGTCATCAGACATATAAGGGGGGTTGCAGTTATCGTCAGAGGTATGAGTTTATTGCTTTAGTCAAGACACTGTGAATTTTTATTTTTTACTCCCCACATGAAGATCAAGACCAAGAAATGAAAACTCTAACAACATGAAAGTAAACTTGCTCAGTGTTCATCTGAGCTCTTTTCCTATTTGTGTGTAAAGTACAGGTACTACTATTTTCAACGTACATGCAAGCCTTGCACCTGTTGTGCTTAGTAAAGAGTAAAGGGCATATTACACTTAATTACAGAAGGGGGATAAGTGCAATTACTAGGTGAATTAATATGGGGCTATTTTGGAACCATTAATGTGCTGTCCATTACAGTTATAAAAGTCTTCTGTGGTTTTGTTTCATAGAGAGAGATGGTCACTTCACTGTTTATATTATGTCATATATGGGGGAACTAGTCTCTCTGCAAACCATATACACACATAAACACATATATACATAAATGTATGCTTGTATTTTCGATGTGTGTGCAAGCCACAACGTATCCAATTCACTACAAGCTGAAGATGTATTTTTTTGTCCATAGAGGTTTAAAATTATTTTATAAAATACAATTCCTAGGTAGGTATTTAAAAGATAATTATTAGGCACTATGGTGTCTGCAACATCTTTATTTTAAATAGCATATTTCTTAGAAGGGTACCGTGTGCAGCTGATACATAAAATTAAAGAAAAATTAATATGTTTTGGCCAAAAGGATTAAATATAGCCTGTGGCTTTTTGCCTCAAGAAAAAGAAGTCCCCTTTTTGATCCTATGAAATAAATTAAAAATATTGAGGAGAGAAATAATAATCATAAAAAGGGAGGTCTTCCAAAAGAAAAATTGTGACATCTAGTGAGAATTTAGAGAAAGAACATGCCACTGACATAAAAAATACTATAAATACTGAGAAATATGCATTAACCTCAAATGCTGGCTACTGAAACCAACTTGTGATAATCTCTTGCCAATATACAGTAAGTATAACAGAAACAGTTACAAAGGTTTTTGTTTTATTTAAGTAAACAATTGGTGCAAATCATCATGTTTTTCCTAACAAGACCCTATTATTTGCCAGGATTCATATGCTATTGTGCCTGAAGCAAACCAATGCAAGAGTAGCAAATTTCAATGAGTTTTCATATGCTATTGTGCCTGAAGCAATGAGATTTCAATGAGATCAATTTGCACCCACTTTGTAAAGAGAAAGAAGATATCAGGACACCAATGACTGCCTGTATGTCAGTAGACAAGATCAAGTCTGAGTGTGACCTTATGTGCCTACTGCCTGTTTCTTGTTTTATTTGATGAGCCCTTTTGTGCACATTGAGTATATGACAATAGATTTATACTTTAACACATTTGTACCTATGAATTACAAAAATACTATATTAATCAGTTGTTCTTTTACATACTCCTACTATACTTTGCAGTATAGGCAGATATGAAAAGATTGATCCCTTTTGAATTGAGCTATATGGGATTAACAAACAGACTTCCTTCAGTTTCAGTCCTCTGATGCTTATTTAATATGTGTCTGGTGCACTTTTCTGATTCTCTGCCTCACCACTAGACCTTCAGATATAGTCCCATAACAACATTTCTCTTATGTTCAATATTATCTGCTAGTAAGACTAAAAGTTACAACCTAATAGCCCAAATAAAGAGCAAGCTCCTGCTCAACTGGATTATATTAAAATAGAGTGGGCCATTGTTATTTCATAGAAGCACAAGTAGTGATACAAAATAAGGAGCAGCTTTACTCCTTAAGGGTAAGGCCACACTGGGTGCTTTTTTTTTTCATTTTAGCCGGCGCAGAGTGAGGGAAGACGTTTGGGGAGATTGGTCGCCGCAAAGATGAGGCGATTAGTCGCCAGGCGACCAAATCTCCGCAAAACACCCAGTGTGGCCGTACCCTTATATACAAAACTAAAGCTATTGTGCTAGGATCTTTAAAATGGTAAAAACGTTTTATTTAGATCAGTGTTTTGACTTTCACTGAGGTCTTTATCATCTTGTCCGCTACATATGCAAATAATGTCAGATTAAGTGAAAGATAAAGTGTGAGTTGTCTTTTGTACACAGTTGCTAGGAATAGTTATCATTATTAAGTATGTCTAAACAAAAATCATTCATAGTTGGGAGATTAGAGTAAGGAAAAGATAACCAAAAGATGGGGAATGGGCTGGGATCCAAGTTATGTTCACGCCCTAAAATGGTGTGTAATTTGTCATATGTTGCTATTTTGTAAAGCTGTGCATTTCTCCATTTCTATGATCTGACCTAATAAACCTCTTGTTTATTAGGGCATGCACTTTAAGTGTCTTATTATAAGGAATTTAGAAGACAAGCATATTTGAGTGTGGAACATATGTTCAATTTTTGTGATGTGATTTTGCTTAGTTAATAATACAGGTATAGGATCCCTTATCCGGAAACCCGATATCCAGAAAGCTCCGAATTATGGAATGGCCGTCTCCCATAGACTCCATTTTATCCAAATAATCCAAATTTTTAAAAATGATTTCCTTTTTCTCTGTAATAATAAAACAGCAGCATGTACTTGATCCAAACTAAGATATAATGAATCCTAATTGGAAGCAAAACCAGCCTATTGGGTTTATTTAATGTTTAAATTAATTTCTAGTAGACTTAAGGCATGAAGACCCAAGTTACGGAAAGATCCGTTATCCGGAAAACCCCAGGTCCCGAGCATTGTGGATAGCAGGTCCCATACCTGTAATAATGCCAACCAGGGATCAGAAGTTCTAGCTCTAAGGTATCTTTAATTATACTGAAAATATCTTCCCATGATAATGCAGCTCACCACTCATGCATTTCTTCTGAAGGTTAAAAATGAAATAATTAAAAATATATATTTGTTTTACATTTAATAGGCACTAAGGATCTCCTTCAACAAACATGGCACCAAAAGAAAAAGAATGTAAAGGAGAAACAACAGTATAAATACAATATAAACCATACTAAATAAACAATACTGAAAGTAAGAAGAGTCAAAGATTTCATATACACCAAACGCATGAAGATTTATTTACCAAATGCAGGGCACTAGTGCCCTTCCCTGCAATTTTTGAATGGCCATGGGCGGATTTTTATTAAGGCTAGGGGAGGCTAAGAAGAAAGGGTTAGAAGAAGGCAAATAACTCAAAAACTATAAAAAGGCCAATTAAAAAGTTGCTTAGAACTGGCCATTCTATAACAATCTACAAATTATTGTAAAGGTAAACCACTCCTTTAACTACTAAAATCTCAGAAGCCCAAAAAAAAAAAAAGAATTACAAAAATGCTCCACTCACAGCAATTTGGCATTTTTTGGGGGGGGGGAGGGGTTAGGAAGGCAGCTCATGTATGACCACCTTCCGCCTCCCCAAACAAAAAAATCATCCTCCACCTATGTAAATGGCCACAGGTATCTGAGCTTCAAATTGAGTGCAGAGAACTACTTCTGCTACATAAGTAAAGAAGTACATGGTAGGAATAAGTGGGATATGCAGGAAGTCCACGTTTTGGGAAACTCACGTGTTTGTTTTCTCGAGTCTTGAGTATTAGCTTGTCAATTGACTAATCATTGCATAATTCATTTATTGCTATTTTTGAACTCTGGTATGCACTGCATCAACAAACATGACCATAATACATTCCCTTACACGCACCTCATTCGTGAAAAGCATATCGGAAACCATTTGCTTAAAGGGATAATGTCATGGGAAATATTTTTTTTTTTCCAAAATGCATCAATAGTGCTGCTCCAGCAGACTGCTGCACTGAAATCCGTTTTTTCAAAAGAGCAAACAGATTTTTTTTAATATTTCATTTTGAAATCTGACATGGGGCTAGACATATTGCCAGTTTCCCAACTGCCCCCAGTCATGTGACTTCAGTCAATCTTTACTGCTGTACTGCAAGTTGGAGTGATATCACTCCCTCCCTTTCCCCTCCCCCACCAGCTTAACAAGAGTACAATGGGAAGGTAACCAGAAAGCAGATCCCTAAAACAAGATAACAGCTGCCTGGTAGCTATAAGAACATCAATATTAAAAACCCAGGTCCCACTGTGACATATTCAGTTACATTGAGTAGGAGAAACAACAGCCTACCAGAAAGCAGTTCCATCCTAAAGTGCTGGCTCTTTCTGAAAGCACACGACCAGGCAAAATGACCTGAGATGGCTGCCTACACACCAATATTACAACAACAAAAAAAATACACTAGCTGATTCAGGAATGCAATTTTATATTGTAGAGTGTAGAGTGAAGTATTTGTAAACAGTGTAATTTAGAAATAAAAAATACATCATAAAAATCATGACAGAATCCTTTTAACAACTGCTGGTATCCAAAGGAAATGTGCAATTGAAATGTTCTTAAACTAGGGATGCACCGAATCCGGGATTCGGCCTTTTTCAGCAGGATTCGGATTCGGACGAATCCTTCTGCCCAGCCGAACCAAATCCGAACCCTAATTTACATATGAAAATTAGGCACGGGGAGGGAAATTGCATGACTTTTTGTCACAAAACAAGGAAGTAAAAAATGTTTTCCCCCTCCCACTCCTAATTTACATATGCAAATTAGGGATCGGATTTGGTTCAGTATTTGGCTGAATCCTTCGCCAAGGATTCGGGGGTTCGGCCGAATCCAAAATAGTGGATTCGGTGCATCCCTATCTTAAAATGTTTGGAATTGTAAGTATTATTTGGTTGCTGGGGCTACTTTATCCTATTTAAAAGTGACAACGGAAGAATAAATACAAAGATATGACATAAAACTGATTTTCAATTTGTAAAGAATAGGTAAAATATAAAAAGGTGACCTGCACTTCTGAAGAAATGCCATAATTCATCCTCTTCCAGCTTTGCTTCAAGTGAGAGCATACACTAGTGTACATTTCTATGGGTTTTTAAAAGCATGCCCAATTCAAAAATGAAAATACAGATAGTATATGTATAAGCATTTAACTAATTACGTGCCACAGCAAAGCGGTTATCTTAATTGTAAAATGTGAATGGAGCCACAAAATAGAAAACACTCATTAGTGATCTGCTACCTATTTTTACCAAAACATATATCACACTTAAACAAAAAAGATGATTTACATCATCATTTTAGTTATAAAAGCATGATCAAGTACATTAGAGAATGCAATCTTAAATACTTTGCTAGTGACTTGACAACAAACCAGCTTGCCAAGGTGACAAATTGCCTAGGCAGTGCATTCCGTTTTGGCTTGGCATGATAGCATGAGTTGATGAATAGCTATATGTACAAAGCTTCTGAATGGGTTCACAGATATGATACGCTGGTTATTTAATTAATACCTCTTTTTTTATACAAGTTGGTATGTTATAATGTCTTATACTTGGTATAAATGTTTTAATTAAGAAAATGACCTTGCTAAGTCTGTTCCATGATCACCACTTGCAAACCCAAATGAGGTGACAACCTACTGACTGATCAGTACTGGTTTAAGCCAGCTTGGGAAAATATCTATACGTAGAAGTCCCCAGTTAACAATTTTCTATCTACTGAAACATTGCAAAAAAATCCTACCATAGTTCTGTATATATTTTTAAATCAGTTATTTAATCCATAATCCTGCCAAAATCAAATATCAAACAGATATACTAATTTTTCAGTTATTTTCTTCAGGGAGACCAAACCAGTCTTAATATTCTTTTAATTAAAAATCAAGGAAAAATATTGACTTGATTCAGGGGAAGGGGATGTTTCAAAAAGTTATCTATCCATGTTTCTAAAATCTTAAATGAACCATAGCTTGTTCTCTTAAATCTGCTTTTTACTTTGCCATCCAAGTGCTGTTATGGTTATATTTCTTGACTTAATAGAAAAAAAAAACCTCCTTTAGCTTAGGAAAAAAAAGTTTACAAATTTACTTGCTAGGAAATTCTTCTACCACACACTTTAGACATATTTTTCTAGGACAATAATGAAGGGTTGCTTAGGACATTATTAGGCCATTCCCCTTAATCTATTGCCTTAAATTTTGCTAGATTTTTTAGGTACTGTATATTAGCTGAAATTGTTCCCCGAATTAAGAGCTACAACACATGGCTAATTTGCATGCCTTACATTACTAATAGATATGGATTCTCACACTGAAAACTAGTATTGATCAGTATTTTGTCATGAAACAGTACAGAACAAATATTTATTTTGCCCTCTGTATCTCTAAGACTAATGGCACAAGTGGCAGTTTTAAGCTAGTTAGTGTGATCACAAGCAGAAGAGGTGTCATGTGCCATGTAATGACACAGTGTTGTGAGAACTGCCATGTTGAAAATACAGCATATGTCAGCCTAGTGTGGTAGGTACATTTGCATTGCAATCAATACTTATTAATGGTGTTTTTTCAGCCGATTCTAAAAAATGCACTGCCTTGTGTTGTTTGCCATTTTTATGCCAACATAGAAATACATGTATTTAACTTTTGGCTGATCCAATTCATTTCAATGCAAATGCATTATTGGTAAAATGACCCTGGAAAGGGAATTTTAGAAAATGCAGTGCAAAAATGCCATATGTGGAATTAGCCTAAATGCTCGAAAATGTTTCTCCTAAGCCACCTTCAAAATAGTTAAATATTTTTTCTACTTAAAATCCATTTACCCCACTGCCATGGATGATACCAAATCTTCATTCATGCAATGTTTGTTATACATTGTGTCCTGCAATAGCCATAGAGTTTCAATATCAGACTCCCCTTTCCCATGAATACAGTGCCACCTGGGTCTTGCAGCACAAAAGCATAAAATAAGTCTATTATTTGTATGTATAGGTATGGGACATATTATCCAGAATGATTGGGACCTAGGGTTGTCCGGATAATGGATCTTTCCATAATTTGGATCTTCATACATTAAGTCTACTAGAAAATCATGTAAGCATTAAATAAATCCAATAAGCTGGTTCTGCTTCCAATAAGGATTATTAGTTTAGATCAAGTACAAGGTACTGTTTAGTTATTACAGAGAAAAAGAAATCATTTTTTAAATATTTAGAATATTTCATTATAATGGAGTCTATGGGATTGGGCCTTTCCATAATTCGTAGCCTTCTGGATCATGGGTTTGCGGATAACAGATCTCATACCTGTACTATGTAGCTGAACATTTTTCATAATGTCTTACAGTTTCCAATCTGAATATTAGATAATATTGCTCAGCCCTGGTATCTGATTTGGTCAAAGAAGAAAGGATACTAGGCATCAATTTAATAGAGGTTGGCAGAATAGGAAAAAGTTAAAACAAAACAAGAAGCAGGAGAAAGAAGGAATGTGATAAAAAAAGGTTTAAGAGTGGGAAAGGGTCAAAGGCCACAGAAATAAAGAGCAAAAGATATAAAATAAGAACAGAATATAATAAAGCACAGAATAAAGAGAAAAATATAAGAATGTAATAACAATAGCAAAAAAAAAACCAAAATCATAATATGGTAATATCTTAATATTCAATTACATAGCCACATTTTCCTATGTAACAAAAACAAAAATGTTTAGATTTGCCCTCTGTGCTTTGTTTTATAATTAGATGTCACATAAGATAGTCTAATCACCTGCAAAACTAGATAGATATTCCTATGAAGATTCTCATTTATCCAGGTCGTGATATACATGACCTGGATAAATGAAAATCCTCATTTTCAAGAAAAACTCTTTTACTATATAATTCAAATTTTTAGTGGGAAAAAACCCTAGGCAGCTAAAAGTCCAAATCCGAAAATACTCCATCTCCAAGCTGTCGGGTCCTGTAGAAGTCAATTTCAAAGGTCCCATTTAAAATTTGAAGATATCATGGTCTGCACTGAGTTTTGACCAAAATTGGGGTTTGGAGCTATTTCACGAAAAATTAAAACTTTTCAGATGTAAAATCCGATTTTTTTTTTTTTTGTCAAAAACACAAATTTTTCTATTTTTTTACGAACCAATTTCATTGAGTTTTTTCAGCGATAAAAAAGCTCGGACTTTTTTTACTTAAAAAGTCTGAAAAAATTGGATTTTGATAAATAATTGGTAAATGTCCAGTAGCCTTTGACTTAATTCTACTAGATACTGTAAACAAATATCCATTGCAGTAAACATCTGAACCCAGGACATTGCCCTGAATTATGCATAAATACTATTGTATGTAGCAATAAAAAATATAAATACCTCATTTCCACCTGGAAGTCTGTTCATATGTACTAACTGCCCTTGGTCATCCAGTACCAATTCTGTATAAGTTAGAACATCTGAAGGCAAAGGACATTTGGGCAGAAATGCATGAGCTTCCATAGATTCCCATTGTTTTATAAGTGCCTGAGAAAAAGGAGAGACTTAATGCCTTAAAAAATGTTACTTGCAAGTTTAAAGTAAGCAACTGTATCAAAAAGCTGCAGGTTGCCAATCCATGGGTGGCAGGCTAGAGACAGCTAATACCAAAAATGCAAAAGGTAATCGTTTGCTAACAAAGGTTCTTAGTTGGCTCTATTTAAATAAATGATGGTGATTAAACAGAAAATGTATTACCTGCCGAAACATTTCTGGAATATCATAAACATAGGTTGTTCCCAAAGACTGTGCTTGAAACCTTTTGGACTGCAACAGATCTTTTGTCACATAAGGAGTATTAATCAGCATGCCATGAAGCGGACCTTGCTTATCCCCATACGCTTGGAACATGATCTGTTGAAAATAAAAAGGTAATTCTAAATCATCAGTAAATTTCCAGTACACTTTCATTGCAATAATTAACACAAAATAAGATCATATTCCATTATCACTGCGGTTCTGAGCATATCATACAATTAACTGATATTCTTTGTACAGCTGCAATTGTGGCACATGTCAATATATATAAAAATGAAATTAAACTAGTTATAGAAATCCTTAGATGTCAAACATCAATTGTTTATTGTTGTTAATGTTTTTTATTCATGAAAACAAATAAAACACTGCCTTTAAAAAAAAAATAGTTATATAAATTACAAATTAAGTTGTAGTGGGCTTATAAAATAAGTTATACATTTTATGAGCCATTCTTCTGTACATCTCAAAAATATTAATGGATCCTAATTTATGATTTAATGTAGAAGTATATTTGGACGTCATTTGTCTTATATTTTGATCATCACTGCATGGCAGCCATTCCTTCCTTGTTCACATTGACTCTTGACCTTTGCCATATAAGAAACTTGAAAGATAGCTACAGGAGTCTGGGTCAATAATAACACATTATCCATTTGGATGTCATTTTCCAGATATAGGAGAACTATAACAAACAGCCTTAGGCATTGTGATTGCAGGAGATGACTCAACTGGATTTGTGTCTTGGAAAAAGCTAAGTGGAGATTTGCTGTAGGAGGGAAAGATCCATATTCATGGTCATCAGAGGCTCAAAAAGAATGTTTCTGATAATCAAAACCTAATTTGGGGTAAATCGGTTTCTTACTACTGATGGACAGCATATCTGGCAAAAAAACTATTACAAGGCAGTCACTTAATTTAAGAAATAAAAGCCTTAGGCATCAAGTACCCTTTAAATAAAAACAAATCATCACTTAAGTGTTTACTTTCTAAACATTTAAAGAAGCCTGAGAAAAGATCGCTGGTCTCTGAAATCAAGAAGTACCATGATATTTTAGATTTTTTCTTGTCAGGGTGATTTTATTCTGACCTCAACAAGGAAAAAGGAAACCTTAGATTTGTTTAGCAAATCAATAATTTATAAGCAAAGACAGTAAATTTAGCAGTCAGCAGCAATACAGATTTTTTTTTTTAACATCAGAAGTGCTATGCTGCTTAAAGGGGTTGTTTACCTTCCAACACCTTGCTCAGTTCAGTTGGCTTCAGAAATTTCTATTTTCAATCACTTTAAATGTTCTATTTGTGACCGTTTTTGTTATATTGAAGTGTAAAGTTTCATTATTCACCTTCTTGTGTCTTTCTAAAGCAGCTCTGGAAGGGATGGGGGGAATTGATACAATAGTTGCTAATACTCCCTCAGACACTGCTGAGAAATGTATAAACTGGAGCAAATTGTTCAGAATCTGCACCTGGATCACTGAACTGCCAGACAGGAACATTAAGTTGGCCATACATGGGCAGATAAAGCTGCGGATATCTGTCCTTTAGACCAATTCAGCAATTTATCTGCCCATGTATGGGAGCTTCTGACGGGTCTTCCGGATCGATATCTGGCCACAATATTGATTGGGAAGGTTTAATTTTTTCGCCGACCAACCCGTCAGAGCCCATTGCCCCTCATTGTAATCCGATCGTTCGGCCCTAGGGCCGAATGTTCGGATTACCACGATATAGCCCTGCCTTCGGTGGGCATATCTTTGAAAGATCGGCTCGTCTGGCGATGTCGCGAGACGAGCGGATCTCTTCATGTATGGCCAGCTTTACATTTAGATTTCAGAAAAAAAAATAAAGACTGGAAAACAATTAAGAAAAGTCTTTATTTCTGGGCTGAGCTGAAAAAATGTTTGGAAGATGAAGAACCCCTTTAAAGAAAATATTAAAAAAATCAATTGTAAAGATTGTTAAAAAGAAAAAAATATATATTAAACAGATGTCAATTTAAACACTTTCTTAAAGGAAAGTAAAGGACACTTGGGGGGGCTTACTTTTTTTTTAGGAATATCCAATGACTAACTTCAATATGTCATAAAAGCCACTGGGGCTCATTTAGCAACACTGAGCAAACATGCCTATGGGCAGTGCTTGGCTTTTTTAGGCATCTGAAGGAAGAACAATGAATGTAACAATTTTGTTGTCATGGGTAACTACCCATAGGCATTGATAAATGACACCAACTAACTTTGCCCAGGAGCAGCAATTCACAGCAACCAATAAGATGTATGCTCTCAAACAGATGATGAGTAAATGCTGCCTGCTGATGTTGTTACTGTTGCTATGGTTACTGCTCCTAGGCAAACATGGAGGTAGCATTTTAGAGTTTTTTTTAAACCACGACTCTAACACCACGATTGTCACTGAGTTTATTAAAAGATCCGAATATTAAAAGTATGACTAGAAAAAAAAGGGCTGAATGATAAGGTATTAAAAAAACGATTACCTCTAATACCTCTAAAAATGTGAGTTTTTCGGACAATTCTTGCAAAAAAAAATCTGCAAAACTCTTAGGGGCTTATTTATCAAGGTCCTAATTTATCTAAATAAATCTGCTACAAACTCAGATCAAATCCGCTCTGGTTTTTAACTCTTATTTATTATTAAATGTTCCCGAAAATTTGCTTTGTGGGGGGAAAATCAGATTTTTCCGAGTTTTTTCAGATTTTTTCGTCTGTTTTTCACGATTTTTTCTGCATTTTCACCTGAATTGGAATTGAACGAAACCCATTATATGCAATCTCGAAAGGTCTGAGATACCGGATTTTCAGATTCAGACTTTTCCATCCTCTGGGTTTAATAAATTCTGAAAAATGAATGATTTTTTAAAAGTCAGATTTTATATAAAAAAAATCAAAAATTTTTCGTAATTGTTTTTGTATTCGGTTTAGTAAATAACCACCTAAAAGTCTGAATTGATTTAAGTAACCTATTCAGTGTGCTTATCAGAATCTTTAACACCCCTTTCTAAGCTAATAAGGCTCATCCTATGTCTTACAATGAGATACGCAAAAGTTCTTGACAAGTTTTTGATATCACAAGTTCTGTTTCATTTATAAAAGCTACACAGCTAGCATTAATTTCATTGAAACTGGAAGCTATAGCAAGCTGCCACCTCTATACTGCTCTGTATCAAGGTTAGGATTTTTGTTTCCTCTGTAATATGATGCTTCATAATAATACATCCCACTTGAAAAGAAGAAGCCAACTTAGTATTATTTTAGTGGTACACTAAAAATGTTTTAGTAGAAGCAATGTGTCAGTCTGCATAATGTTCTAGATCATATAATATAATCTAATATAATGGCTATTACAACAACTCTATGCTGTTAGATAAACAAGAGAACTGTGGCTTGTATCTTCCAGTCTGAAAGGAATATGTGATGAGTTGTCTGGGATTTTTGTGCAATTTGAGAGCAAATAGTACAGGAAGTACCAGGTGTTGCCCAGTACGTCTAAAGGAAAAATAAAGAAATAGGTTTCGGTCAATTAGCAGGTAACACAAAATACTGCAGCTTGTTTCAGCATCACGAAAAAACCTGTCAGAATGTTTGCTATTCTTTGACGATGTCACAGTTGGCTAAGCAATTCACACCTCTGGCAGATATACTTTGGGCTGTGAATCAGATGGTGAGGGAACAACTAGATTTTGGCAGCAAGCATTGGATAAGAAATCAACAGGAGTTTAAAAAAATATTTATTGTAACCCAGAAAAATAATGTGCAAACAAAATAGCTGGGAAAGGTAAGACAGGGAGGATGATTTACTATTTTTTGTGGTTGGTGGGGAAAAAATACTAGTTTAATTAACAAAAAAAAAATTTGCAACAGAATTTGAATTTTTTTTACCTTAAAAACTTGAACACAATCAAAGCTAAATTTATTACAAAATTGGTAAATAAATAAAGTTGTTCATGGACTATTCTAATTGACTTCTATAGAAACTTGGCAGCTGGTGGCTTTTCCGGTTTTATTGTTCTTTAATAATTACAACTGTTCCAGGTTACAGAAAATATCCTTAAACATATTCTCGTTTTTTCTCTCGCTGAAAAATTAAGACACCTGAGTGCATAGTGTGGCACTAGCTTAACAAGATTAGAAATATCCATGGCTACAGAATTTTCTGTAACCCTTGAAGGATGTGAACATTGAGCAATGAAAAAGCAGGACAGGATGTTGATGCCTTTTAAATTAGGTGTGGCAAAAACCTTAAATGTCAAGGAACACAAACAAGTGGATCCTGAACCAGAAATAAAAGCTGTGAAAGAAGGAGACACAATTTAACCTCATCTCCTGCTTCCCCTGGCTGTCATTTCTGTCCACAATGCTTGTGTGAAAAAGATAATCGCCAGGGCAAACAGGAGATGCAATACAAAATGTAGCCATGACTTTGTCCTGAGTTTGCAAAATCTCCTGAATTTCGAGAACTCACCAGCTCATATTTGTTTATAACTATAATTTCATTTGTTCCATGGTAGAACTGAAAATAATGTCTTGATATTTTATGGGTTTAAGGACATGTATTTTACTCACTTGCCCAGTCCTTGAGTCAGTCACCTCTTTGTACAGACTGATGTCCAAATAGTAGCCAGATTCATTGGTTAAAAACAAGCGTATTGGTATTTGCTTTCCTGTTGGTGTCAGACGGATATTAATCTTCAGTTCAGCTTGTAAGACACGGAGTTTCCACAAACGACTTCCATAGCGCATCACCATACTACGAACAGACTCTTCAATCTACCAACATGTAAAGCAAATGTCACTTTACACTAAACAAAGGCCTTTTAGAACTGATTGTGAATGCAGATTTCGCTATACATAGTGCTTAATATACGTATAATGTACATGTCAAGGAAAATGTGTAACCTTTGATGTATGCTGACAAATGCATGGAGCTTGTCAGGTAAATTAGGAGAGCTGGAGTTTATTGAATGTGCTGAAATTATGATATAATTGTTATCACTGAGACCTGGTGGGATGAAACATGTGATTGTCTTTAGGTAAAGCCTGAATTAAAGCCACGGACTGAAGAAATTAACAGGCATGGTACTGGGGAGGGCTTGGAATCCCTTTGGGTAGAGTTTTCAGATGGGCTAAAAGTTAGAAAACAAAATATCAATGGTACAGTATATGCTACAAACATCTCCATAAGTGAAAAGAATAAAGCCCAGCTACTATAACACATGGAAGAGGCTTCACAACCAGGTCATGTTGTTATTATGTGTGACTTCCATTATTCAGACAGTGACTGGGGCAATGGGTTTGTCAAGTCAGAAAAAGCTTGCAGGTTTGTACATATACTTAATGACAAGTTTGTATTTCAAGTAGTTCAACCTACTAGGAATTATTCCCAATTATGCCCAGGAACAGAGGATGTTTGCTTTTAAAATGGTGACCAGAAAATTCTACCTGTTGAATGGTTGCTTTGGGTTTCTGCACCTGGGCAAATGTCTTTTATTATATAACCCCTACATTTTAGAAGTGCAAACTTTGCCAGTATAAGGGCATCTCTGCAATATGTTGATTAGGAAAGTCATTTCACAGGTTAAATACAGAAGGAAAATGGAAAATCTTTTAATACTTCAGTATTACGTAGATAGTGATATTCTGAGACAATTTGCAGTTGGTTTTCATTTTTTACTATTTGTAGTTTTTGACTTCTTTGGCTTTGCAGTTTCAGCAGTCTGGTTGCTAGGGTCCAAATTACCCTAGCAGCCATGCATTGATTGGAATAAGAGACTGGAATATGAATAAGAGAGGGCCTGAATAGAAAGAAGAATAATAGACTGAATATGAATAAGAAAGGGCCTGAATAGAAAGATGAATTATAAAAAGTATCAATAACAATAAATGCATAGCCTTACAGAGCATTTTTTTCAGATGGGGTCAGTGACCCCCATTTGAAAGCTGGAAAGATTCAGAAGAAAAAAGCAAATACTTAAAAAAGTATAAAAAATAAATGAAGACCAATTGAAAAGTTTCTTATAATTGACCATTCTATAACGTACTAAAAGTTAACTTAAAGGTGAACCAACCCTTTAAGTGTCTAAAGGTGTCGCAAAGCAAAACCTTTATGGGTTGATAAAAGTGTTGGTGTCAAGGTTGCTAAGAAAAAAGGTGATTTTAGAAGGTTTGTTCACCAATGAGTAAACATTTAGTATGATGGAGTATGACGTAGAAAGTGATATTCTCAGTTTGTAATCGGTCTTCATTTTATTATTTGTGTTTTTTTTAATTATTTCAAGAAGCTATATGTTGCTAGGGAGCAATATGAATAGGAGAGACCTGAATAGAAACATAAGTAATACAAATTAACAAGAAAATTGCAGCCTCTTAAGGCAATAGTTTTGAATAGGGCTTGAAAAAATACCAAAGACATACCTTTGAGGGATCCATAATTACAGTAGGTACAAAGTTGAGGAAGATGTGATTGCAGTCAGTGCGCACATTAGTGTTATTAAAAGCCACCTCCAGCTCATCCATTGCTTCAAGAAGCAATCTCTCCCCTTCATTCTGCAAGTACTCAAATGAAGCTTCCTGAAAAACACCCATCACAGAATCTAGTTACATTTACAAGTTTTAGGACAACTTATGGGAAAGTCACACTTTTAAAAACACGTTATTCTTTGGACAGAGTGTGTGCTATCTTATGAATGTTGTATTAAGGTAACCATTAAGTGAGACCTTTTCAAATCTTCCTAGACTTTTACATTTTCATTTATACTAAAGACTAAGAACTAACACTATGCAATGCTACAACAAATTACATATAGGTGTAGAATATATGTTTGTATGTTGCCTCTATATAGTCTGTGCAATAAAGAAAAAAGTAAATGAATTCATACCTTTGTAACCAAGTCAGAGTGCCTGATGATGGCACGGACAAAGAAACGATAATCAGTCACTTCAGTGCCTACTTCAACCTTTGCAGCACCCAGATACAAATGCATTTTATGATTTGAACATGGTATTGCTGTCAGATCGAAATTCCGCATTCGATTCAACTCCAGTTGGAAGGCAAGGGCAGGCTCCAAGTGCCTGTAGATTCTGTCTTCTTCAAACTTAGAAAATAAAACCAAAAAAACAACAAAAATATAAAAACCAAAGCAAAACTTAAATAGACTATAATGGGAAAACATTTTTTTTTTCAAAACACAACAGCTAATAGTAATGCAGCTCCAGCAGAATTCTGCATTGAAATCCATTTTTCAGAAGTGCAAACAGATTTTTTTTAGTGTTAAATTTTGAAATGGGGCTAGGCATATTGTTAGTTTTCCAGGTGCCCTCAGTCGTGTGACTTGTGCTCTGATAAACTTCAGTCACTCATTACTGTTGCACTGAAAGTTGGAGTGACAGCCTTGTCCATTTCCCCCCAGAAGCCTATTAACAGAACAGTGGGAAGGTAACATAGTAACAGCATCCTGACACCTGCATTGATGTGGGGTAGATATGAGAATAGCACTTAGTAGTAAAACTCCAAGTCCCACCATGACTCCTCCAGTTACATTGAGTAGGAGAAGCAATTGCTTATTTGAAAGCAGTTCTAATATGAAATGCTGTCTCTTTCTGAAAGCACGGGATAAGGCACAATTACCTGCGATGTCTACCTATACACCAGATTTATAACTACAAAAGACACAAAACATTTGTTGGTTCAGGAATTTTAATATGGTAGATTTTATTTGGTAGAGTGTATTATCTGTAACGTAAGCAGTGTATTTTAGAAATAAAATCTACACCATATAAATCATGACAGAATCCCTTTCATGTTTTATCAAGGCAATAAGCCAACTTTGAAAAAAAATCCTTCAACGCTTCTTCAAATGGAATTCAAATAAATACCAAAGGTTTTAAATCTAAAGAGAAGCAATAAGCAAACATTTTGGCCAGCTTTCGCCACAAAAAAAGCCCCCTATAGACTCCCAAAAAATTGCTGCATGTCAAAGAAATTTCTTGTGCATAGACTTCAACAAGACTTTGTTTTCCATACACTTCAATGTATTTGGCAAATTTTTTACAGTTTTTTTAATTTTCAGTGAAGCGAAATGGGTCGGATTAACCCATCACTGCTGAAAAGACCAAAGAAACTTTAAAGGACTGAAATCTTCTATAGTTTGTGGACAGTTTAAATGAGCCATCAATATTCTGGCCAATTCTCCACTGATTCTGACTGACAGACCAAATGTATGAATACCATACAAGTGGTCTTACATGTGCATGAACAATCAGAACCATCAGGCTATTCTGTCAAATTTGACCCCAAACCTGGAATATACGTCCAGTCATTTAGGCAGTATGGTCAAAACTGAATCCAATCAATCTTGGGCATGTATGGCATGCCTTACGCTAAGAGATGCAATCACAAAATCCAACTTTAATTCAGTGTTCATTCCTCAAGAGGAGACTTCAAGCTATTTTGGAAGACTGAAGTGACCCATGGGTTTTACCACCAGCGATTCAAATTGTCATTGGGAAAGCTTTTACAGGAGATTAGTGGCCTGCAAAAGCAGAGATATATATCAATGGCGATTAATCTTCCTTGTGTGCCATTGCTCTAAATGTTTGTGAGCTTTATTCTAACTGAACTACATCAGCTAATTATAATTGTTATTTACAGTCATATGAAAAAGTTTGGGAACCCCTCTCAGCCTGCATAATAATTTACTGCACTTTCAACAAAAAAGATAACAGTGGTATGTCTTTCATTTCCCAGGAACAGCAACTTTATATTCACGGATCCGCACACACACAAATATCTGCAGTGGGGAAAGTGCCCCTTCTTTTTATTTGTTCACACCCCCAATATTGGAGGTGTAAATAAATAAGAAGGGGCACTTTCCCCACTGCAGAAATTTGTGTGTGTGCAGATCCATTTATATAAAGTTGCTGTTGCTGAGGGTCCATGCCAGGTCGGCGGAGAACCAGCACCACTACTGCAGAGTGAGTGAATTCTGGGTGTGCGGTGTATCTATTACATTTCATTTCCCAGGAACATCTGAGTACGGGGGTGTTTTCTGAACAAAGATTTTTAGTTAAGCGCTATTCAGTTGTAGGAAACTAAATCAAATGTGAAAAACTGGCTATGAAAACATTTGGGTACCCTTGTAATTTTGCTAATTTGAATGCATGTAGCTGCTCAATACTGATTACAGGCAACACCAAATTGGTTGGATTAGCTCGTTAAGCCTTGAACTTCATAGGCAGTTGTGTCGAATCATGAGAAAAGGGATTCAAGGTGGCCTATTGCAAGTTGTGCTTCTGTTTGACTCTCCTCTGAAGAGTGACAGCATGGGATCCTCAAAGCAACTCTCAAAAGATCTGAAAACAAAATTGTTCAGTATCATGGTTTAGGGGAAGGCTACAAAAAGCTATCTCAGAGGTTTAAACTGTCAGTTTCAACTGTAAGGAATGCAATTTGTAGGGATGCACCAAATCCACTATTTGGGATTCTGCCGAATACATTATGGATTCGGTTCGGCCAGGCGCAAGGATTCGGCCGAATCCTGATGAAAAAGGTTGAATCCTGGCCTAATCCCGAACTGAATCCCTAGTAATCAGGAAATGGAAGGACACAGGCACAGTTGCTGTAAAACTCAGGTCTGGCAGGCCAAGAAAAATACAGGAGCGGCATATGCGGAGGATTGTGAGAATGATTACAGACAATCCAAAGATCAGCAAGAACATCATGCTACAGATGGTGTATCTGTACATTGTTCTACAATTTAGCGCAATTTGCACAAAGAACATCTGAGAAAGCCATTTCTGCCCCCATGCCACAAACAGAGTCACTTGTTGTATGCAAAAGCTCATTTAGACAAGCCATAGTCATTTTGGAACAAAGTGCTTTGGACTGATGAGACAAAAATTTAGTTATTTGGTCATAACAAAAAGCGCTTTGCATGGCGGAAGAAGAATGCCACATTCCAAGAAAAACACCTGCTATCTACTGTCAAATTTGGTGGAGGTTCCATCATGCTGTGGGGCTGTGGGGCTAGTTCAGGGACCCTGGCCTTTTCTTAAAAGTCGAGGGTTGGGTGAATTCAATCCAATATCAACAAATTCTTCAGGATAATGTTCAAGCATCAGTCACAAGTTGAAGTTATGCAGGGGTTGGATATTCCAACAAGACAATGACCCCATACACACTTCGAAATTTACAAAGGCATTTATGCAGAGGGAGAAGTACAATATTCTGGAATGGCCGTCACAGTCCGCTGACTTGAATATCATCAAAAATCTATGGGATGATTTGAAGCAGGCTGTCCATGCCCAGCAGCCATCAAATTTAACTGAACTGGAGAGATTTGGTATGGACGAATGGTCAAAAATACCACCATCCAGAATTCAGACACTCATCAAAGGCTATAGGAGGCGTCTAGAGGCTGTTACATTTGAAAAAGGAGGCTCAACTAAATACTGATGTAATATCTCTGTTGGGGTCCCCAAATTTATGCACCTGTCTAATTTTGATGCATATTTCATATTTTCTGCTAATACAAAACACTTTATGTCACTGCTGAAATACTACTGTTTCCATAACGCATGTTATATATTAAAAGGAAGTTGCTACTTTGCATAGCTCAGCCAATGATAAACAAAACTCCAAAGAATTAAGAGGGGTTCCCAAACTTTTTCATATGACTGTATCTGTTAGTAGTACAATTCTAGGCTATTTAAAAATAACGTACAAAGGGGGAGTTTTTTCTTACACACTAAAAAATTTATTGTAAATACAATTATCTACTTTTTCCTCCACTCTCCAACTTAAACATCTCATTGTATATTACAATTTACTAAAGTAAACATATTATAATAGCAATAAATTGTCTCAATACCTTATTTCTTGCACGGAAAGTAAAAAATTTTGGGAATTCTCTCTGAAAAAAAAAATACACCAAATAAACATTAAGATAAGACTAGAACACTTCTTTAATATTTCTCATCCACCAGCAGTTTGCAAATTCTAAGTATAATACAGTATAGCACTTAATTGTTATTTTAAAGTGCTGGTTTGTTATTGTTTTGATGGGGAAAAAGTAAAAATTGTTAAAATTTCCTTTGATGCAAATTTATACCATAATCATAATGCTGATTCATACAAAATAAACTGAACACGCAAATGCCAGTATGTATGAGCCCTTAACAATAGGAAGAGCTTTTCATATAATAGATGGATGACATTCTCCTTCAGGCTACAAGGAGTCATTACAGCAGATTCACATTATATCTTTAATGAAGTTATTTTAAAGGAATAACATTGATGCTATGGGCAAATATCACAATTTAAAAACATCTAATTGTGTTTCAACAAAAACAAGAAAAAGAGGACTTTGTTTGCCATAAATGCAAATTGCGCTCCTGCTGCGATCAAATCAGCCAACCATCATCAAGCAGATCAAAACAATTTACTTAAATTAGCCAATCAAGGTATCCCGCATATCAGAGAATGTGGAAACCAGAGACAAAAATCATCATAGCTGATTATTATACTAATAATCATGTTAAAAACCTAATGAGTTGAGAAAATTGGAAGTTAGCTGGAGCAGGGCTCCACCACCTATACATGCTGGGAACTAATTACGCAGACTGTAATTAAAACAAAAAGAAACCCAAAGTCCTTGAAAAGTTTATTAGCAGGTCTCAGTACATGGTAGCTTTATTTTGAAGACCAGTGATTTTCAATTTTTGCATGAAGGTGGATATCATGCTGATGTAATATGATTTTATAAATAACTAGTATGGGAAGAAACCATAGCAATAGAATGAGAGAAGTTAATTTTATAAGGTGAGGGTTGTTTTACATAACAATTAAGGTGGTCATACATGGGCAGATTTAAACTGCCGATTCAGGCATCTTAGATTCAGATGCTTATCTGCAAGTCTATAGGTCCCTCCAATGGCAGGCAGGTAAGCAGGTTTGATTTACCCATCCGATTGAGGACTGTATTGGCTAGTTGCGGTCCTTGTCCCGTCATTGCAATCTGATCATATGGTCCGAAACCTGGATAATCAGATTAGCCTATTGCCCATCTTTGGTGGGCACATCAGGCAAAGATCTGCTCAGTTGCCAACCTTTTTAAAATATCCTGCTTATCTTGTATAATGATGCACAAAGCGAACATTTTATTGTAGGTGAGTTTATATAACATTTATCACATTAAGCTGAATTGCCCTATACTGCATACAGATTTTTGGTTAATTTTATTCTGAACTGTTCAATCGTCTGTGCATGTTGCCCCCTCCAAACAAACACTTGGTCCTTTGATTTCTGGCTTGGCCATAGTTGAACAAAATATTGTGTCGACTGGTGGGCCAGTTCAGCAGAGTTATTAAGAGTGAGGCGATCATACAGACATTTTAACCTATGTGCCCCACCAGCAAAAGACTTAAAGGAGAATTCAACCTGTAATAAAAAAAACCCTCTCCCCTACCCTGAGCAGACCCCCCTCCCCTCAGCCTACCTGCCCCCCCCGGCAAATGCCCCTCATTTTTTACTCACCCCTCCATGCAGATTCTGGCCTCTGAGTTCACGTCAGCCATCTTCTTTCTTCGGTCTTTCCACGCATGCAGTTGGAGTAAATTTCCGGTCCGGAACCACTGCGCATGCCCCGTAGTCAAGAAAATTCTGACTTCGGGACCAGAAATTTACTCCAACTGTGCATGTGACGAAAATGCCATCAAGATACCGATTACCGGAGAAGAAGAAGATGGCTGCCGTGAACTCTGAGGCCAGAATCTGCACGGAGTGGTGAGTAAAAAATTAGGGGCATGTGCCCGGGGGCAGGTAGGCTGGGGGAGGAAGGAGGGGGGTCTACCCAGGGTAGGGGGGAGGGTTTTTTTATTACAGGTTGAATTCTCTTTTAATAATGTGTTTTGTTTAGCATTTTAGTTAACTGACTATGAAATCACAAATGCTTCAGCTTCAGTCCTTTAATGGAAAGTATACCTGCATGCTCCTGGTGTGAGTATGAGAAAAAAAGACAAAGATCAAGTAACATGAACGGGCATCCATCAACTTTGCAGAACTACTTTGCTTTTGTTAATAGATACAGTAAGTGGAGCATTATTCTGGTCTGCTATGTTGCAGCTTGGGAGTGTGAAGACCTCTAGAGGGCATTTAGGGTTTTAAAAAGACTTTCATTCACCTCCTGTATGTATTGCGATGACTGCTAAATAACCTCTTAATCATGTACTGAATCCAGTGTTGCTAATCCAACAGAAGCCAAAAAATAATAACTAGACTTTTGAAAGCACATTATAAAAAGTTATATTAATGATAATAGATAATTATGCAGCTTTTCTGTTTTTATTGTGAACAACTTGTCCCATTGCTAAAACTGTGCACTCAAGAAATAGTAAGAGTGACTATTCAATTGTTATACAGGTATGGGACCTGTTATCTAGAATGCTTGGGGCTTGTGGTTTTCTGGATTACGGGTCTTTCCATAATTTGGATCTTCATACCTTAAAGAGATACGGACATCAGAAAATAACCTTTTTTTATATCCATCATAACATTATCTTTGAAGGCTATTTACAATTTTGCCATAAATGTATTTGCCTGATGCTTTTACAGTACCTTTCTTGCCCCCATGTTCCTCTAGGAGGAGGCTGACATATTTGTGCAGCATTAGTCCTTTAGCATTAGAAACTCTTAACTGACATGTTAAGAAGGGACAATCAGGTTGGCAAACAGTCACGTTTAGGAACTTCAATTTTTAATTACTTACAAAAGCAGAACTATCAGCAAAAAAGTATCAGTGTGACCTATATGTAACTTTTAATGTAGATTAATATTTTGAAAAAAATCTTTAGCATCAGTATCACTTTAAGTCTACTAGAAAACCATGAAAACATTAAATAAACCTAATAGGTTTGCTTCCAATAAGGATTCATTATATCTTAGTTTGGACCAAGTGCAAGGTACTATTTTATTATTACAGAGAAAAGGGATATCATTTTAAAAAATTTGAATTATTTGGATAAAATGGAGTCTATGGGCGATGGCCTTTCTGCAATTCTGAGCTTTCCGCATAACAGGTTTCCGGATAACACATGCCAACGGGCAACTCTATGGTCACTGAATCCAGGAAGTGCATAGACAAATAGGGTTGCTGACATATTGAGCCTTCAAAGACAGCTGTTGAGCATAGCTTGCATAGCAGTATAAAATTGTCTAAAACTACTAGTATCTAAAAATATAAAACTAATGTAAATTGCAAAAGTGCTTAGAGATGTATTTGGAATAGATTTACACATAATATGTTTTTTGGCGTTTAGATCACCTTTAAAAGCTGGATTTAAATTTTTTTAAATAAAGCTTGTGTTTAATTAATGATACTTACTTGAAATCGTTGATCTACCTCACAGTTGACCTGTTTTCTGAAATCCTTACACAGAAAAGCCAAACATAGAAACAAACAGCAGGGGAAAAAGCTGACAATTAGCGTTAAATTAACTTAATTAAAATGGGTGTTAATGAACTTGATTGGTGTTACATATAAATCATCCCAATTTAAAATGACCATACCATCACTATTAAATTAAGAAAAGTCAACCATACATTATTTTTTGAAAAATTAAAATGCATGCTATTGGAATCCCCCATCAAATGTGCAATCGACCATAAAGAAGAACACAGATGTAAATACACATACATACTGTATTACTAAACTGATGTAAACTTAAGTACTCAATGTTTTCCTGAGCACTTTTATATTTCCTGAGCATTTTACATTTTTTTGAGATATTTGTAGTTTAGACTTCTAATGGCAGGCTTTTGACACAGCTCAGAGTCTGCAAACCTAAATCCAATTAGGAGCTGCTGAGCTAAAGTCCACCTAGCAGTATTAAACCGTCTTAAACTGTTAATATCTCAGAGCCAGTTGAATATTGAAAAAACTGTAAATTGCAAAAGGGCTCACAAAAGTACTCTATGTAAGTTTACACCAACTGAACTTTGTGTGTGTATTTAAATCTCCTTTAAGAACCAACCTTTCAACCTAGATAAAGTAACACACTAGAAGGGTTAACAAAAAAAAACTCTGCTATTGACATACGACTATGAAGATTTTCATTTATCCTGGTCATGGTATATCTAGAATTAGTAATTCTAGAGCAACTGGACTTGCTGAGTAATCATTGAAGATGTTTCACTACTCATTCGAGCAGCAAGTTGAACTGAAGAAGCTGCTCAGATGAGTAGTGAAATGACTTCAATGATTACTCAAACAAGTCCAGTTGTTTTAGAATGACATACTAGATATCTGCTATGGACAATTAAAAGAAAAAAGTATAAATGGCAACATGGGTAACTACTAATTTAGAATTGTAAACATTTGTTTAAGATGTTTATTTAAGGTATCACTGTGCACCATACATAGGGGTAGATAACATGTTTCCAGTCTTTTCCAACTACACAAATACATTTGCTTGTGAATGATAATATATGGGTGTGTATATATATATACAGTATATATACAGTATATATATATATATATATATATATATATATATATATATATATATATATATATACACACACAATAGCGTTGTGTTACTAGCTTCCCTATGTTCATGCCCACAGCGCTGTTAGCACCAGATGGCTGACAACTCCTGAGCAAGTGAATGACATTTGGACTGGGAGGAGCTTCCCTTGCAGCAGCGGAACCAATACAGAATGCATACCATAGAGCCTCAGTAAAGCCGCACTTGTTTCTTTGGCAGACCGATTTCGGGAGAGCAGGACTTCCGCTAGTGGATTGAAGCTCTCGTTAGGCAGCTCTAATTTACTACTCCGCTATTGACGCTCAACACTTAGGGGCAGATTTATCAAAGGTCAAGGCGAATTTCCAAATTGCAAAAGTTCTAATTCCGAGCTATTTTTGTGTACTTCAACTAGGGAATCGTACAAATTCAATTGAAAATTTGAATATCGAAATTCATCATGTAGTCTCTTTAAAAATTTGACTTTGACCATTCGCCATCTAAACACAGACACCATCTTAAAGGGATGCTGTCATGGGAAAACATTTTTTTTTCAAAACGCATCAGTTAACAGTGCTGCTCCAGCAGAATTCTGCACTGAAATTCATTTTTCAAAAGAGCAAACAGATTTTGTTTTATTCAATTTTGAAATCTGACATGGGGCTAGACATATTGTCAATTTCCCAGCTGCCTCCAGTCATGCGACTTGTGCTCTGATAAACTTCAATCACTCTTTACTGCTGTACTGCAAGTTGGAGTGATTCCCCCCCCCCAGCAGCCTAACAAAAAAACAATGGGAAGGTAACGAGATAGCAGCTCCCTGGAAGATCTAAGAACAGCACTCAATAGTAAAAGCCAAGTCAATAGTAAAAGCCAAGACTGATTCAGTTACATTAAGTAGGAGAAATAACAGCCTGCCAGAAAGTAGTTCCATCCTAAAGTGCAAGCACAAGTCACATGACTGGGGCAGCTGGAAACTGACAAAATATCTAGCCCCATGTCAGATTTCAAAATTGAATATAAAAAAATCTGTTTGTTCTTTTGAGAAATGGATTTCAGTGCAGAATTCTGCTGGAGCAGCACTATTAACTGATGTGTTTTGAAAAAAACATGTTTTTCCATGACAGTATCCCTTTAAAATGGTGTCTGTGTTTGTATAAGCACTTTGAGAAAAGCTGTGGAGTCAGCCGAATTGTGTTGTGATAACGTCACTCTCTCAAGATCATCAAATAAATCTCAATGGCTCCAACAGAATCCGCACTCACAGGGCTTAAGATTAAGAAGCATATTTTCTTTAAGCGCTACAGACTGACGTTTCGGTCCAATCCAAGGCCTTTCTAGAGGAATAGTGAGCATGCCTTAAATCTACTTATATATATCAATTATAATCAAGAGACCAGTGTTTAAAGTATCAACGTAAAGTACATACATCAAACAAACATATATTTTTTTAAAAAATATACTCCATATACAAACAATTCATCATTAAATATAAAGTCACACAATAGCAATATAAATCTATCAATCCTGTTACATATAGACACACATACATTAAATAAAAATTGTTGCCAACGTGTCAATCTCTGAGCAGATGTTAATGGTCTAATGCTATGTGTAATAGCTACCAGTCACTAAATACAGTGGTGTGAAAAACTATTTGCCCCCTTCCTGATTTCTTATTCTTTTGCATGTTTGTCACACTTAAATGTTTCTGCTCATCAAAAACCTTTAACTATTAGTCAAAGATAACATAATTGAACACAAAATGCAGTTTTTAAATGAAGGTTTACGTTATTAAAGGGATACTGTTGTGAAAAAAAATGTTTTTTACAAAATGTATCAGTTAATAGTGCTACTACAGCAGAATCCTGCATTGAAATCTGTTTTTCAAAACAAGAAATTGATTTTTTTATATCTAATTTTAAAATTTGCTATGGGGCTAGACATTTTGACATTTCCCAGCTGCCCTCAGGTCATGTGACTTGTGCTCTGATAAACTTCAGTCACACTTTACTGCTGCACTGCAAGTTGGAGTGATGTCATTACCCCTCCCTCCTACAAGCTGCTGTAATGTAAATAGAGCCTTGTCTGCTGAGCCTGTCAATTGAACAATAGGCAGGTATCAAGATAAGCTCTCACTAACACCACTTCAGAAGGACTGAAATAAGATAGTCCTGTGATCACTGCCCCCACTTACGTTTCAAAAAAAAAAAAAAAAAAATTATATATATATACATATTATATATATATATACACACACACACACACAATTCATTTTGGGCACTGGAAAAAATATTTTATATAGATAGTTTATTTAAATTTGTTTACACAAAAATGAAACACAGGAGAAACACAGGAGTACACTCCCAAGACTGATGACAGGGAATAGAAAAAAGGATAAAATAAGGACATACTTGAAAACCAGGAAAAGTCTAGAAAGGGTTAAAATAGCTCAGGAGAAAGGAGACAGTAAGTAGTTAATGAAAAAAGAAGTATTGTAGGCAGGAAAGGAGCAAGGTCTGTGTGAGGTGGATAGCAGAGGGAACTCACAGCTCCTTTACCACCAGTAAAACAAACTAGGAAGGCAGCAAGGAGAGAAAGTTCCCCCCTCCAAAGGAAAGCAGAGAACAAACTTACAGAACGGCAGGAGCTTTGATAGTGTTTGTGGGAGGAGGGGCTGCTAGTGCAGCTGTAGAGCAGGACGTAGGAAAGTGAAAGTAATTGCGTCCCTGCAAACCATGTGACCTCTCTCCTCCAAACAACACACGGGCAGAGAGGGGAGGGGGAGTGTACAGCTGGATTCTCATGTCGTGGTGGGACCTGGCTTTTCATTACAGAGTGGCTGCCTCCAAGCACACAGGTAATGCTGTGCCTGCTGTTAGAGCAGCACAGGATGAATGTGTAATGAGCAAAAATGGAAGCCCCCATGACAAAATACAAACTAAAATAACTTATGCATGGATTTGTGGATTAACATTTTATTTGCCAGACAGTGTTTATGGATGTGTGTTTTTTATAAATATGCAAAACAAAAAAAAAAGTTTAAAATTACGACAGATTCCCTTTAAGCGAGAAAAAAAACTCCAAAATCTACATGGGCCTGTGTGAAAAAGTGATTGCCCCCCTTGTTAAAAAATAACTTAACTGTGGTTTATCACACCTGAGTTCAATTTCAAAGGTTATAAAGCCATTTCTAAATTATGCACAAATGGCAAAAACATGGAACAGTGGTGAACCTTCCCAGGAGAGCCGGCCGACCAAAATTACCCCAAGAGCGCAGAGACAACTCATCCGAGAGGCCACAAAAGACCCCAGGACAACATCTAAAGAACTGCAGGCCTCACTTGCCTCAATAAGGTCAGTGTTCACGACTCCACCATAAGAAAGAGACTGGGCAAAAACGGCCTGCATGGCAGATTTCCAAGGCGCAAACCACTTTTAAGCAAAAAGAACATTAAGGCTCATCTCAATTTTGCTAAAAAACATCTCAATGATTGCCAAGACTTTTGGGAAAATACCTTGTGGACCGACGAGACAAAAGTTGAACTTTTTGGAAGGTGCGCGTCCCGTTACATCTGGCGTAAAAGTAACACAGCATTTCAGAAAAAGAACATCATACCAACAGTAAAATATGGTGGTGGTAGTGTGATGGTCTGGGGTTGTTTTGCTGCTTCAGGACCTGGAAGACTTGCTGTGATAGATGGAACCATGAATTCTACTGTCTACCAAAAAATACTGAAGGAGAATGTCCGGCCATCTGTTCGTCAACTCAAGCTGAAGCGATCTTGGGTGCTGCAGCAGGACAATGACCCAAAACACACCAGCAAATCCACCTCTGAATGGCTGAAGAAAAACAAAATGAAGACTTTGGAGTGGCCTAATCAAAGTCCTGACCTGAATCCTATTGAGATGTTGTGGCATGACCTTAAAAAGGTGGTTCATGCTAGAAAACCCTCAAATAAAGCTGAATTACAACAATTCTGCAAAGATGAGTAGGCCAAAATTCCTCCAGAGCGCTGTAAAAGACTCGTTGCAAGTTATCGCAAACGCTTGATTGCAGTTATTGCTGCTAAGGGTGGCCCAACCAGTTATTAGGTTCAGGGGGCAATTACTTTTTCACACAGGTTTGGATTTCTTTTCTCCCTAAATAATAAAAACCCTCATTTAAAAACTGCATTTTGTGTTTACTTGTGTTATCTTTGACTAATAGTTAAATGTGTTTGATGATCAGAAACATTTTGTGTGACAAACATGCAAAAGAATAAGAAATCAGGAAGGGGGCAAATAGTTTTTCACACCACTGTAAATACTATACAATATGTTTTTCCTCGTTTACTACAGAAACAGTATCAAATGACCCCTTACTCTATTTATAACAGGATTGATAGATTTATATTGCTATTTTGTATCTTGTTTTTAACTTTATATGTAATCATGTATTGTTTGTATATTGAGCATATTTTTTATGTTTTTTTGATGCATGTACTTTACAGTGATAGTTTTAATGGTGATCTCTTGATTATGACAATGATTACACATCACTGTCTATTCTGATTTAAGGCATGTTCACTGTTTCTCTACCACTTTGAAAAAGGCCTTGGATTAGGCCGAAAGGTCAGTCTGTAGCTCCTAAATAAAATTTGTTTCTTAATTTTAAGTCCTGTGAGTGCAGATTCTGTTGGAGACATAAATAAGTAAATATATATACACATATATATATATATATATATAATGGCTACTTCCTACTAAGCCGAGTTTCCCTTTTCACATTCTGGTGTTGCATAATAACACGTCTAACTATCTTAAGTAGGATGCTCTGCAGGGATTTCCTACTGCATCCTACATGAACAAAACAGGCCTCAAGAGACAAAAAAAAGAAAAGAAAAAGTTACCTTTTGTGCTACCAAAAATGTCAGTCGACGAATGCCATGATCCATTAACACTGCTTTCTGTTGAAGAGAAAACAAATGATGTGTCTTTTGTTCAAAGTTTCAATAAAATAATTTTTCAGCACAGCTTTACGTCACATTTGGCTCTTTGTTTAAACTGCTATGTGTCTGATCAAAGTTAAATATTGATTGCTTTGAATTACACTGAGGACATTTAAAAATGATATCTGGATTAGTAAAATCTCCCATGTTGGGTAAAATGGGGTTAAACAGGGCCAGTTTATTATGCTGGTTATACATTAATTTTAAAGGGCCCGGCAGTAATCAAACAGTCCTCTTTACCAGAACAGATGACTATAAAGACCAAATATGAAAACACGTATGCATAAATGTGTGGATAAGATAGCCTTAAAGTGAAACATATTGATGCTTCTGGTTTTGCTCACTCATACATAAAAACAACTAGAACAATTTTAGAAAATAAAATTGCATTGCATGTGGGTTAGCATTTGTGGCTTTTTTTTTGGCAATTTTACATTAAGAAAGCATGCACAGTGAACTAACATTCAGAAAGTGCTAGCATACAGAGAAGATGAATATGTCAGCTGCATATTCAGCTCTGGGAATACATGTAACTGCATGCTTCTGTCAATGTCCTATCTCTATGTGCAGGTCATTGTGCAGAGTATCAAATGAAAGTCTAAACCCATGAGAATATGAGTCCGTTCAACTCCAGTACCTGTGGTATTGTTAGTTTACTTAGTAGAATCTACCCTAGTTGTAAGTAAAATATTGCAGTTATTTTTACTTTTTTAAACCCAAAGTACTGACATAAGGCCTATGGCTTCACAGCTGTCATTTATCTTTAATTCTCAGCATTCTCTGACAATTAACATAGTGAAGTGGGTTGAATAAAAGACACATGCCCATCAAGTTCAACCATATATGTGTATATTAGCCCTTCTTAACTGCTAGTTGGTCCAGAGGAAGGCAAAAACCCTTCTGAAAGTAACCTCTCTAATTTGCCTTTAGAGGGGGAAGAAATTTCTTCCTGCTCCAAGATGGCAATCAGACCAGTCCCTGGACAAACTTGTACTATGAGCTAATGATCTTGCATTTTACTTAGCCTTGAAATACTCCAAATAGCAAATAAAAAATTAGGGATGCACTGAATCCAATTTTTTGGGATTTCGCCAAATCCCCGAATCCTTCATGAAAGAGTCGGCCGAATACCGAACCAAATCCTAATTTGCATATGCAAATTAGGGGCGGGAAAGGTAAAGCTGGGGAAGAATGTTTTTTACTTCCTTGTTTTGTGACCAGAAAGTCCCTTCCCACTCCTAATACAAATGCAAATTAGGATTTGGTTTGGCCATGCACAAGGATTTGGCCGAATCCTGCTGAAAAAGGCAGAATCCTGGCCAAATCCTGAACTGAATCCTGAATTCAGTGCATGCCTAATCCAAAATGCCTCCCCTTCTCTTTAATAATTATGGAATAAACACCTATAAAGGTATACAAATCTTTCTCTATAGATTTGTAGTACAGGTAGGGAACCTATTTTCGGGAAACCCAGTATTCAAAAACCTATGCAACATGGCAATACCATCCTATTAAACACTAAGCAGGTTAATATTGTATGATAATCCAAATAATTTGTAGTTTTCAGGTGATAATCAGAAACAATCAGAGTTTTTGGGTGTTAAATAAGGAAAAATCATATGATTAAGATTTTTTCAAAATTTTACTTTTTTTCCGGCACCAAATTTTTTCCAGTTCATTTATTGATAAATACAGTACAGTGTGTACAGGAGTTAGGTCGAAGTGGTTTTAAGAAAATAGTGTGACATTTTCAGATTTAATAAATAACCCCCTAAGTGATACCAATCATAGATAAATCTACAGTGCCTGCAAAAAACGATTATATTGCCAGTGCTAAAAAATGTATGATTCCAGACAGCTTGTTGACCTATGTCAGCCATTATAGAAAAATATATTAAAAAAAATTATAAATAGCATGCAATGAAAATCTAATGATAGATGTAAAAATAGGTCTAATTTCTAGTGTCAGTATCTCTTTAATGCATGATGCAATGTGTTCAACAATATGGAAAGGCTCAGAAAACACTAGTTCAGTACTTAAGAGTAATAGATTTCATTCATGTAAATATGAAACAATAATTTATGCATTAGCTAAACCCAAAGAAAACTACCCATTTTTCACTTATCATTACTACCAATCAAATCAAACTATCCATAACTTGGTAAATCAGTCTGTTGGGGAAATAAAATAACGATAATACTCTGTTCTTATTAACGCACATTCAGGAAGACGTTTCCTCGGAGTAAAAATTGCAGGAAAAAAACAATGATCTGAGCCCATTTCATATTTTATATATATATATATATATATATATATATATATATATATATATATATATATATATATATATATATATATATATATATATGTTTTCAAACATGTACTTTCAGATCAGCGACAAGTAATCATCACACTGTAGACACATATAGTGCTTAATGTCCCTCAAAATCACAAGAACTGAAAGAACAATCTACTCAGCCTTTGAGGAGGAAAAATGGGGTAAAAAAAGCTGTGTGCAATTAAGGCAAAAAAACCCTTGTAGAAAACATCTGCAATAATATTACTGTTTGGGAGAGAAAATAACTTTAATACTCAGGGTTTTAAAATCAAAATTGTTATTGCTTTTAAAATTCCACAAGTGGCAGATAATAACAGCATAGCAACAGGATTCTGATTACATTGTAATAATGTAGGGTTCCCAGCCAGTCTACAGTTATAACCAGGCGATTAGGCAGCAGCACCTGGAGAAACTCCATTAACGCTGACTGCTTCCATCTCCTCGGCAAGTCATTTACAAGTATATGATCCTAATTTCTATAAACATGCTGGGGCAGAGAGATTATTTAGACAATTTGGATCATTCTAGTAGATGTTTAAATGTTTTTTTTCCCTCCCACTGCCTGGAGGTTGATGCAAATCAGAACTAGTCTTTTTTTCTGCTTCTATTTGTATTGGTTTTTTTCCCAAAAAGAAATAGATATTTTTTTTCTCTACTTGAAAAAGAGGAAAGAAAGGTACATAGATATTATCTTAGGTATAAGCAAAATCTGAGCTGTGAAGTCAAAATGGCAATCAAGCCTCAGTATGTACAGCGGGTCAAAGGGTAATTATGATGTATGTATTGTGTCTGCAAACAGAGCTGAAGGCTATAATAAAGCCTGCTGCCTGGAGAAGTTCTCTCTGAGCAAGGAGAAAGAGCATTTTTGATCCTTGGCTCAATGGGGAGGTTGGAAATGTGTGTAGCACGATATGAACTAACAAAGCAAAATAAAAAGCACGAAAACGGCTCAAGCATATGTAATACAGAATTCTCTCAGCCCAATATACCCTGCGTACAAACATTACAAAATATAGGTTTGGTTTAATTAGTTTATGAAGAATAGCTATATCACTTGAAGGCACCCCCAGTGATTATAATCACTTACCTCCTCCTGTTAGCATAAAACTGCACCAGCCTGGGCTGGGCCAGTTCTGAGTGAGCACTATGTAGTAATCATCTTTTTCCGCCTTTTCTTTTTGCAGTACCCCTGGGCTTTTTTGTAAATGTTTGGCTTTTCACTCTACTGTCCATGCACAGTAGGAAGGAAGGAGTAGGAAGAGGATCACTCCATGATGCTCACACAGAAGTACCCGGCTCGGTGCAGATAAATAGGCCCCCAAATATATGTCATCTCAGAAGTTTAATATAAAATATTTATTATTTAAAATATGGTTTTACTTTCATTTTCCTAGTATAGGAGGGTTTTTAATAAAGCGGTACGCTTACTTTGCTCTGTGTAAATTCCCGGAACATAGCTGCCAAACCATCATCATCAATATCACAATCTGTTTTAATGGCAACATTTAAGATGTGGATAGGTTCATCTCTGGAGCTCTGCAATTGAAAATATAGATTTTTTTTACGGAAAAGGAAAAGCCAGAAGGCAAAAAAAGAAGATATTAACATCTAATCTCAATATTTACCATTTATGTACACTGTATTCAATTTGGATAGTATGCTTTTTATAATTTTTACCTTTTACCTCTAACTAATAAGGGTGCAAATATAAGAATATGCATGTGAATATGAATTTATACATGACGGTATACAATAAATATTTAAGAGGTGGGTTTCGGTTGTAATACAGATCAATTAACTCATAACTTTTTTAAAGAAACTAATAGGTGATAGGTACCTTATTATCATCTTCATCATAAAGTGAAGGATGACCAGCTTCAGGAAATACAGGACTTTGAGGGGGAGAATCTGAGAAGCAACTCATCACATCGTCAAATAATCTGGAAAAAATATTATTTGCTAGACCAACCTCACATTGCAACATTAACATAAATTAAAATAAAAAACAAAGTAATTGTTTTCAGTTTACCTATTCGTTAGGATGGCTGATTTGCATATTTCACACTCCCACAAAGATTCTGGTTTAAAAAGTTACTCTGCTCTAATGGTCTCTCATTAGGCAACTAAAAGAAAAGACTATGACGTGAGCAATGAGTGCTGGGTAATCACCTCTCCTCCCAGGAGGGTTCATCCACACACATGCAAAGACAGATGGCACACCCATTGAATCAAGAGAAGAAGGTCCCTGCTGGGTAGTACTATATGGCTATGCCTAATTCTTCCTGACATTTCATTCCTCACTGTGCAAGCAGATTCTTGTATTTCCTACACTCCCCAAAGAGACACCATTTCCCATTCCCAAAATGCATGTGATGAGTAATGTAGGAAAAATAAATAATGAAGAACGTTAGGGGCGCTTATTCAAATCTTTAATATTCAGCACTTGAAACTGTTACAAGGGAAAATGGGCAGGGGGGGTCATGGTGACAAGCTTGAATATGTTAGTTTTCACCCTTTTATTCCTAAGGGCAGGAGCAGCCTAGGGGAACAGCAAATAAGATGTGTGGGAAACAATCTGTCTAGAAATGATAGGGATGAACATTATTAATAGTCGTATACACCCAGTGGAACCATTGAATCTCCCACAAAGCCAATCAGATAGACTCCACTCCATTTCTGATTATCACTAGTTAATAGATGCTGAGAATCCCTGCCATCTGGTTAAAATGCATGCCATGTTCTTGGAGATAATTTTGCTTAAGGGGAAAGAAAACACTCCAGATTTGTACAATGCAAATAAAACAGAAGAGCTTCGCAGAACATTGAGGAAAAGCAAAATAAATATATTAAGGTATTCAGTTCATTCCATATCTTAGCTCTGTTGTTTTATTTTACATGGCAGTTCATAGCAAAGACGCGAAAGGGTCAAAAAAAAGGATATTATTCATGAAAAGAGGATTTTTCAGTCCTGTAGAACTAAAAATAACGTCAAGAGCCTCAAATGACTGCAGTCAAGCCTTGGCTAATGTTCTTTTAACAGTGAACAATGGGAACAAAAGATTAAATTGATAATAAGTAAACATGTAGTTGCAATATTCCTGAGAAGAATTCTTTCAACAGTGACTACTACATCGGGAATTTCCATATTTAGTTAGTCTCTATATAATAAGAAACAAACAGTTAAAATAACATTTCTTTTATTACCACACTGGGAATTAGAGAGGTCTTAACATGTACAGGATTACAATACAGTAACTTCATTTATTTTTACCATATATATTTTGTCTTTTTGTATCAGACAGAAATGACAGGTGAATATAAAATATCCACAATTGCTCTGATTTGTCTAGCTTTTTTAAAGTTGTTATGGGTTTGGCTGGCAGCCTATAGAAATGGCCTTGCAAACAATGAACATGACTTGGTAACCAGGGAGGATAGGGTTGCCACCCTTTTCATCAACCTTTAACTTAATGAAAGGGATGAGGAATGGACAGGCTGGTGATGTAATAGGAGCGGAAAATAGGAGGGTATATGACATCAGCGAAACACTTTAGGGAGGTGAGAAGAAGTTGACAATTACATATCAATCAGCAACTGCATTACCGGAAAATTGTAATACCAGCTGTAGCTGTGTTTTTACAGTTAGGCCAGTAAAATGCCAGCTGGGTGGCAACCATATTGGAGGACCCTTCACAGCATAGTAAATAAGCCATACCAGCACCAGAAATAAACCCCTAGTCTATATTCAAAGTATATAAGGATAGATACAACACATATGTATCGTGTTTCCTTGCACTATGAACAATATTTTAAAGAAATTTGTTATGTTGATATTTAAGCTGCCCAATATATTTATCCACAGCTTTCACCATTGATAGATTTAGCATTATTGTATACCCTACAAAAACTTTAAAAACATGAAGCCATAGAATGCTGTCTGAAGAAAAATCTGTTAAATTGGCATTAGTCAAAGAATGGACATACCTCACAAAATCTTCAAAGGTCCGGAAGGCAACCATGCCACCCATCCTTTGGCAGGGAGGAGTAAACGAGGTATCGAGTAGTACATCACTGACACTTGCAACATGAAACATTCCATAGTGGTTCAGGTTCGAAGAGAAAGACATTCTTGAAGGAAAAAGATAACAGCCCTTGTTATGAAATTATGTTGGCAGCAACTCTTCTATCTAAGCTCTAAAAACATCTTTTTTTTGTTTTTCTTTTTGCTACAGAAAATTGCTCTTTTTCAACAACATAGCATTAATATTACCATTATTTATGATGCACCGAGTGAAAAAATATCCTGCAAGAATATTTCTATGAGTGACTTTAATAGTGGTGTCCTCATTTTTTGGTCAATATTGCATCAACTTTGTATCAAGCACATACATTTCTTATCAGGGTTAAATTTTCCTTTATTGCTCCATGAGAAGGACGGACATCTGTACTTAAATAGTGGACCTTACTCAGCAAACCAGTATGTAATGAGTATGGAAAAAAAATCCACATATACAGTACTTGCTTTGTAAAACAGGCAGAAGTCAATAAAAGAAATCAGCATTTGAGAAATAACAAATATTTAAATAATATCATTTGCACAGTGCTGGTGTGAACCATAGTTAGTTTCAGTGCTCATATCAAAGAGGACTCTAATTGGAGCCATTAAATTATTTTTATGGTATTTTTTATTTTCACCGCATGTATCATATATCATAAAAATTGTCAGGGAAGTGTTTATAATAAACGAAAGTTATTTTCATTTTTAATTAAGTTCAAAATATTGGTTACAGAATACTGGTAATTAAATGATATGAAGGCAGAAGAAACATAAAAAGATATTTGTTGTGCATGTGTTAGGAGCGGATGTACCTTGGAAATCAATAAAAGCTGCAGCCACACTGCCCTCTAAAGACAAATTAATTTCTACAAGATTCTATTTCTGCTCCCTTTAAACATCTATTAATATTGGCCAAGGCCCTTTAGGTTTCATGAACTGTAATAAGAATTTACTTACTATATAAGGAAACCATAAAGGGGTGCAAAACACCCTTTGCAATGCACATTTGACATAATGAAAAATTAGCCACCATGGTTTCACTATTAACTTGTGTATTGCATATAATTAAAGCAAGAATTACAAATGAGCTATTGAGCGGACAATTCATTATTGCACTGTTATTTTTAGAGTGTAAACAATACTTTACTGGTTAGCAAAACATTACTGGAGCTTTAGAATGTAACCGTTTTTTTTTGTGATGATTCATTCCACTTTGGAAAATACATTTTCTAAGGATTTGAAAGGGTTTCAGCATGAACACAATCATATCATTAAAGGGCCAGGAAAGCCTCCCATGTATACCTTGATTTACCAGGTATCCTTAAATAGACTGTGCAGATGGGATTCTTTCTGGGTACATAATATATTCGTTCCCTTATTAAGTAAGTTTTGTTACACTAACAATATCTTGAAACAAACACAGTTAGGGGTGCTTATGAATTGGCAATCCCCTTGTTTTAGTCTTATCTTGTCTTTTACAGAAAATTAATATCTGACAACTTTGATACATATATGTTAATGCTTGTCCCCATGTAAGCAAGTTTAGTTTTGTTATACTAAAAATAAAATATATTCTGGAACAAAGGCTATAACCCTCTCTAAGCATAGTGGTACAAGCAGAATAATCCAGCTTTCTCATTCTTAAATCTAACAAAAACATAGTAGCTAAGAACTTTAGTGTGTTAGTATGTTAGTTGTGCATCAAATTCCAATTCCAGCATTTTTAGTTTGTTACAAAAAAAACAGTTGACCAAATAAAGTAAACATAAGGTCAGAGAGCTACAATATACTTACCAAAATGTAAAGCACAGATGTTATAGAAAACTATTTAGTAGTTTTTCAAATAAAAGTGTACCTAAAACAAAGTTAGAGAAGAACTAAAGCCTAACTAAAGAAGTAGGTTAGAAATATTGTGCATTATGTTTTGGGCTTCTATACCAGCCCAAGGCAACCACAGCCTTTTAGCAGGGAAGATCTATGCCTCCAAAGATGCCCCAGTAGCTCTGCATCTTCTTTTCTGTTAATTCACTGCAAATGCTCTGTGATGCTGTCAGTTAATTAACTTAGGGACCCACTTACAATATACAGTACACATAGAATATAAATATCACAATATAAGGCTGATTAGTAATTACAATTAGCATCAGAATTTAATAATCAGCCCTGTAGCATCAGCTTATATTACAGACCAACCTAATTTTCTGCTCGGTAATTTGCAACAACCCCTAAGCTTAGCTTCTCAACAGCTGCTCAGAGCCCACTGAGCATGTGAGTGTCACAGACACTTTCCAAGATGGTGACCCCCTGTGACAAGTTTGAAATCCCGAATCATTGCTGCTATTGAGAAGCTGAAACTTTAGGCTGGTGCAATAAGTTCAGTATATAGAATATGGCCTCTGTGCCAATTTTTAATTTTTAGGGTTTAGTTCTCCTTTAAATGTTTTAGAAAACTAAATAAAATTAAACCGCAACTTTTTGCAATTGTTCGAGATATTGTTTTTCAGCCACTATTGCAGTGATTCCTAAGCTGTGGGGGCCACCACCCTTCTGGGGACCTTAAATGCTGGCTGTTGGGTTAGGCCTGAAGACCAGTTAGGAAGAGATTTTGGGATAATGTCTAATACACCTGGAAGCCCAGCTTGAAGGTCAATTAGATTAGATGCAGTGTGAATACTTATGTACTGCCCTATATTTTCTTGGAACTATGACATGATTAGCATGTTCTATAGGGACCCTGCCCAAATATTGTATGTTAAAGGAAAAGTAACATAAAAAAAAAAAACAAGTGTATCAAAGTAAATAAAATATTATACACAGTTGACCTGCACTGGTAATAGTTGTGTGTTTGCTTCAGAAACTCTACAACAGTTCATATAAACAAACTGCTGTGTATCCATGCCAGCTGTTATTTAAAATGATATGGGGCTAAATGGCACAGGTTACAAATAGATTCTGTAGAATACAATGGTGTCCTACACAGTTTATCTGTTATCCGTTCTTCAGATTAAATGGTGGTACCCATGACAACACAGCAGTTTGTTTAAAATAAACTGTATTGTTTATAAAGCAAATAGACAACTTTTAAAAACGTAGGGCAAAAGTACATTGTATTTGAATAGACTTTCACTTTTAATTGTCTTACTGTTCTGGGGCTTAACTGATATCACTACACTTATGTGTCTGTCTCCACTCATCCACTCGGCTAAAAAGAAAAGTCCATTTTTTGCTAAAGAGAGACCAAAAATCTGAGAAATGATTTCACAGTTTTGACAAGGTTATTGACCATGTATCGGAATTGCTCAATACATTTAAAGCCTGGCAACGAAGCCCTGTGCCAGATTTAAATAGCACAGGAGAAGAAAAGAAAGGTTAGTACAAACAAAACCAAAAATTAATATTTATATGACTGACAGATAGTTTGTGTGACAGGAAAGAACAGAAATATTCAAACTTAAATATGTAAAAAAAATATGCGTGACAAAATTGTGAGAGGGATGTATTTAACTGAAACAAAGAAATATCACTTTAAAGTATGTGTGCATCTTACTCTGAATGGATGATTGTTTCTTGTCTTATTTACAATGCAGGACACAGTTTGCAAAGTGAGAAAAAAAAGCTGCAGTCAGCCAATTTTTTCACATTTGCAGGCTGTGTTCCTGTTAGCTAAAAATGCTGGAAGTTGCATCTCCAAACAACTAGAAGGTGTGCAGTTATGATAAGTCTACTGAATGAAGCTGGTTTATGTTCTTTAGCATCTGTTAAAAAGGAATGGTTTATATTTAATGGAATTGTGCTTGATTTTGTTATGTGTTACAAAGCAGTTCCAAAAACAACACAGAGAGAGAGAGAGAGAGAGAGAGAGAGAGAAATTGAAAAGAAGCTGAATGCCATACCTGTTAAGCGTGGGGATGTTCCCTCTGTAATCAAACAACCACAGTTAATTATTTGCTGGTTAGATTAGTGAAAGCCTCATTAACGAAAAGTGAAGCTAATATCAAAAGCCGGGTGCTCACAGTCGCTCTCATAATAAACATCAATATTCCCTCAACTAATGTAAAATGCTAAATCATACTTTGTTTTAAAAACAGTACAGGAAATATTCAAGAGACATTTAGGTGGTTACCAACTTCGACCAAACCCCCATCCACAATTTTACCTTATTTTTAAATAAATTATCTCGAAAAAAAAATCTGGTGCAGGAAAAGACTTGTGAATCATGAAAAAAATTCCGAATGGTACAATTTTTTTCGCATTTGATATCTAAAAACTTCAAATTTTTTTATTATCGTCCAAAAAAACACTAATTATTCGCATTACTGTACGAAACCTAGTGCAGATCATGATATTTTCCAACTGTTAAAGAGACAACTGACTTCTACATGACCTTGGCAAGGTTTGAAATAGGGGTTTTTTTTCTATTTGGATTTTTAGCTGCCTCGGGGCATAAAATAATCTGGACATTTTTCCAGAAAAAAATTGTGTTTTCCCCTTTAAAACGCCGTCCTGAAAAATTCAAATTTATTAAATAACCTACGATTGTATCTGTCAGTGTTTAAAACAAAGAACTTGGCCAAACTACTGTTTTTTTTAAATGTGATCATCGTTTTTCTAAGGTTCATAGCTAATCTTTTTTATACATCTCTCCAACTTGGAGATCTCATGTGTACCAATGTATGTGCCATGTTTTTGATCAAGTAACTGTAAACCATTATGGGAACAATCCAACACAAACAGAAGCAAGGGCCATCTACCCAAGAAACATTTCTTAATTAAATTAAACACTGACTGTTAAGTACTATTGATATAAAGTAAAGAAAGAGTCACATTGAAATATTTTTTTAAATTCCTTGTTTGTGTGACAAAGTCACATATTTTAAGGATTTGGATTTGAATCGGCCAAGCACTTGGATTCATCCGATCCTGCTGAAAAAAAAAAACAATTTTCAAACCAAATACTGGATTCGGTGGATCCCTAAATAATATTTATCTGTACACCTAGATCACTACAAAATAACCCCATATTGGACAAAGATCCCATAAACACCCTAGTTAAATCAGTGTTGCCAAGCTTGTTTTTTATTTCAAGTTTTCAACTCTGCTGCTATTGTTTAAAAAAACAAAACAGGCACTCAAGGATTGATGATCACACATTACGAGAAGCCCCTACTGGTTGGTCAGTGTGCAGTTGAAATTAGATTTCTACTAACAACAACATGCAATTTGAAAGGCCATTATATCAAAAGAAATTTCATGTAATCCCTGGAGTAAAAACACATTGCTGGAAAATGCTGTAACCCTAATACCAACTTTTTTATGTGAAAAAACACACATATAGATCATACAGAAGAATGCATAAAAATATTATTGAGATGTTACATATATATTTTCATAATATGAAATGTAAAAAATTATATTTTAACACACAAACATGTAGTAGTCTGTGTTCACTATATGTATGACAGTAATACTCCTGTGAATTATAATATTTTTGGATAAACTTCATCTTTACTTTTTTTGTACTGGTAGGTGGAAAAAAACGGAATACAATTCAGACCCTTAACCAATCCTCTCATTTAAATGAACAACAATATGTGTGTAGTGATTTTTATTTTAAAGAACTGAAGCTCAAAATTGGCTTTTTATTGACAATATTATATTTAAGTCCCATACTCTAAAGGAACAGTTCAGTGTAGAAATAAAAATTGGATAAATAGGGTGTGCAAATAAAAAAATGTTTCCAATATAATTTGTTAGCCAAAAATGTAATCTTTACAGTTTGGAGTGACTGGATGTCTAACATAACAGAACACAACTTCCTGCTTTCCAGCTCTCTAACTCTTAAGGTGGCCATAGACATTACAAATACAATCTTTCCTGCGACAGATATACAGGTAGAAACAATAGAATTCAACTTGTATATGAGGATTCAGCAGTTCAGCTAAGCGATTTTCGGATGCCTTCAAAGGCCCAAATAAAATTTTCCGACCTACCCAATGGACCACTTGTCTTCTGCAGATTTCAATCAGCTCATCTCCTACCATACACGCACTGAATATCACACAAAACAAAGTTTCCTACCATATTATCACCTTTAGTTAGTCAGCATGCAGCTCAGATGAAAAAAGAAACAAATGATTATGACCCATGTGCCCCCCCCCTTAAGTGACTGCCTGGTAACCAAAGAGATCAGTGGAAACCAAGAGAACTGAAAAGCAGGAAGTAGTGTTAGACATCCAATCACTCCAGCCTTTATACATTACATATTGGAAACATTTTTTATCTATTTACCCAGTTTTTATAATCAACAATTCCTTAACTATTTCGTACAACCATTGGTGCTACTTTGGCCTTGTGTTTTATATCACTGTTGTGCTGAAATACGTTTTTTTTCTTCTTTGTTAATGAGACATGAAGTCCCTACTTAAAGGAACAGTAACACCAAAAAATTAAAACGTTTAATAGGAATGACAATATAAGGTATTGTTGCCGTACACTGATAAAACTGAGTGTTTGCCTACAGAAACACAATTATAGTTTATATAAACAAGCTGCTGTGTAGCCATGGGGACAGTCATTCAAGTACAGGATACACAGTAGATAACAGATATGTTCAGAAGAATCCCAATGTATACTACAGAGCTTATCTGTTATCCATTGTTTTACCTGTATCTTTTCCCCTTTTTCAGCTTTGAATAGCTGCCCCATGGCTACACAGCAGCTTGTTTATATAAACTATAGTAGTGTTTCTGATGCAAACATAAAACCTTTTCAGTGCAAAACAACTACATTATATTTCATTATTTTAATTTATTTGGTGTTACTGTTCCTTTAAGGTATGCACCCTCACAAATGACACTTTTGGGATGTGCAGAGAGGTTTTTTTTGGTCAAATTATGCCAATATAGAGCTCTTTGGCCAAAGTTCAAAGCAATATTGTGTTGCAAACCTAACACTGGCCAAAATAAAAAAAATATGTACAGTGGAGAGTATGCAGTATGATCAGCACCCTTGTCCTCTCCTTCTCTGATCCAGTTGTGAAGTGTGTATATTCATGTGTTGAATAGATCATAGTAGGCTACACAGCAAGTATCCAGTGGCAGGTTAAGGGGTTTAGAAATGTTATGGGGGAAAAACATCCTGTATCAACATTCCTAAGTTGCTATGCTAGGCCTTGGAACTCTATACAGAAAATATGCTCCTGCATGTACTAGCGCCATGTTTTTAGGCTATAGGAATGTGGCTAGGGGCATGCTGTTCAAAAATCAGGGAGGGAGAACGTTTGGTACAACATAAGGAAAATTCTGCATGAGAACCTATTTCAGTTTGCTAAGACACTAAATTTGAGTGTATAAGTGTCATCCAATAATCCAAAGAACCTATTTCAAATCTAGTAGATCTAGCGAATTCAGTCAGGAACTATAACCAATACAGGTATTTACTTATCCCAAAACTGTTGAAAAAAGGATGGTTATACCTAACTTTTTTATAAATTTTAGATTTTGTTTTTCAGATGTTGCAATTTGAAATGCCTATATCACAGAATTAGGAGCTGTCATTCAGTCAAATGAGAGAAATTATTAAGTGTCTGAATAACTTTGTATACTTGGCAGTTCCCCAGCTCCAAGTTCTTTGTCTAAGTAAACTTCTTTAGGTCAGCTCCAGGAAAAGCCCATACTGAATTGTATTTATAATTTACATTTTATAGTATCAAAGACTGATGGCAATTTCTGTTTTAGACACCATATTGTAATGCACACTGAGGCAATATGTGCCCTAAAAAAAATTACACATCATTTAACCAGATGTTTGCATTCCCACATTTGTGCATTACCTCTAAGAATTTTGAGAAAAACGGATTAAAATTTCTACAGACTGCGAGCATTGTAATTCTGTTCTATAAAAAATAGGGGTGAAATGTTCTGTTCATACAAGATATCAATACAGGCAAAACCCCACCTTGACAGCACCTCAGGCTTTTTCCATAAACAATCATCAACTGCTGGTGTACTACAATATTGGTTTGGATTCTACTCTTTGACAGTTTCTGTCAAATCTCATCTGAATATGCAGCAGAAGTGTGGCAGACATCAGTAGTAATTTTAACTGTGCTCCACATAACTGTCTCCTTCTTGTATGTACAATGCTGTATATAATTATGTACAAGATTGGAAAAGGGAATACATAGATATGCAAACTAAAGGATGTAAGTGGATGATTACACTACACTATGCATTCTGCCAAATTGATTTTTTGGTTTTTGCACAGAAAGCAGAGACTAATGGGGTGTAGAGGAGACTAGGGAGAGGTACACCAATAACCTATTCCCTTACTGAGAATTTAATGATGTAGACTCAGCTGTATGTATAAATAAAAGTCTATGACATATTAAAGCATGCAAGCTGTGAAATATATGTGATTTGGAGACCTTGCAAAAAAACAAACTTCAGCACATAGATGGGATGCTTTTAGCTGACTATTAGATCAGAAAGTAATTGTAGATTTTCTTGTATTTCAGAATTGGTTTATTTCTAGCACATCTAATAAATCAAAATATTAGTTAAAATAGGTATATCCCCCATCCCACGAAACAACGTAAATATGTTCTTTTATTCACTGATTCATATCAGCAATCCAACTATGGCCTGACTTTTTCAGGTGAGCCTTCAAATTTTTTATTTACTTGTTTTATTTATAAAGAGGGTTTTGTGTCATTTTGTCAACAGCAACAAACTGACCGCAACGATTTACCACTAAAATGCTGATTTATTGAAAATAATCAGCTTCTCCAGATGGTATAAATGCCTTTGTACAGACTCATGGCCATATTTAAAGGAAAATATACAGCCCACTGAAAAAATACAGACTGCTGTCAGTGACTGGGTATATCTTCTGACACAAGCAAATGGCATGTACGACAAGGAAATAATTGTCAGTTACTGGTGGGCGAATCAGTTTTGCTTCATGAAAAATTTGCAAAATGGCAAAAAAATCACCAAATGCATTGACTTGTCTATGGGCGGCAAATTTTTTCACCCATTGGAGTCTATGGGCATCTTTTTCGTGGCAAAACCTGGCAAAAACTTTCAATCATCACTACTGCCAGTAAAATAGTCTATCATAAATATAGGAAACTTGTAAATATACTCATTGTCCAAAATGTATTTGTACGGTTATGGGACCAGTTTTCCACAATGCTCGGGACCTGGGGTTTTCTGGATTAGTAAACATTAAATGTACTCAATAGGCTGGTTTTTTAGGATCTTAGTTTGGATCAAGTATACAAAATAGGACATTTTGTAGTCCCTGTGTCTTATTTACTTATGAAAACTAACCAATACCCAGGTGTTCTCCAATCAACTAAATAATGCATGCCCCCATTATGGGTGCACACATGAAAACAGTAAAAGCAAAGTGAAACACTTGGAGGTATGAAATATATCAGTTAGATCACAATTGCCTATAATGTGCACATATACAACCACCTGCAAGTTGCACTTTGTCGATTTTGGCAGATATAGTATGAATTTACTGATGTGGGCATAATAATCAAGCCACAATATCAGTCATTTAAAATGTATTATGTACACGTGTGTCAAATTTCTCAGTTGCACAAGGCACAGAAACATTTCAAGCCACCATCAAAACATCACATGAAAAGAGGGCACACCCTTCATGAGTTAAGAAGGTCATTATATTTGATCATCAGTATCATTCGGGCTCCAAGGAGAAAAGATATCTGCAATGTTTTCAGTGGAGGAACTGCGGCTACTCACTGCTCTGGTAAGTAATATAATGCCAATTCCAATCACTTTTCCTATCATTCTGAGAAAAAATAATTTACAAATGGAGAATACTCAAGGTAGATGCCTTCCCAACACTATCAAATTCACCCAATGATCAGTTTGTTTGAGGCTCCAAGTAATCTCAAACAATTCCAACGTTACATCCAGGAATCTACAGGCCATTGTCATCAAAGTAAATAGTACTGTTATTATTATTCTACTAATAAAAAAAAGATTGAACAAGCAAAACATCTGTTATGTGCTGAAAGCAACAAGTGACTAGATCTATTTGTAGGGCTTAGTAAAGAGTGTATCATGTGAAACTGCAGATCTGAAAGCGGGCGTACATCACTGCATATATACAAGAATGAAAACTATAAAAACAACACAAGTATATATTGTTTGTGCCATTTTTATTCACATGCATTATATTCTCTTTGAATTTCTACTTGTCTAAATTATATTTTTAAGTTGATATTAATGTAGTATGAATTAGTGGAGAATAACATGCTTATATTAAAATTATTAAAAGGATTATTACAACCATATTTTATAGGCAGGACACTTTTTTCCTTGATAACGGTGGCCATGTTCAGCATTTGTGATCCCTTTATTTCCAGTTTGTCGCTTTCACACTGCAGTGGCAAATGTCAATTTTTATTAGTTGTTCTCCATTAACTGGAAATGTTAGTTTATGCTGTACTACTGTTGAAAAGAGGGAATGTGCTCACTTTCTAGTCTGTATGACACAAAAGAATGCTCATTAAACCCATAAAAGGATATAGGCTTGCGCTGTATAGAATCTTAAATATGGAATGCCATCTGTGTGGTCCTGTAATTAACCTATCCACAATTACAAACCTTTGCAGAGTTGATTTCTGAGGGCATCACATCCTGCTTTAAAATGCTTAAAGGAGAACTAAACCCTAAAAATGACATATTTTTATATACCAAACTTGTTGCTCAAGCCTAAAGTTTCGGCTTCTCAATAGAAGCAATGATCCAGGATTTTAAACTTGTCACAGGGGGATCACCATCTTGGAAAGTGTCTGCAACATTCACATGCTCAGTGGGCTCTGAGCAATAATTGAGAAGCTAAGCTTAGGGGTCGTCACAAATTATCATCAGAAAATGAGGTTGGTCTGTATTCTAAGCTGATGCTACAGGGCTGAATATTGAATTCTGATGCTAATTGCACTGATTTCAGTGCTGCCATGTAGTAATTATCTGTATTAATTACTAATCAGCCTTATAATACAACATTTCTATTCTATGGGGCACATTTATCAAGGATCAAATTTCAAAGTTAAAAAACTTCATAATTTGACTATCGAATTAGAGTACTTCGATAGTCGAAGTATTTTTTCCAGTGAAAACGTCCGTTTTCGATCAAAGTAAAATCGTATGATCGAACGATTTAATCCTTCAAATTAAACGATTCGAAGGATTTTACAAACCAAAACTTCGACTTCTCAAAACTTGCCCAAAAGCCTCAAATAGGTTCTAGGAGGTCCCCCATAGGTTAAACAGCAATTCGGCAGGTTTAAAGGAAAACTATACCCCCAAAATGAACACTTAAGCAACAGATAGTTCATATCATATTAAGTGGCATATTAAAGAATCTTACCAAACTGGAATATATATTTAAGTAAATATTGCCCTTTTACATCTCTTCCCTTGAGCCACCATTTCGTGATGGTCTGTGTGCTGTCTCAGAGATCACCTGACCAGAAATACTTCAACTCTAACTGTAACAGGAAGAAGTGTGGAAGCAAAAGACAGAACTCTGTCTGTTAATTGGCTCATGTGACCTAACATGTGTGGTTTGTTGGTATGTTTGTGAGTGCATTGAATCCTACGATCCCAGGGGGCGGCCCTTATTTTTTAAAATGGAAATTTTCTATTTATGATTACCCAATGGCACATACTACTAGAAAAGTATATTATTATGAAAATGGTTTATTTACATGAAGCAGGATTTTACATATGAGCTGTTTTATGCAATATCTTTTTATAGAGACCTACATTGTTTGGGGGGTATAGTTTTCCTTTAAAGTGGTGAAGCCGAAGTTTTTTAAAGAGACAGTACTTAGATTTTTGAGTGGTCGAATATTCCAATTCGAATCTAAATTTTGGCCTATTTGAAATATCCAAAAATTACTTCGAAATTCAAAGTTTTTTACTTCGAAAATTCACTTTGACTTTTGATAATACTGCCCCTATATGTAATGAATATTTTGAGTCGGTCCATAAGCTCAGTAACTGACAACAGCATAGAGCATGTGCAGTAAACAGGACATGGGGAGCTACAGGAGAAACTCTGGAGGCACAGATCTTCCCTGCTAAAGGGCTGTGGTTGCCTTGGGCTGGAACAGAATCCCTAAAAATAATTTACAAAATTTATAGCGTACTTCTTTAGTTAAGCTTTAGTTCTCCTTTAAAGGGATACTGCCATCGCAAGAAATGTATTTTTTTTTTCAAAAAACTTTTTTCAAATTGCTGCTCCACCAGACTTCTGCACTGAAATCTGTTTTTCAAAAGAGCAAACAGATTTTTTTATATATAATTTTGAAATCGGACATGGAGCTAGACATATTGTCAGTTTCCCAGGTGCCCACAGTCATGTGACTTATGCTCTGATAATATTCAGTCACTCTTTACTGCTGCACTGCAAGCTAGAGTGATATAATTTTCTGCATTTCAGCTGTCTAACTTTGAGTTAGTGAGTTTGCAACTGATCCTTAGCAGGCAGCTCAGATTCAAAAGCAATCTGTTATGACCCACATGGCTCCCCCTTAAGTCACTGCTTGGTTAATGCCTGGTAAGCAATCAGTGGAAACCAAGAATGCTGCAAAGCAGGAAGTAGTGGTCTGCCTATTATGGTAGACATTCGGTCACTCCAGCCTTTATACATTACATTTTTGGCTACTAACTATATTATTTATATATTTTTTTTTTTGCACAGCCTATCTATTTACCCAGTTTTTATATTTATACTGAACAATTCCCTTAAGGGGTGAACCTCGGGTGCCTATATAAATGCTAATTTTTATTTTAGATAAATAAAAACCTCCCCAGCTGCCGCCACAGTTTACCTGCATAAATCTGAAGACAAAGCTGGAGGGCTGAGTGGTCAGCTTGCGATTTGTGCGGCAGTGACATCACACACAATGTCCATTGTGGGGACCCGCAGATAGGTTCAATGACTAGGATGGCATGAGGCCTAAATAGGGTTGCCACCTGGCTGGTATTCTACTGGCCTAGCCGGTAAAATACCAGCAAAGGCACTACAAATTTATCTACATTATATTAGCTGGTAAATTTGTAATAACTACTTCTAATTTGACTATTTCCTCCCCCCCTAGCTCTTATACTTACTAATTCTGCTGCCGATCCAGCTTCACTATAGAACTCTGACTGCTGGAAACCACCTTTGACGCCCATTGATGTCACAGCATGCCCCTTGTGGACCTGCCTCCAGCCGGAAAAATTATTCTAAAGGGTGGCAAACCTAGACCTAAATAACGTACTGTAAATAGGGTAAAAAAAAAGGAGAAGCCTATAAAGAAGTTTCTCACTTTGGCATTAGTGAAAGAGGGATTTGTTTACGGTTAATTGTACAAGAACTGCTATAAAAGAAAAAAAACTTCTAATTTGCTGAAAAGAAATGTTTTACTTATTTGTGCAAAATTAGTGCTTAATACACAATTTATGCAATTTTTGCAATTTAATAGATAGATACACATAAAAGATTTTCAGATTTTTCTTGTTATATATTACTATATATATTTCATATCCTGATAAAATACATTTTCTATACATTTCTATTATTGTTTAAAAACACGAGGTAAACATGGGAATAACAGTACTGGAAATTGGCTATTTAGAATTTTTTTTGCCTCCTTGCAACACAATGTACATAGGTCCCCAATAAAAACAAACCGATTTAAGGGATAGATGGTATAAAAGAACAGAAAGCTGGTGAACAAAGACTGAAGATCATTATGCTGAAATTGTATAAAAATGAGACTGCATTATTTTAAAGTGTGCAAAGAGTGGGGAAAGCAGATGGGCCCAGCTGTGTGTCCTATTCCTATCCTGATTACTTTCCTTGTGTGAGCAGCTCATTTATTCATAGCAAGCTCACCCCATACTAAAAACACTGCACTAAAATTAATGGACTGCTGCTCGGCTGATAAAACTACGCTGCAAGATTGGGCCTGATGAGAATTAAGCAAGAGAGGATGCATGGCAAAGAGAATACCTTAAATGATAACTTAAAATTAAAAGATACTGCTTTTTCAATAATTCTGAAATGAAGGAAACTAGATATCACCCTATATATTAAAAATAACGGCACTGAGAAAATATATCTTAAAGAAAATCAAGATGAACAAATACGTTGCCATTTTGTGAAAAGATGTTTTCCTTGGCTTTTCTCTGAAGTTGTAGATCTTTTACCCAATATCAATCAATATTAAAGCTTGATTACGGGTCCTTCAGTCATGGTAACATTATGATGAACTCCCATGAGAAAATTGTTGAACTTTTAGTTTAGTTATTTCAGCCATTTCCATAGTGTTTACACACAAAAAGTACTTCTGTGGAAGTTCACATTATTATGCCATTGCAGATTATTCTAGATGGTATAGTATATGAAATTATTCAGAAGTACTGGTTGTGTAGTATAGTGTAGGCAAAGGCAAAAGAGTCAGACACTATAAAAACGTAATGCAGAATGAGTGAGTATTACAGTAGTCCCACAGCAAACAAAGCCACTGTAGCTCTCTTACACTACAGAAAACAGTGGCAGAAGATGGTGGCAATTCTACCCATCTGTGCCATAACAGCTTATCTACTGTATAGAGAATGTTGTTCGTTTAAGGCTAGGTAAAGGAAAATTGACATAACTACACCTATGTCTATGAAAATATTTAGTATCTAGTGGAACTAGACTTGTTGAGTAATTTTTAAAACATATAATCATTCATCAGAGCTACTCCCAGTTTCCAATATACTTGCAACAGCTTGGCAAAGCAATGTTTTATATGCTGTCCAGCAATGAGTGCATAAAGCTCATTTGCTTTTCCTTAGATTGACTTGGGTGACATTTTTTCTCTTGACCTTGAAATAAGGATGATAACGCACACATACAGGTATAGCATCTATTATCCGGAATACTTGCGACCTGTCATTGTCCAGAGAAGGGATTTTTCTGTAATTTGGATGTCCATACCTTAACTTTTAAAGTCTAAATTATTGTTTTGCCGCCAATAAAGATTCATACAGCTTAATTAAAATCAAATACAACGTATTGTTTTGTTCTTATCGAGAAAAAGGTAATTATTCTTTAAAATTATTTGACTAAAATAGACTATATAGATGATGACCTTCCTGCAATTCAAAGCTTTCTGGTTATCAAGTTTTTGATACATATTTCAGAAATTAAAGGGTTGCTAACCTTTGTGTTAACTTTTAGTATGATGAAGAGTGTGATATTCTGACACAATTTGCAACTGGTTTTCATTTTTATTATTTGTGGTTTTTGAGTTATTTAGCTTTTTATTCAGCAGCTCTCCAAGTTGCATTATCAGCAATCTGGTTGCTAGGGTCCATATTACCCTAGCAACCATAAAATGATTTGAATAAGAGACTGGAATATAATTAGGGGAGGGCCTGAATAGAAAGATGAGTAATAAGCAGCAAAAACAATACATTTGTAGCATTACAGAGCATTTGTTTTTAGATGAGGTCAATGACCCCCATTTGTAAGCTGGATGAGTCAGAAGCAGAAGGCAAGTAATTGAAAAAATATAAAAAAATAAATAATGAAGACTGAAAAGTTGTTCAGAATTGGCCTTTGTATAACATGGTAAAAGTTACCTCAAAGGCGAACCACCCCTTTAATTTGCAGGAACTATTGTTTTTCTAGCCAACAGCTAAGGATAATAGGTTGTAACAGAAAATAAATAAACCATTCCCTACATTGTTTACAATATAACTGTTATATGAGCATCATCTGTAGCCATTTACTCCATAAATACTGTATTAACAGAGGGCTTACCTTGTAAGTATCCATTGGCACAGTAATGCCAAAAAGTAAGCCAACTTTTAGTTGAAGACGATACTACAAGTACAATGTGTCCATACTTTATTCTACCAGGAGGTCTAGCTTTCGAGAGCTACAAAACAAGAGACAGGCTATACATAGAGCAAGATGTACTGAATGATAATATAAGATGAATCCTCCTCTCTGTTTGTATCTACCTACACTAAAGACAAGAGTTTGCCATTGAGAAATGAGACACCAAAGGTCATTCCTTATAACATGGAATCTTGCTTCGATATAATGCAACTTTTCCCATCATCCTTATGCCAGTACTTGCATAACAACACGGCTTCCAGTTCATAACCAGTACTACACAACACCGAACACAATCTAAAACATAATGTGTTTCTCTTATTAGTTCTTTAAAGATAATTGTAAATAGAACAGATACACTGATTTTTTTTTATTTTTTTATGCCAACCTTAAAAAATGTATGATGATTATATAGACGAGCAGTTTCACAAACTACGAGGATGGTCTCACAAGGGGGACTCAAACTAGTATTGGGGGGGAGAATATATGCCAATTGGAGTGGGATTTGTGCTGAACGATTATTTGCTGTCCTAGATATTCCTGGAGGCACAATCGGAATCCAGTTAGAATGAGAACTGGGTTAAACATTTTTCTGTCCTAGATTTTCATAAGATAACTGATATAACAAAGTTTTCATATTTCTGTAACCTTGTTAAGAGGCATCATCCTAACCAACAAGAGATGCCTGACTTTAGTTTTTATTTTAAGTATTTGAATACATTAAGGGGCCCATTTACTTCGAGTGAAGGAATAGAGGAAAAATAGTTTGAATTTCGAATGGTCGAATATGGCTACTTCGGCCATCGAATGGGCTACTTCGACCTTCGACTACGACCTTCGAATCGAACGATTCAAACTAAAAATCGTTCAACTATTCGACCATTCGATAGTCGAAGTACTGTCGACCCCCTAGTTCGCCACCTAAAACCTGCCGAGGCCAATGTTAGCCTATGGGGAAAGTCCCCATAGGCTTCCTAACAATTCTCTCATCGAAGGAATATACTTCGATCGATTAAAATCCTTAGAATCATTTGATTCCAAAATCCTTCGATCGTAGGAATAGCGGTAAATCCTTCGACTTCGATATTCGATGTCAAAGGATTTTATTTTGACGCTTGAATATCGAGGGTTAATTAACCCTTGATATACGACCCTAGGTAAATGTGCCCCTAACTGTTTGCTCTGCACATCAACAGTTTGTGGCTGAAAGACTGACTTGAAGACAAATAGAATAGGGCCTGAAGTGAATCTAAAAATATGAGAATGTTTTTCTCATATCAAACAAACAACAGATAAGAGGCCATAGCTTACTGCTTACAGATAGATCTCCAAATGTATACACGATTTAGAGCTATCCTATTGATTGGATACGTTTCTATACTATTAATAGACATCACATCTGTTTTTTTGATCAAAAACACAAAAAGATCATAAAGAGATTGATATATCAGCAATGGCAATTCTATGTCAAGCATAAGCTACTCCCTTATTTGTTTTGCTTATATTATATGTGTGATTTAAATTATGTATTGTATTTTGGCCCTTGCTTCAAGTATGATGTGTATTACAAAGCTGCCATTTAGCTTTTCCTTCTTTCACCTCCATATATCTGGTATTCCACAGAATCACATGGTACTGAACTGTTAAATTAACAGAACAAATGTAGTAAAGTAGGTTTTTTGCAAATACTACTAGGTGTTTTGATTAGATATTAGCTATAAGATAAACATATACAGCGTAAAGGAAAGGGAATAAACATTATGATAAAAAATGATGTGTTTTATAAGTTTATATTTCTTTTTGCTAAGGGGTGATGCTTCAAAGCTCCAAAAACTTGATTTACCAAAAGCAAAAGTAAAGGTTTTCTTGCCTTTACCAAGCTGAATTATTTTGTCTCCTAGGAAATATGAGAAAGAAGGTGCAAAATAACAAACAAGTTTTCAAGCACAGAAAAACACTGCCATCTAGTGCCCTGACAAATCTATGCACTTATAAATAGCATTTGTCAAAAATACAAAAGCAACAAACTACGACTTTGCCTGGAACAGACATGGGGTCTGAGAGGATGAAAACATCACAATAGAGAAGATACTGCAATACCATCACATTCATAGACCTATTGTATATACAGTACATACAGATAACATGACACATTAATGAAAGCCAGGTTTTAATGGACATGTTCCTGGCATATATACACACACACATATATATATATATATATATATATATATATATATATATATATATATATATATTATGGGGGGAAAACCATTCGGTGAAAAACACCCCTCTGCTCTTATTTGCTATTCCACTAAACTGCATACCAACCCTAATTAATGTGATGAGATACAAAAATTATAATCTGATCACAGAGTACCTCAATATCCACCAACACAATACTCTATGTATTGTTCAATGAATTTCTCAGTTAAAGTTAGCGGGTAAATGATATACATACAGCTATATCAGCAGAAACAAGGGGGAGAATATCTCTGACCCACTTAGCTTACAATCAAGAGAAACATTAAAAGGTTAATATGCTTCAGGATAATAAAAAGAAAGAAATGATTGCTACTTATATCCTGGAAAAGGTAGTACTAAAATCATGTCACATTCTGCAGGATTTGTTACAAGGCAGTTGAATATGCCTACATTTCCCTTTACTTAAAAAAAACAACCATAGGGGATTATTTATTAAAGTCGAAATGCCAAAAACGTGAAAAGTTTTTTTTCCTGTAAAATCCGAATTTCTAGTGGAAAAAAAAAAAATCGGATTTTGATAAATAAACCCCTTAGTATATGGTGTATCTACTTACAGATGTGGACATTGGGTATATATAGTTTGTGCTTGCAACAGAATGATATACCTTAGAAAAATCCCAGCATGGTGTGTGCTGAATTCCCCTGCCTGCACACATATCATTCTAATCCTGTTACCATGCAACCATAGTTACGTTAGCATTTTCATCACAGTGTTTGACCAGCACAATCAAAAGACTTTCACTAAACTGCGCAGAACCTGACAAAAAAAATCCCATTGCCTGTACAAGTAAATAAGACCATGTTTCAAGTAATACTGCCACTGCCTGAACGGATTTTGTAGTAAAAATGGGCAGAGTTTGCTTAAATCAAGTAAAACAGAATAGATTTTCTTTTGTTATCCTCATTACTCCAACTAGTGATATAACTTTTGACTGAGAATCATAGATAATTGGTTGACAGCAACTTTTGTTTGTGTTTCTTCATAAGTGATCTTATACAAAAGTTATATTTAAATGATACCATAGCCTAGACAACATTTATTAAAGGTGATGAAGATGAGATGAAGCATAACATGTCACAGTAGAGAGAACTGTCCATGGTTTACAGATGTAAAATGTCCTAGGATGTGCAAACTCAATACTACATCCTCTTTAAAATTAATCACAACCATGGTTCAGTATTTCTTGCATATTATTAATTGATAATATGTTACTCAACAAGAGGAAAATAAAACAAACACTAAGGAGTTTCAAGAATATTCCCAGCTTCAGCATTTAGGTCTAACAAGTACTCACCTGTTCGGGTGGGATGTTGGTAACATAAATTGGAACTCAACCACACATGTGTTGTCCTTTAACTGTCGGTGCTGAACACTGTTGAGTTCATAGGCAATGTAAGCCCGCCGCACATATACCTAGAAGCATAAATGCTCTAGATTAAAAGCCTCTTCATTGCATCTGCAATTTTCAATGCGCAATGCATGGAGCACCACAGCGTCAAGCAAAAAATAATTTTAAAGGAAATGTTCAGTTACTTGGCTACTGATCTCAGCTAGTAACTGGTATAAATTTGCACATTTCAACACAGAGTATAAAATATGTTTTTCACCAAAATAACATACATTTTTAATGTAATGGGAAAACCAATAGTGTACCATGAAAACTAAATAGAAATATAATTTTTTTGCACATTTCCTTTTCCTCAGGTGCTACTTTATTGAATAAAAAAACTGCAACAGATTCATCATATTCGTGTTTTGTCACATGAGAAAAATCACACGTTAATAAAAATCTCAATTCCAATCATTTTGAATGAGGTTGAAAAACTTAAACATTTTTTTAATAAACTGGGAAAATAAATAAAGGTGCATGAGACAATTCCCATGGAGATACAGTACTGCCAGGACAGTTAATAGTTTATAAACTTGTTGCATGACAATTTTTTGACACAAGTTGTTCAGGAGCCAAACAGAAAACAAAAATGCTATATTGGATCTATTGATGTCTAATGATCCAGAAAGTATAGAAAATGTGCAAAAAAACTAATATACACTGGGGCAACAAAAAAACATGAATTTCAGAAAATCTAATTTTAGTGCCTTAAGGACTATGCTTCAGAGCACTGGGGTATTATCTTTTCTGCTAAAAACACAAAACAGCAATAGTTGTCATTTAAAATTACATTAAATCGTTCTCAATTTATTCTTTTAAAAAGTATATATAGGAGCACTAATAATCACCCTATGTGTCTAAATATAAAAGTAAATAAGTTAATAAAAAAAATCAGAAAAAGGAGGGATAGAAGCTGCACGTAATGAATATAAACACTATAATAAATGTTGTAAAACCGCAATTCGGAAGGCAAAGATAGGAAATGAGGAGCACATTGTGGCAGAGGCTAAGACTAACACCAAAAAAGTTTTTAAGTATAATTTCAATATTTTAAAAGGGATTACAATCTCAGCTTGGCAATATTTTAAAAGGGATTACAATCTCAGCTTGGCAATTATAGGCCAGTACACTTGACATCTGTGGTGGGCAAATTAAGGGATCACATTCAAAATTTTGTCCTAGCGAATAGCATTATGAGGATAGGTCATGTCAGACAAATATAATGGCTTTTTATGATGAGGTAAGTAAGCTGCTGGACAGCGGGGGAGCAGTAGATGTGCTCTACTTGGATTTTGCCATAGCGTTTGATACAGGGCCCTACAAACAACTGCTTTCTAAACTAAGGTCTGTTGGGCATAATGAAGTCATTTGCACATGAATAGGAAACTGGCTACAGGATCAGGCCCATAGGGTGGTTGTTAATGGTACATTCTCTACTTGGAGTAAGGTTCTTAGTGGGGTCCCTTGGGGCTTGGTATTGGGTCCACTATTATTTAACTTGTTCATTAATGACTTAGGGAAGGGCATTGTAAGTAATATATCAGTGTTTTTAGATAACACAAAACTAAGCAGCCTAATTAATTCCATCCAGGATGCAGTATCCTTGCAACAGCATCTTGTCAAACTTGCAATCTGGGCAGCTAAGTGGGAGATGAGATTCAGTGTTGATAAATGTAAAAGTCATGCACCTGTGATGTAAACATACCCAAGCCACTAGCACCCTTAATGGGACTGTACTAGGCAAATGCATAATGGAAAAGGACATTGGAGTCCTTGTATATAATAAACTGGGCTGTAGCAAGCAAAGTCAGACAGCAGCAGCAAGGACAAATAAGGTCTTAAACTGAATTAAAAGGGGCAACTGCAATTAGAAGGTAAACTAAGCTAGTAAAAGGTATGGAAAATCTTAGCTATGAGGAAAGACTGGTCAAGTTGGAGTTGTTCACGCCAGGGAAGAAATATATAAGGGGATTATATAATAATCTCTCTAATGCTTTATTTATCAGTAGGTCTTTCCATCTGACACAAGGTCACTCATTCCGATTAAAAGGAAGGAGGTTCCGTCGAAATATTCAGAAGGGTTTTTTTAAATTGAGAGCTGTGAAGATGTGGAAATCTTTCCCTGAATCAGTCCTACTGGCTAATACATTAGATAGCTTTAAGAAGGGTTTGGAAGACTTTTTGGCAAGTGAGGGGATACAGGGTTATGAAAGATAGCTTGTAGTATATGTTGATCCAGGGATTAGGAGATTTTTTTGCTTCAAACGGGTTTTTTTTTTTTGCCTTCCTCTGGATCAACTAGCAGTAGGCAGGTTGTATTAAAATTAGAAAGTTGAACCTGATGGATGTGTGTCTTTTTTCAACCTAACATACTAACCTAACTTTATGATCATAACTTTGTAACTTAAAACCCCTGTTTTGTAAACATATGCATTTGCATTTATATTGAATTACTTATGAGACAGGGGACCAGGGAAGTGCATTGTAAGTAGCACTTCCATTATACTTAAATATATTTTGATTTAGCCTTAAGAGTGCTTCCACTAACCCTCCCCCTGAATTTTGTAACGTAGTATGTAACTAAGTATTCAAAGATTAAGAAAATACTGCGTATTTTCATGTTTTTGAGAAAGTTTAGGGAAGAAGATAATTTTGATGAAGTGTATTTTGCCTAGAAATGTTAGGTTTATGTGTTTCGATTGTTGTATTTCCTGTTGGATATTGTCTATTATTTTCCGTACATTTATTGCATATGTGTCTTTATGATGCAATGGTAATTTAATCCCTAGATATTTAATGTTTTGGTTGGTTTTTTTAAAAGGGAAGTGTGGGACACAGTCTGAAGGGTCAGAGTGATGTAGTGTCCTAACTATTTTCTTTCTGAAACCAGGCACATGTATCAAAAGGTTTGTAGAATCTCACAATGCTTCTCAAAAAGTTGAATGGGGTTCAGCCTCCATCTGCTGTTTCTCAAGTTGGTTCTTATATTTAACCTGCTTAAAAACAAGTTAATTTTCTCATATTAACAGATTGCCATTTTCATACCTCCAATGCTGCCATCCTCACCACCTGGTTACTGTGGTAAAAGAAGTTTGGTAGAACATCAAATATGGAGGTCTCTGACAGAATGAGTTTCTGAAGGAAAATAAAAACATATAGAATAAAACAGCATTTTAAAAAAGCTTCAGCCTCTTTAAAAACAATGCGTTCAAATATATATCAGTGTCTGCATTATACTATACTAGCCAAACACCCCCTTATTTTAGAACATGATCTCTCTAAATAAGAGGGAAGAGAAGTCAGATATAAAACATTTTTTTAAATAAAAAATAGATTCTAATGGCTAAGATTCCTTGAAGAAATCAGTATGTCTTTAAACTCCCTATCCTTAGAAGTTTAAAGCAGCAGCTCAAGAGTAAGTTGAATACCCATATGGGGAGCTAGAAAGTGTAACCCAAAGGGTTGAGTGAATCAAAAATATTTGTCAAATGTTCTTCTTAAAGGTACTTATACACTTAACATATTGAATATATTTTAAAGGATTTCCAAATTATAACACTATGGTAAACTACAATCATGGGTGTCAGCGCTTGAAGTTCAGTAATAGCTGGAGTACATCTTCAGGACATCATTGTTTTGCATTTTTTTCTTTCCTACTTTGAAGGTCCTAGTTTTCATAAATTATCAAGATCCTCTATTATCTTACTTTGACCTTGAGTATAAACTTGGTCTTTAAATGCAAAGAGATATGGACCATACTAAAGCCATTTCATCAAAAGATAAAAATGAGCAATGCTAGTATACTTATAGTACTTTGGATACAGATTACCCACTGACTTAATACAGCCCCAGACCATATACAATAATCTGTAATTTAAGCAACACAACAAAGCTGATTGCAACATTTTAGTATACTATAAATATTTATGTTGTTCAGTATACTATAAATATTTATGTTGTTCAGCCTGGTTATTACAGTCTCTTAAGTGGTACAAGACTGAATGTGGGAATTTCATTCAGTGATCCTATGGACAAGGTATTACCAACCCTTTATGTTAAATCCACAAATATTTGAAAGTTGGAAATTAAATATAAAAAATATCCTGGTCAAACCAGAAGTAAACTTCCAGGAAATGATCTATAAAAAAATGCAAATTGCTTTGAAAAACCTGCTGGCTTTGCGGCAAACTAATTGCTGTGCATTTATAGAAAAGTAGGCTGATCATGTGAAAGACTATCTAAACTGAACTTGTCAGATTCTAATCTAACTTGTCCTGTTAATTGGGATTTTAAGGGAAAAATGATTTATCATAAATATATGAACTACAGAAAATGGTGAAGCTTTCAACTGTCCTCTTAAACATGTTCCTTGGGATTCAACTGCATCTCACTATATGTGACAGAACCACCAATAAATCATTACAAGTGAATAATGGTTATTGATTGCAATTTGCCAAGGCATTGCAGCACAATGCAACACCTGTCTATACGTCTTAATTGAAAATACATACAGTAAGTTTGTGGTTTGTAGAAACCAAAATGTCTAACATACAGAAAAATAAACACAAGAGAACATTCACATTTTAAGGAAAACATTATCCCCCGAACAATGTAGGTCTCTATAAAAATATATTTCATAAAACAACTCATATGTAAAACCTTGTTTGATTTAAATAAACCATTTTTATAATAATATACTTTTTTAGTAGAATGTGCCATTGTTTAATCATAAATAGAAAATAGCCATTTAAAAAAAAAAAAAAGAACCGCCCCCCCCCTGGGATCCTAGGATTCAAACACAAACAAACCATACACAGGTCACATGAGCCAATTAACAGACAGAATTCTGCCTTTTGCTTCCACACTTCTTCCTGTTACAGTTAGAGCTGCAGTATTTCTGGTCAGGTGATCTCTGAGGCAGCACACAGACCATCATGAAATGGTGGTTTAAGGGAAAAGATGTAAAAAGGCAATATTTACTTAAATATATATACTAGTTTGGTAAGATTATTTACTATGCCACTTAGTTATATAAATCTGTTGTTTAATTATTAATTTTAAGGGTATATATATATATATATATATATACCCTTATATATATTATTATATTATATCTTATTTCAAATATTCATTGTTACAGTATTTTATCTCTAGTGCCACAGAGCTGATTCTTTTGCCAATCTTTGGTAAAAACTACTTTTCCAAACATTATACATACAGTTAGGTCCATAAATATTTGGATCTAACTGTATGTTATGGGCAGGCCCGGACTGGCAAGCTGTGGGTTCTGGCAAATGCCAGAGGGGCTGTTATAAGGTCCCATAGAAAGTCAGTATTTAGTGGGCTGGTGGGAGCTGTTTGGGCCTGTTTGTGGGCTGATTGGGCCTCTGTGTACCTGAAATGCCAGGGCCTATTTTAATTCTCAGTCCGGACCTGGTTATGGGCAATGACCCAAAACATACAGCCAAAGCAACCCAGGAGTTCATTAAAGCAAAGAAGTAGAATATTCTTGAATGGCCAAGTCAGTCACCTGATCTGAACCCAATTGAGCATGCATATCACTTGTTGAAGACTAAACTTCGGACAGGCCCACAAACAAACAGTAACTGAAAGCCGCTGCAGTAAAGGTCTGGCAGAGCATTAAAAAGGAGGGAACCCAGAATCTGGTGATGTCCATGAGTTCAAGACTTCAGGCTGTCATTGCCAGCAAAGGGTTTTTCAACCAAGTATCAGAAATAAACATTTTATTTTCAGTATGACTATGAAGATTTTCATTCATCCAGGTCATAGTATATGTAGTATAGGTCAATCTAAAAACAACTCAGCAGTTGTTGTTTTTTGATTGACCTATACTAGATATTCTATTTTCAGTTTTTTAATTTGTCCAATTACTTTTAAGCCCATGAAATGAAGTGATTGTTTTAAAAAAAAAAAAAGGCTTTAATTCCTTAAACTTTTATGCAATCTTTTTGTTCAACCCACTGAATTAAAGCTGAAAGTCTGCAGTTCAACTGCATGTCATCACATGCACTTCATGTAGGAGATGTCATCCGGATAGATATAATCAGCGGTGGAGCCAAAAGTAAATTAAAAGTTCAACTTTATTCGATCCATATTAAAACGGTATATACAAGTTCAACTGCATCTGAGTTGTTTCATTTAAATTCATTGTGGTAATGAACAGAACCAAAATTAGAAAAAAAAAAGTTGTCTCTCCAAATATTTATGGACCTAACTGCAAATTTTCATTTTATTTTCATTTTATTTATAACACTGCATCTATATAAATAAAGATTATTAAATAAAATGCACCACAGTTGCTTCCTACTGAGTTGTGCAGCTTCACTTGGGCAATTGCTTATCTTCTAAATCTAAAGGTGGCAGCAGAAGGCATATTATCCTTAGTTTTGCTGCCTGCAAAGCAATGTATATTGCTATTACCATTTATGTCAGTTGTCAATTTAAAAAAAAAAAAGCATTTTGACACTTGTTCAGCTGTAGTTGTATGGTGGGGAAAATGTTTCCACACTTATACCTAATGTCGGAGCAATGCATACAGGGTCGGACTGGGGGCCCCTCACCTCCGCCAGCCCCCTCCGCCGACACGGGCCTCACTCCTCCGCCACCAGACCCCGCCCCTTGCGTGCGCCACCCATATGCTTGTGCGTGTACGAGCGTACTGTGTTGGGCTGGTCGGGGCAGGAAAAGGAAGCTCAGTGTGCGGCTCTGGGCCCCAATGCAGTTGCCTATGCTTGCAACCTCTTACAGACAGCTCTGAAAACCTTGGGAAATGTTGGCTTGTTTAGCATTGTTAAGCAAAATACAGAAAGCTTCTGTTCTTCTGTAAATGAACTTAATTTGTTTACAATAAATGATACTGCATGTTCTTTTTAAGCCTCAGTGCCCCTCTCTATTTGTAAGAAAGGAGTAGACAATTAGTAGAAACGTATTTCACTTTACATTCCATCAATGACAGAGGGGTTTCATTATTTCCTGCAGCATACAGAACTGTAAGTGGGGGAAATGCCAGCTTTAATGATTCCAAAACTATTTAATCGAGACACACATTTGGCATTAAGGCCAGTGTTTCAACAAAATAATCCATCTACTAACAGGGTTGTTAGAGAGTAAACATGCTGGTTTCTGTGGCAGACGCAATGATAAATCCTGCTGCGGAAATGTTTTGGCAGCAAGCAGGTCAAAAAATTGGCCCCAAACTAGATTTTCATGTTTCTTTAATGTATGTTGAATGTTTCATGAGTGGCAGGGGGAGCATCATTTAGCCTTATTGTGACATTGCATTGTGATGGCCATCATTAAAAAGAAAACGAACCACTGTGATTACTAATATCCGTTTTTTTCTTCCTAAACTGCATTAGAAACAGGAATTTGAAATTAAAAACCACTTCATGTGCAATTTATATCACACAGAGCACACTTCAGAAACAAACCAAAACTATGGCTTAGGGTTTCAAGCACCTACTCAGCACAAAGCATATGGGGGGAGTCATTAAGCGGTACTTCAGTAATAGAGGGAGTTGAACCACAGAATGTGTCAGCAGAAAAGAATGAAACGGCCCATTCTATCCATGCATGTAATTTTATAGTTATTTTGTTGATTTTTGTAAGTATTTTTACAGAACAAAATTAAACAAAAAGTTGTGAGAGTTTCTAAATTGGCTCTTCATACCTCAAGTCTACTAGAAAATCATGTAAAGATTAAATAAACCCAATAGGCTGGTTCTACTAATGAAAAGGAATAATTATATCTTAGTTTGGATCAAGTACAAGGTACTGCTTTATTATTATTAAATAGAAAAAGGAAATAATTTTTAATATCTGGATTATTTGAATAAAATGGAGACTATGGGAGATGGCCTATCCGTAATTCAGAACTTTCTGGATATCAGGTTTCTGGATAACGGATCCATACCTGAATATGCATTTTTGCAACTGAACATAGGAATAAAGATATATGAAGAGGTTTTGTTAATCACCCCTTTAAATTATATACATTAAGCTGGATTTCATTAGACCGCTGTAGGGTGGTAATGAATCCTCCTTGATTTGCATTAATAATCATTTAATTTAATATTGATGGCAAAATCTCAAATTCTAAATTAAGAGTTGACAATAAATTAATAAAAAATAACAATGGTTTAAGATGTTGAAAAGTCGTATTTAATGAAGACATGAAGATGAAAACACTTATGAGAATGTTTTACTATCTAACCATGTGGTCAGGTTCCATCAAGACTTTATATAGCTACTTGAATATCCTATTCATCGATTGTTTGTGACATTCAGGCGTTAACCTTGAAAGGTTCTTTTTAGTCTAGTAAACTATCCACTTTGGTTCAGAAAAAAGGAAAGAAAAAAATGAATAACCATGTGCTGAGCTCACAGTTCTCTTTAACCATTCCTAAACCTAACTGTCAATTAGTCTTCACATTTGGTGTTCAGCTGACTTCATCACAAAGGATTTGGAGTTCAGCTGAATCCCAAAATAGTGGATTTGGCGGATCCCTAGTTCTCAGCAAAGTACCAATACCTTCAGTTATTTTTTTCCATTTTTCCTGATTTTATTTTTAAGAGCACAGTAAAGAGCTCAAATATCAGGAAACCAACAAAAATACTGCATATTGTCCATGTAATTCTGCCCTACAAGTTAATGTAACATTCCTTTACTCACTGCAAGTGCTGGAAGGCAATTCTAATTCTATTACACAATTATCTACTGGTTTTCCCTCATTCACGTTCAGTATGTCCTCTAGTTTTAGACAAAACCTTCTGCTAAAACCCCATTCCTATCCACTAATTTAGAGAACTGAACTGTAAGTGTTACAAGGTATTTCTTTAGTTTAGAGGTTACCTGCATTCTGGCATGTTTCTCTTCATTTCTTATTATTTGCCAAAGCATAATATTTTTTTATATGCTAAAATAATTGCGGCAGTATGCAGTTATGTAGTACACATTATTTATATCAGTAAGTTAAGTTTGGCATGTGTGAAATTTACCTGCAAATTCTCAATACAAAACTGGTGCCCATACATGTCAATGGCAGACAAGAATATAGATTCCACTTGGTTATGTCGAAGTTCATAGGAAGGCAAATGTGAAGCGATGAGGACCTAAAAATTCAAACAGATCGCAAAGAATTAAATGGTCTGCAAATGGAAGATTTCAGTCAACGTGTTTGCCTATGGCAGCATCTCTGGTTAAAAATAAAGGTAGATGGGCAAAAGGTGAAAAATATCAAAACATTAAAAGTTAATAGAGAAAAATCCATGCACATTTTTACCCTTCATTTCTAATATGTTTTCTGCACATTGTTTTTCCTAGTGGAATAAAAAAATAAATAAAAGATAAGTCAAAAATGTCAGAGAGCTGACCGCGGTGAACTTTACAACTGCAATAACATTTGGAGTCCAAGGCTAACAGGTTATTTTTCAGACTAATAAAAAAGTCATTTATCAGTTTGCATGAAAGAGTTAGAGGGTCAGTGGTGGACTTAACAGGCTTACTGGGTGCTAGGTTTTGTAACAATATATCCTCATATGATTACTTGGATTTTTTTCAATTCTATTCAGTGTTTAACTGAGAAGCTTTGTTTTCCTGTTTAAGATATGAATTGGGGTTGAATACAAATATCACCCGTGTATGGCAAATCTTATATTTGTTTACAACAAGAAACGTTCTCCAACATCAACTTGTTAAAAACAATTTACTTCGTCTTTAGCCATAATGTGTGCCTAAAGGAAGGTTAAAAGGAAACTAACATTTCACTTATTTTGCCTAGACATTTATAGGGAATAATATACCCCCTATTGTAAAATATAAGGATAATATTTTCTATTACATGGCCATATAATGGCACTGAGCCAAAGGACAAAAACCAACAACTGATAACATAAGCATACTTTTTAAAGGATATCCTTTATAGATATTCATGGTTCTTGTGTATTATATAATATTAATGCAGAGACTGTTCATATTCGTATATCTAGCACTGTTTAACAGTGGAGAATGACAAATATAACAATATATTTTACTGTATATCTAAAGCTGTTCCGGTTCCATTGTGTAAAAATACACAACTGAACAGGCTGACCTCTCAGATACAGGTGAAAGTCTGGCAGTCTGGTTTTTATATGGAACCTGACATGTAGGGTCCACTTTCATAGCAATAAGATGTAGTTTGTGGAGAAAAATGGGATGACAAGAATTGCCAGCTGGGGCAGGGTAGGCCAGACCAACCCTCATTGACTTTTGGATTAGTGAACACATTACCTGTACAGGTATGGGTTAAGCTATCCAGAAGCCCATTATCCAGTAAGCTCCGAATTATGGAAAGGCCATCTCCCATAGATTCCATTATAATCAAATAATCCACATTTCTAAAAATGATTTCCTTTTACTCTGTGATAATAAAACAGTACATTGTACTTGTTCCAAACTAAGATTTAATTAATCCTTATTGAAAGCTTAATCATTTTTCTGGGTTTATTTAATGATTTTCTAGTAGATGGTATAAAGATCCAAATAACGGAAAGATCCGTTATCCAGAAAACCCGGGTACTAAGCATTCTGGATAATAGATCCCATACTTGTAATGATATATATTTTTTAGATGTGAGAATAGTTGCAGAGTACTAGGCCAATCTCAAGGCATTTGGCATTAACAGAATACATAAATAGACTGCTCCTCTAAATAGAGAATAAGGGTGTCAGTTTAGGACTGTTTTTTTGCAAGGAGACTTAAAAATCAGTGAAATATACATATTTATTTATTACTTTCACACATAAGGGAGTATGTTATAAAGACCATAGCTTTTAGATACACATGCTATATTACTAACCCCTGCACAGGCATTCTCTATAAGCATTATTAAAATTCACTTATAATATATGGGGGTAGGGTTCTTTAACAGAGAAGAGTGTTTAAAAGAAAAAAAAATCTTTGTTTAAGGGAAAATAAATACATGTCAATCGCTATATTATAGTCATGGTATAAGTTTAATTGACAGAACATACCTGTCGGGCCCGCAGTGCCACTTTGGCATTTGTTGTTTTGCTTAGCTGGGTAAGTTCCATAAGTATGTTCAACAACTCATCTGTTAATGTGGGATCCCGGCCACACAACTGGTCCTAAACAAGGAAATTAATATAAGATGTTACCAATATTTCTAATGACGCGCCGCAACTTCAGAACACTGAGGTGACGTATTGTTGGTGAGATAGAATACCGAATATTACATATCACACACAAGTCTCTTCTGAGGGCCACATTTGCCAGACGATTTGACATATGAATTCACTAATAAAAGGGACATTAATGAACACGGCAGGAGGTTGTTTCCACTCAGCATTATCTAAGTACTGCACCGCTGTGCTTACATGTGTTACAGATATATAACTGAATAGTGGGGCCAACAAATGTGGGTATGCATTAGAGCTGTACAGTAGCGTAGCTAGATATAACTGGGCCCAACAGCAAATTTTTTTCAGGCCTCCAAAATGTCTAGAGATTGACTTGTTTTACCAATATTTATTGAAATTGTATATGAATAAGGACCTCACAGGGCCCCTATACCACCTGCCCCCCCCTGCAGCCACAGGGTCTGATTCCTTTGTAGATACAGTTAGGTCCATAAATATTTGGACAGAGACAACTTTTTTCACATTTTGGTTCTGTACATTACCAGCAGACTTTAATTCAGTGGGTTAACAAAAAGATTGCATAAAAATGTGAGGAACTAAAGCCTTTTTTTAACACAATCACTTCATTTCAGGGGCTGTATGTCCCTGCAGCTGTATATAGCCTCATAACATATTACAAGAGCAATTATATTAAAAAACAGAATTTCTGTCTATGAGTTCACAGGACAAGATGAAACCAGGGGCAAACAAAAAGCCTGGGGCAGCAAGAAAAGTTAAGTATACCCTTTCCATGTCCTTCCCTAAAACTATCCCTGAATTGGTAAGACAATATACAAAATAAAAATGTGGAAAATCACCCTGACTACACTAAAGCCCAGCCAAAAGCTAATTACATTGCAGGACATTAACAGTGCTGCCGCACCTCGTCTTCACTCTTTAAAGCGTTTAATTAAAGAAAAATTATAATAATACACTTAAAGTTCCTATTAGAATTACACCCAGGGGAAAACACAGGCAAGGGACAACTGCATCACAATTTCCCTCTAACCTGAGATTTTATTAAACTTGAAATTAAAAGTTTCATTTAGTGAAATAAAATGTGTTTAAAGTTTATAACTAAACCATGATACTGATGACCTACTGTAAGTATATAAATTTCCATTCCCAATGCCCATCATTCATAGGGTCAAATTTACTAAAGGGCGAAGTGACTAGCGCTGGCGAAAATTCACCAGCCTGACATAATTTCGGTGCGTCGCCGATTTACTAACAGTCGCTGGCGTAACTTCCCTAGAGAAGGAGATAGACTCTAGCGCTACTTCGCACTCTTACGCCATCAATTCTCTATGTCACTGTTTATGCCATATAAATCAATGACACAGTATATATCAGATATATTTTTTTTCAAGTGGGTCTAACCACATAGACATCAACCCACCATGGTGGGTTTTAAGGAATTGGCTATGCCCCTAATCTCATGGCCACATCTTTCAAAATCTCCTTGTATATTAGGTAGTTTGGGGAGGGTTTTAGGCCTTTTCAATTGAGGGTGTTAGTACAAATGTAGGAGACTACTATGTAGGAGACCGGCCTTTTACCATGGGTGATAGACAAGCAGTGCCCCATCACAGCCATACTCGGCCCCTTCGTTTTTAAGCTTTAAGGGAGGGGCAGTTTTGCTGCACTTCCCGGATTAGGCGACCCCCCCCCCGAAGAAGCACTGAAATCCACCGAATGAAGCCAAAGAAGAGGAGATGAAGAAGATATTTAAAAGTAAATTCCACTGAACACCAATGGTGTTTTTTAAAACATCTTTTATGGGGGACCCTGGCATGATTTTAATTTTTCGTTTTATTTTGAAAGGGTGGCCCTGACCACCAATGGCTTTTTATAATTTGTAGGGGGGAGGGCCTGGCCACTAATCTTTTTTTTTTTTGTTAACTTGTAGGGGGGCACTGACCATCAATAGCTTTTTATAGCATGGGGGTGTTTTTACTATTTTGGCACCGAAGTCTGTGTTGCCTTTTAACTGTGGGGTGAGCCAGTAGACAGGATCTGAGGTGGGGCTGGAGCACGTACGGACCAGGGGGCCCATAACATTTTGTTGTACAGGGCCCCATGATTTCTGATGGCAGTCCTGCAAGTAAGGAGTGTGATATGCTAGTGCACTGATTAAAATTAGATACTGCTTCCCCTTTTCTGCTTATAGGGGATCCAAGGTCAGAATCAAAGTGTGCTTATTTTGCTACTATTGCATACCATGCTTCTATTAAAATTTCTATCTATACAGACCTTAAAATACAAGAGCTTAGTCTTTGCCAATGGTTAAAAAAAAGCCACTCCAATCATCTGTCAGCATGCTATCTACTGAGCAGAGCACCAGGCAATAGGAAGGAAGCAATGATATACTGCTTAGAGGTGATGATGTGTGGTTCAAGTAGTCCATAGAAAATACAGCCCCAAAATTGTATCCACCAACCTATTTTTTTTTTTAACTTAGATATCAGTAGATATCTTTAATTTATGCCAATCTGCTGTTTATAATTTTCTATTCTTAACTTGGACAAAGATGAAAATATGTAAACTGTCAAATTATCTGCCTTAATAGAGTTAATACACCGCAAAACTGAAAAGCATGTTGTTCTAAAAAATATTTCAGCTATTTCTCTGACCCTTTGAAAAACAAAATAGCAAAAATAAAACAGAGATGAAAACATATTTTCTAAATAGCAATTTAATGCTAGACTTCCCATCCGCAGTATCACTTATATAAAGGAACACCCAACATTCTGGAATAATTTTAAGATAAATACTGTAACTATTGCCAAAAAATGTAAGCAAATGTGCGGAAAATAATAGGAGAAATGATATTTCAAACCTCGGCTGAAGCCGCGTACAATAATCACCATACAAGGTGCACATAAAAAATGCAGGTGGTTTCACTGAATTTTGCTTGTCCTCACTCTCAAAGTCAGTGAGCAAAAGCCTGCAACCAGTTCTCTGACAAGGCCCGACGCTTCCCCGTCATCGCTGTGTAATTACACACTTGAGTGGCTGGACTCTGAAGAAAATTGAAGGCCTGAGCTGGGAACAGCTGCCATTTTCTCTCTCCATCACGCAGCTATGATTGCTTGAGAAATGAACAGGCCCGGCTCAAAGCTACTCCAGAATTCTCAGAGGAAATGTGGTCCTGTGTTCGAATAATGAGATTCTTAAGGCAAGCGTTACTTAGAATCACACTGCCAAACGGTGAGCAGGCCCCCTTCATGTCACAAATTAAAAACATAAAATAAAAAAAAATCAAGGCCAACATCACGATCTTCATTACTATTTTAATGTTTACATTTCACCAATTTCGTTGGGTTTTGATTGTGCAGCCCTGCATTGCAACATAAATTGGATATGTAATACAGTGCAGCCATTCAGCCATATTACCGCTTTGTTGCAGTTTGTATATAATATTATAATAAATAGTATGTGTTAATATGCTGATCTTGTCTGAATGTTTCTACAGCTAAAAGTTCCTGTCTGTCAGGACATGTATATTAAAGAACAGCAATTACAAACAATTTTATTTTATTATTTTATCCGATTCAGTATAAAATTCAGGTACTATTGCATCAAAAAACATGACTGCAGTTTCTTATATATCTGTGTCTGCCGTACAATAGAACAGACAATAGAATATTGTAAAATAATGGATAAATATTAATTTATCCAAATGGGGAAAAAAGTGGCACAAAAAAAGGATGAAAACAGCATATTATTTCTCAGGCTTTTTTAAAGAGGTGCACAAGGTCACACAGTAGCATTTCTAAAAACAGAAAGAATTTGCCAGTACATGAATGGCAATTAATACCAAATATGTTCAGATGAAAGGTTTTCCCCACATCTTTACTCATAAAAATCGAATGAGAAAATGGCAAGAGCTCTCAGAATATACAAAGGAGATTTAAAGACCCCACTAAACCATATAACCAACCTTTAAACTGGAGCTAGCACAGAAAACGAAATCTGAGAAGGTATAAAACTATGCGTATACTGTATATTAGAAAGGGACGCTCTAGACGCATATACAATCTAAATGGGAAATAATAAGCATGTCTAGAAAACACCTTAGAAGGGGAATAAAATGCATGTTACATCTTGAACAGAGGGCAAAATACTGCTAAAGGAACAAATGAAAAGGAATTAAAATTTACAGAATGATACCACAGTGTCACCTGCTGGCAGAATCTAGAACAGCAATAAACTGGAAATAAAGCAACATTTTATCCTTCATTATCGAAACACATTTATAAGTGCATTTGTGCAGTTTATCATCCTAAGGAACATTCAGGTACACCTGCACATCTTGTTTCCATGTGTTTATGTAGCAACATACAATATGGTTTAGGTATGTAATGGATTAGCTAGCTAGTGCCAAGGAAAAAAACCTGCCTAATCCAGACAAACAAGCAGAAAGTAATGCAGTAGATTTGGAATTTAGTAGACAGCTGTAGACAGCAGATAATTTTAAAGGGATCCTGATACTGGAAAACTAAGGGCAGCACTTCATTCCAGACATAAAACTACTTAGGATGCATTATTTTTTTAGCGGTCTCCAGATATTCCATTTAAATGATCTAAATTATTTATAATTCCTCTGTGGTAGGACTTTCCTTGTTGCGTGTGATTTTGTGCTTAACAATGACTGGTAGGTGCACCCTCTTTTTTGTTAAAGATCTGTGCCTGCTCAGCAGGGAAAGTTTCACCATCCTGCTACAAAACAATGGAGAAAGCACACTGTATATGGAGAACTATCAGATCTGTGAGATTAAAGGGATACTGTCATGGGAAAACATGTTTTTTTCAAAACGCATCAGTTAATAGTGCTGCTCCAGCAGAATTCTGCACTGAAATTCATTTCTCAAAAGAGCAAACAGATTTTGTTATATTCAATTTTGAAATCTGACATGGGGCTAGACATATTGTCAGTTTCCCAGCTGCCCCCAGTAATGTGACTTGACTTATGCTCTGATAAACTTCAGTCACTCTTTACTGCTGTACTGCAAGTTTGAGTGATATCACCCCCCCCCCCCAGCAGCCTAACAACAGAACAAAAGGGAAGTTAACGAGATAGCAGCTCCCTAACACAAGATAACAGCTGCCTGGAAGATTTAAGAACAGCACTCAATAGTAAAAACCAAGTCCCACTGAGACTGATTCAGTTACATTAAGTAGGAGAAATAACAGCCTGCCAGAAAGTAGTTCCATCCTTAAGATAGGCACAAGTCACATAACTGGGGCAGATGGGAAACTGACAATATGTCTAGCCCCATATCAGATTTCAAAATTGAACATAAAAAAATCTGTTTGCTCTTTTGAGAAACGGATTTCAGTGCAGAATTCTGCTGGAGCAGCACTATTAACTGATGTATTTTGGAAAAAACATGTTTTCCCATGGCAGTATCCTTTTAAAAATTTTTACTAACTGCCAAATCTTGTAGATTCACACTGCACTTGCAATAAATCACACACACACATATCAGCTAATCCTGCTTGTGTCTGTTCATTTAAATAACTTACGATGAGCATGGTGATCAACAGATTCTTCTTGGTGACTTGTGCATGGGAAAAGATAGAATTCAGCACCATTGTCAGGTCGCTTTTATTCTCCTCACGGAGAGCAAAGACACACTTATCATAGTGACCTGAAAACAGACAAAGGAGATAGTTAAAAAGAGACCTCTGTCAAACATAAAGCACCATTTACTGTCTAATAATGCTGAGCAACAGAATGAAATGATCTGACAGGTTTCTGATAGATTCAATTTAACAGAATGATTTTACAGGACAAGGAAATGTCAATTCACTGAGAGGCTACAATATGTTAGTGCCCACACCCCCTTCCAGCTCCCCCCCCAGTGGATTAAATCTCTTAAGTATATTCCCTGCATTGATGCTCCTCTTTAGGAAACACCAGCAAGAGACTGTTTCATGCCTATGTAAACTTTTATTACACTGTTTGTCAAGAGGTGCAGGCGATTACCAAAGGAATGAATTTGGAGGGGGTTACTGAGAATTTTGTCAACTGCCCGCCCAGCAGCAAAACACACTGAATAACCCCATGAATATCTCCCACAAACAATACAAGCAGGTCAGAGTACTATGTGCAGATTTATTAAACTTAGAACTGGAGACTTCCAGCAGCTCAATCTTTTTTGCCATTTATCAACACTTTTCAATCAGGGAAGTGTTAAACAATTTACAAACTTATCATAGCAGACTGGGCAAAAAGTTTTTGGGGGAGAACACTCAGGAGTCTTGTCATGGTTTGGCGAAAATTAATTCTATTAAGGCCTTTTTAAGTACCTACATTCGCTCAAAAATTATCACATTGTACACTAACTATCAGGGCCCCATTTGTCTGTTCATTCAGCATTTGTTTTGGGTGGGGTATATATATATATATATATATATATATATATATATATATATATATATATATATATATATATATATTAAAAAAACTATAGTAGTGTTTTACTATTAACTATTATAGTGTGTGTGTGTGTGTGTGGGTATAATTTGCATATCCTTCTATTGGACAGTGCTGTAAAAAATAATAAATATATACATATACTGCATGCATGTATATTATAATAATAATTGTCAAACTGGATCTATATATTAGAATTTTTTAACATATGCATGAAGGTTTAACAGTACCTGATAATATATAATTAGCAATATTTGACAGCTGTATTCTTAATTGATTTGTTTAGTTTTGCTATTTCATCACCCTTCACTAAAATCTCTAAGGCCCTAATTTGTTACAGAGCAATAAGCAGCACAATCCCCTGGTCCTTTGCAGAAACTGGAATTTGAGAATCAGCGGGCTCTAATTAAACAGGAGCAGATTGCTATTTTCTTTTTTTATTAAGAAGCACAACACATTATACAAACACCAAACCAAGAACAGTAAAATTAAATATCAAAGAACAAATAAAAACGCATTCTTAGAGCTTTAGATAGCACTGCTATACAAACATTTCAGGAAATCATCAAGCTGCTAATCAAATTCTTTTTGTATCCAGTGCACTACTGCTACTCTGTGGTTTGTTTAGGAACTGTGGTTACAATCAGACAAGCTGGATGATTAGGAAACAAGATGGATTTTCAATCATCAGGGTTTTTATTTCTTTCCAATTTTGGTATTTTCAAAATATTTGTCTCATCTAATCCTACCACTACAAACACTTTGAAATAGCCAAAGGCCAATGTACCAAAGCAAAGCTGAGGGTATTTGGAGGAAGAACTGAGAGGAATTTGAAATATTTATAATTTTATACACATATAAAAGGGTGCAATATAAACAATCTTAAAGGTTATTTGGTACATACTTTAAGAAAGAGTACGCATATGAAAATAAATAGGTAGAAGGTACTTAAGGCTAGAACGGAAACAAAGAGCAAATGTTTTTAAGTCCCTACGAAGTCCCTTAACTAAAATAACCAAAAAGACGACTGCATGGTATGTCAAAAATACACATATGTATATATATATATAACAAAATTTGTTTTAAGGCATACCGTTCTGGAACTGTGTCTCCACCTTCAAATACTGACGGAGTAGATCCATAACTACTGCTTTCATATGTCCCCTTATACCGCTTCGGTACCTGACAAGAAATTATCACATTACTGTACTAGATAAAAATAATTTAAAACCAATTTAATTCATGCCCACAATTTTTTTATTGTCAAAAATTTCTCCAACACATGCTATTGAAGTAAAAAAAATATCTATTCACATCAGTAGTTAAAAAACATGTATAGTATTCCCTCTAACGCCTAACGCGTTTCATGCTTACCCAGCACTTAATCATAGGCAGGGCCTATGATTAAGTGCTGGGTAAGCATGAAACGCGTTAGGCGTTAGAGGGAATACTATACATGTTTTTTAACTACTGATGTGAATAAATATTTTTTTTACTTCAATAGCATGTGTTGGAGAAATTTTTGACAATGTGGTTTTACCTCTGTTTGGTCACTAGAGGTCTCCAACATGCTCACTAATAGTATTTACTGCCTCTGCTTCCAATTAGATTTGAATAATCACAATTTTTTATCCCTAAATCACTCTCGTTAACTCCTGAAGTAAGTATATGCTTATTTATCTTACCTTTGAACCAGTTGCACAATGCTCTGTGTGTTCATGAAGAAAACCTCTCGGTCAGATTTACGATTAAGAGTAGCGGCATGGCTGTCTAGTATATTAGCAATCTGGAGAAAAGAAGCATGTTTGACTATCAGTTTTTGTACGATTTAAAAGAATAATAATATTTGGAAAGCTATGTCTTAGGTATATAAAATATTTATGGTTGCCTGTTTAAGTTGTTTCTTTTTTGTGTAAAGAAGACTTTACTTACTTTTTACCTTTTATGTTAAGACTGTTCATTACTCAAACCACTTGATGTGCAGTGGTGTTTCTATTCTTTAGTCCAGTGATCCCCAACCAGTGGCTAGTGAGCAACATGTTGCTCACCAACCCCTTGGATGTTGCTCTCAGTGGCCTCAAACCACTGAGATTTCGAGGCTTGGAGGCAAGTTTTGGTTGCATAAAAACCAGTTGTAATGCCAAACAGAGCCTCCTGTAGGCTCAGGATTTGAAGAAGAAGCAGGGCCGACCAGCACTCAAACGGATCCACAGGACCAGGGAAGATTAGTTTAAAAATATCTTATTTATACAAAATTAAAAATGTATATTTGCATCTCCATCCGCCCAACATGTTTCGCACCCAACCAGATCACTTAATCAGGGGCCCTTCCTGCAAGCTGCCAGTCCACATAGGGGTTATCAATAGCCAATCACAACCCTTATTTGGCACCACCCAGGAACATGTTTCATGCTTTTGTTGCTCCCCAACTATTTTTACATCTGAATGTTGCTCACAGGTGAAAAAGGTTGGGGATCCCTGCTTTAGTCTATACAACCTCCTCTTTCCCTCAGTCTGCCTAACCTTTTCACGTCAGTTTTAGCTTTCCTATAAAAACATCCCAAAACACTACAGATAGACTGGCATATACATGCAAAAAGGGTGTTATTTATCCCATTTTATTACAGGCATAATCAGAAATGAAGAAGCCAATAAAAGTAGAAGGCAGGTATAGACAGACAAAACATAAGTCTGTAAAGATCCTATACTGAAACTAAAAAGTCTTATATGAGGCACAATTAAGCAAAAAAAGTCCAGGTTTTAAGACAATGTAGTATACAAAAAGATTCAGAATCATTTCACTGAGAGACTGTTCTAGCGCATTTGTATCATTATTGATAAACATTCCATTCCAGTGTCCCTACTGCCTACCACTATTCACTATTTTATTTAGGTAAATATGCTAGTCATTATAAATGGGGCCACAATAAGCAAAATAGATTATGATATAATGAACTGTATGTAATGTGAAACCCAGAAGTTTTGTTGTATGTGCATATTATTTCCTTCATTAGAAAAGCAGAGTATGTTTTAGTCTGCTACAACATATCCCACTATAAAAATAAACTGAAGGTTTTGATGAGTAGGCATGATCTCCAGCAGATTGTACATTATTATCATGAACAACTGGAACAATGAGGACAACAAAAAACTGTTATGAGAAATTTGAGATGAACAAGGTTGAAACAGTAAAGACTATGAGAAATAAAGGTAAGAAATACAAAATAAAAAAACTGTTATTATACACATAGATTGGGCAATGTTTTTTCTCCTACCTGTTGGCTGGGAAATTGGCACAACACAGAAGTAATGTTACTGGCATATTGTGCCATTTCTTTCTTGATTGATTTTTCTACATTTGGAGGAATGCGGCCAGACACACTGGTCATGATGTCCTGAAGCTCTAACAGAGGTAGGGATGGGTCTCTTAAGGTCTTCATCAGTCTTTCAACCCAATCTTTTAACTAAAAAACAGAAGGGAAAATAATAGACACCCGTTAAAGGAAAACATTACCCCCAGAATTAACAGTTAAGCAACAGATAGTTTATATCAAATTGAGTGGCATATTAAAGACTCTTATCAAACTGGAATATATTTTAAGTAAATATTGCCCTTTTACATCTCTTGCCTTGAACCACCATTTTGTGATGGTCTCTGTGCTGCCTCAGAGACCAGAAATAATGCAACTAACTGTAAGAGGTAGAAGTGTCTAATTGGCTCATGTGACCTAACATGTATGGTTTGTTTGTGTGCACCGTGAATCCTACAATCCCAGGGGGTGGCCCTTATTTTTTTAAAATGGCAATTTTTGATTTAGTATTACCCAATGGCACATACTAAAAGTATATTATTATGAAAATGGTTTATGTACATGAAGCGGGATTTTACACATGAGCCATTTCATGCAATATCTTTTTATAGAGACCTACATTGTTCGGGGGGGTATAGTTTTCCTTTAATCTTTTTGTGAAAACAATGGATATGACTTGTGTTTGGGCCCTTTTCTCTTATCATTTCAAATTCATACAGAGAAGTCCATAAGACTGGAAGGCAAATCCACGAACCAGTGCAATGTGGTAAACAATGTGCACTTATATCGAGCAACCTTATAAAATGATGGTTAATCCAGTATCCCTCGCCACAGCCTATATGACTCCAGTTTACTGTGCTTTTAAAAGGGCATTTCAAAGAATGTATTAGGGATGCACCGAATCCAGGATTCGGTTCGGGATTCGGCCAGGATTCGGCCTTTTTCAGCAGGATTCGGATTCGGCCGAACCGAATCCGAATTCTAATTTGCATATGCAAATTAGGGGCGGGGAGGGAAATTGTGTGACTTTTTGTCAGAAAACAAGAAAGTAAAAATGTTTTCCCCTTCCCACCCCTAATTGCATATGCAAATTAGGGTTCGGATTCGGTTCGGTATTCGGCCGAATCCTTCGTGAAGGATTCGGGGGTTCGGCCGAATCCAAAAAAGTGGATTCGGTGCATCCCTAGAATGTATATTATTATGCAAATATTAAGGTACAGAGATTTTTTTTTTAACGTTGCGGTCATTGGCTCTGCTTACACAAAAATATTAAAGCTACAAGAAATGTATCCTAATGTGCTGCACTGCAAAAGAATACTATATATACAGTTGGTCTCTTACATAGCACAACTTAACTAAGAGGCAGATTTATCATTATTAGAGAAACATTCTTGATTTTTCAGATTAGCAAGAAATCACAAGCATCATTTATTGTGTTTTTTTTTTTATCTCAGTTCAGTGATTCAGTACACAGAAAAACAAAATCACTAGAATATCAAATCTTGTCTAATGCTTTGGCCCTATATGCTAATTAGTAGACCGTCAGTGGCAGTCGAAATCTCGACCATAGCTGGATCAGCATAACTTTATATTTTATATTTATTGCTAAATCATGCAGGAAATATTTCTTAGAAGCTTGTGAGTGTTACAACAAGCTGTTGGAAGATGAAAGAAGTAGTTGTGTATTCAAGAACATAATAGGGACCTACCCAGTTTCATAGAGAAAAGGAAAAAAAAGTGGCCAAAACATAGTAAGAGACTTGTGAAAACAATATATAACTGCTTTATAAAGCATGCAAGTAAAATATGAGAGCAAGGTGTCACTGTGAATTTAGTTATATGCAGTACTGCCAATGCTACAATCTTCTACCTTGCACACCCAGCGAAAAAAAAGTGAAGAAAAAAAAACAAATCTTAGACTGCTTTGAGTGCTAGTTTCACACCCCAAGGGCAATTTTATGTAGGCTTCACACCATCTGGTGTTTGAGCAGATGCCAAGCTTGATGCCAGCTGTGAGGATTGAGAAGCAAGTTCTGTGCCAGCTATACTGACAAAGTATGGAGTAGAGCAAATAGAATGTGAATGGGCTGCTAAGAGAAAGCTGACATGGGAAAGAATTTCTATATAGGCATTTGCTTTCTGACAGCTCAGGAGCATCACTGCTGGAATAGCCAACTCACATCACTATTAGGACTTTATTTTTTATACTCCTGAATTTTACGGTTTGCTACTCAGCTGTTTTTCACCTAAATACTCAAGCTCAAGAATAAATAGATTATTTTTATTTTATGATCTCTTACTACAACTTGAAAAACAACATATTAAGACAACATTTATAACAATAGTTGAATCTCATGTACCTTGCTGTTAAAGTAGGGTTCTGGAAGACAATATCCATTCATCACATTGACCAGGTTATCTAGAACACAGTGAAACACCCGATGAAGCTTCTCTCCTTGAAGGGCCGTGCTATGAATCTGAGGAAGGGGGCCCTTGTGAAGTTCAGCCTTATAATAAAATATAGAGGAAACATGTGAAAAACAAAAGGGCAGCAAGTTTTAAGCAAAGTGCATTTTTCATGGAACAAAACTGATATATTGAATAATAAGGTTAGTTGTTTCGGGCACTGCCAAGCAACTCAACACTGTAATTACATGCTCTCTATGGGGGTCCTCAGACTTTTTTTACCTAGCCGCAAAAATGTGATACCCAGAACAACCAGAAGGTGATGCTTAATGTTTCTGTTAAAAGAGGACACAACTGGTGCTCTACACAGAAGCAGATGCTGCTATAGGAGCACAGACAGGTCTACAGAATTGCTATCAAACCTCAAAACCCTGCTCTAAGGGATACCTTGCAGCACTGGCATCCTAGTGTCATCTGTAGCCAAGGTCCTTTCTATAAGAAGTGTGAATGTTTTCCCCCTGTTTCCCTGATTTTCTGAAAATTTCTTTGGTGGGGGGTGGTTGGACTCTTGTTACGCTGCTGCCTCCCACACAAACATAAGGGATGGTTAATTTGATCTTGATAAAATTGACCACAGTGTGGGTGATAGGTACCTTACATTATAAACTCCACTGGGACAAGGACTTTTTATAGATTCTCAACAATGGCTTTCATAAGATGATAATTATAAAAATTCTAAACTACAAAGAAATATTTTATGTACCTGTTGTACACGGCTGGGGTCATCCAGCTGAAGCTTAGCTATCACACATCCTGGTTCCAGGGCTGCTCCAGGCCGTTTGGCATAGTGAATACATCCTGAATCCATTGCTGTCAATGTCATCACCATCTTCATTACCTGCAGGAGAGGAAAGGCAACTAAGCAACAGAAGCAGACGTTCCTTTACCATACAGAAGACCGAAGAAAGTCAGATCTTTAACTAGACACAGCTCAATGGTAAAGCTCATTAATAAAATTAAAAACAGCATTTGCAATTCCACAGATTATGTCTATCCATATTGCATGATATTTTTAACTGGTAAAGGAGGGATAGTTATTTTTCAAATTGTATAGTAAAAGATAAAATGCAACTTATTTTCATAGTAAAAAAACAATTTAGGAACAAAAATACAATGGAAACCACATGTATTAAGAGTTTAGCGGCATCATGCCACTTCCTAAGAAGAAACAAAAAATATTTATTTTAATTTTATTACTAAATATAATAGCTAAATGTAAACTTTACAGCAGACACTCTGGTGTTTTGTAGTATTCATTTTGCTCTTGGCTAAGAATGTTTGGGAGCATGATTTACACTTTAAGCACAGAGTGCCACTGCTTAGTAGCAGTTTCAATTTGCCCTGATTCTATTCAATTGCCATATTTGTTATTAATTAATTTTATACTAATAAATTAATTAATTTTAACTAATAAATCTTGCCCAACTATAGTTAGTAGCATTCAGGTCTTGAATTAAGCTACTAACAAACTGAATTCAGGGCCACAGCTACCACTCCAGATACTACCACACTGTGATCCATGATATATATATCATGATACAGTGGGACCCGTTGTACAGAATGTTTGGGACCTGGGTCTTTCCAGATAATGGAACTTTCTGTAATTTGGATCTTAATACTAGAAAATCATGTAAACATTAAATAAACCTAGTAGACTGGTTCTGATTCCAATAAGGATTCATTATATCTTAGTTTGGCTCTGTCAGGGAGCCAGGAGCTCCTTCCAGGGAGGTAGTCAGGATCAAGGAGGAAGCCCTCTTGAGGGTGCAAGGTCGCGGTATCCAAAGGGTTAAGCAAAATACAAGGTCAAAGTCCAGGCAAGAGTTCAATGGCAGGCAGATCAGGATCAAATAACAAGAGTCCAGGCAGGGGGTCAAAACCAAGGCAGGAGCAGGATAAAGGAATCAGGAACCCAGGTTCACAGTAGCAAAACCTATTCTTGGGCGCCATTCTGGCGTCCTGGGGGCCTTTTTATATTCAAACTTGGCACCAAAGTGACGTCATTGACGTCCCTACACCGGCGTGCTTGCGCGTGCGTCGAGGTTGCGGCGCTGGCGTCCCAGCGCCCACGTGGGGCGACTGGGCGCCGCCATTTTGGATTATTTGCCACCGGGAGCAGACGCACTTCTTCGCGCTCCAGGCGGCCTTGACAGTACCCCCCACGGGGGGCCTCAGGACCACCAGGGCTTGGCTTCTGTGGAAATCCCTTACAAGACGAGGAGCATGAACATCAGAGTGTCCTTCCCAGGAGCATTCTTCAGGGCCAAAGCCCTTCCACTTGATGAGGTACTGAAGAGAGCCCCTGGAGATTCTGGAGTCAAGGATCTTTTCCACCTCATAGTCTTGTTGACCATCCACAGAGATATTAGGAGGGGGAGACTGGTTCACAGAAAATCGGTTGGAGGTAGCGGGTTTCACCAAGGAGACATGAAACACGTTGGAAATTTGCATCTCAGGGGGAAGCTGAAGTCTGACAGCCACAGGATTGATCACCTCCAAGATGGAGAATGGACACACAAACTTCGGACCCAACTTAGGAGATGGCACCTTCAACTGAATGTTCCTGGAAGACAACCAGAATTTATCACCAACCTTGTAGGGAGAAGAGGGTCTACGTCTACGATCTGCAAACGTCTTGTGAACCAAAGCGCTCTTCTCCAAGTTCGACTTGGTTGCAGCCCAAATAGCAGACATGTGGGCTGCATGGTCATCAGCAGCCGGGACGTCAGACAACACAAAGTCCTGGGGGAAGGCTTGAGGATGCTGACCATACACCCACATGAACGGAGACCTTCCGGTGGAAGCGTGGCATGCATTGATATGAGCAAATTCTGCCCATGGGAGGAGATCAGACCAGTCATCTTGACAAAGGGAGACGTGGTTCCTCAAGAACTGTTCCAAAGCTTGGTTTACTCGTTCAGCTGCTCCATTTGTCTGGGGATGATGAGCGGAGGAGAACTGGAGAGCAATACCCAGATCTTTGCACAGGGAACGCCAAAACTTAGCTGTAAACTGAGAACCTCTGTCGGAGACAACTTCCACAGGAAAACCATGCAAGCGGAAAACATACTGGATGAAGAGCTGAGACAACTCCACAGCAGAGGGAAGCTTCCTCAGGGGAATGAAATGGGCCATCTTGCTAAAGCGGTCAATCACAACCCAGATCACCGTGTTCCCACAAGAGGGAGGAAGCTCAACTATGAAGTCCATTGCTAAATGAGTCCATGGACGAGAGGGAATAGGCAAAGGTTGCAATAACCCACTGGGGCGGGAATGGCTAGGCTTGGATGTGGCACAAATGGTACAAGCAGCAACAAAGTCTTTGACATCTTTCGGATAGTCGGCCACCAGACTAAACGTCGAAGGAGTTCAAGAGTCTTTTCAGGACCAGGATGTCCTGCTTGCTTGGAACAGTGGGTCTGTTGAAGAATGGACAGACGTAGCTCGGCGGGAACAAACGCCATCCCAATGGGGGTATCAGGAGGAGCAGAAGATTGACAAGTCAGAATTTGATCAGCGAATTGAGAGTACAAGGAAGCGATGATCTTGACAGGAGGAATAATTGGCTCTTGTCTTTCAGGAGTACGATCCACCGGAGTGAAACTTCGAGACAGAGCATTGGCTTTCCGATTCTTGGAACCAGGGCGAAAAGTCAAGACAAAGTTAAATCGAGAGAAGAAGAGAGCCCACCTTGCTTGTCTGGGATTCAGCCTCTTGAGAGATTGAATGAACTCAAGATTCTTATGATCTGTGTAGATCGTGACTGGGATCAAGGAACCTTCAAGGAGGTGACGACACTCTTCTAAGGCAAGCTTAACCGCCAGGAGTTCTCTATTTCCTACATCATAATTTTGTTCCGCAGGAGAGAACTTCTTAGAGAAATACGCTATCCCATACGCTATCCCATCAGAGGGATGTCTTTGGGACAAGATAGCTCCAGCTCCAACTTTAGAAGCATCCGCCTCGATGAAGAAAGGTAACTCCGGATCAGGATGGCGGAGAACCGAAGCAGAAGTGAAGGCATCCTTCAAGGATTGAAAAGCTTCTATAGCAGGCGGGGGCCATGAGCTGGGTTTACCCCCTTTTCGGATGAGGGCTAGGATAGGAGCAATACGAGAAGAGAATCCCTTAATGAATTGCCGATAGTAATTAGCAAATCCAATGAATCTCTGGATTGCCTTAGTGCTCAGCGGTAGGGGCCACCCTTGGATTGCAGACACTTTCACAGGATCCATCTCGAAACCCTCTGGGGAGATGATATACCCTAGAAAAGGAATCTTAGACACTTCAAACACACATTTCTCCAGTTTGGCAAAGAGAGAGTTCTTCCTCAAACGAGTGAGTACTTCCTTCACCTGGGAGCGATGGCTTGCAAGGTCCTTGGAGAAAATCAGGATGTCATCTAGGTACACGACCACAAACTTTCCCAAGAGATCCCGGAAAATGTCGTTCACGAATTCTTGAAAGACAGCAGAGACCAAAGGGCATTACGAGGTACTCATAGTGCCCATCACGAGTGTTAAATGTTGTCTTCCATTCTTCACCTTCCCGGATGCGTATAAGGTTATACGCCCCACGGAGATCCAACTTAGTGAAGATTTTAGCCCCCTTCAATTGGTCAAAGAGTTCAGCAATCAGAGGCAAGGGATACTGGTTCTCAACGGTGATTTTATTAAGACCCCGGTAGTCAATACAAGGGCATAGGCCTCCATCCTTCTTCTCCACGAAGCAGAATCCAGCCCCGGCGGGAGAAGTAGAAGGGCGAATAAACCCCCGCTAGAGATTCTCTTGGATATATTGCTTCATGGCAGTGGTCTCTGCTGGAGAGAGAGGATAAGTACGACCTCTAGGGGACATGGTTCCAGGCAGAAGATCGACAGGACAATCGTATTGTCGATGTGGAGGAAGGAATTCTGCAGACTTCTTACAGAATACATCAGAGAATTCCCTGTAAAAGGAGGGTAGAGTCTTCAGATCAGACATAGAGATATTCACCCTCTGGAGGGGTTCAGCAGGAAGACAGTGCTGTTGACAAAATGGGCTCCAACGGGAAATCTTTCCTGCGGACCAATCAATGGTGGGATTATGCAGGCGCAGCCAAGGGAGACCCAAAACAACTGGAACGGATGGGCAGGAAATAATTAGGAACGATAGTCTTTCTTTATGCAGGCAATTCCCCAGTCGTCAGAGATAAATTCAGCCTCCAGGGGTCTGTCGTCAATGGCAATGACACGAAGAGGAGAAGACAATGGGAATAAGGAAACTTCCATGTATTTGGCAAAAAGAGCGTCCATGAAGTTCCCAGCAGCTCCAGAGTCAATGAAAGCTGAGCCGAGTCTTAGTGGCTAGACGAATCTGTAAAGGAAGGAGAAACCTGTGAGTGTTCTCTTGAGACTTCGGAGTAGTGCCCGCTACATGAGTTACCCTAGATATACCTCGGGGAACAGAACTCGTGGGCTTCACCGGACAAGAGTTCGCAAAATGAGACTGTCCGCCACAATACAGACATAGGCCAACCATCTGTCTACGGAGCCTTTCTTGTTCAGAGAGAGACGAGCCCTTCCAACTTGCATTGGTTCCTCCGGAGGAGAAGTAGAAGCTTGAGAAGTTGGAGTATGCAAGAGAGGTCTTTGAAAGCGGGGTGCCAACAAGGGTTGAAATTTTTGACAACGCTCCTTCTCTACTTGATGCTCTCTGAGACGAGTATCCACCTTAATGGATAGTGCAATCAGATCTTCCAACAGGTCAGGGAACTCCCTGGAGACAAGATCATCTTTAATGCGAATAGACCTTGATAGAATACGGCCTTATAGGCATCGTCATTCCAGGAAGTCTCAGCCATCAAAGTTCTAAAGTCAATAGCATAGTCACTAACACTGCGGTTTCCCTGCCGGAGTTGCAGAAGACGAGATGGGGCATTAGTGACCCGACCCGGGGCATCAAACGCAGTACGAAATGCTTGAAGAAAAGCCTTGGCATCAAAAGTCAGTGGAGAATTCTTCTCCCAAAGAGATGTTGCCCACTCAAGCGGTTTGCCTACCAAACGAGACATCACATAGCCCACCTTGGAACGTTCATTGGGGAAGTGCGAGGGTTGAAACTCGAACTGGATCTGGCACTGTGTAGCGAAACCTCTGCAGGTCTGTGGGTCCCCACTGAAGCGAGGAGGAGGCGGAATACGAGGCTCACCCGACGAGAAACCTGTGGTAGACGAGACGACTGCCATGGGAGGATTTACAGCAGCTTGGGAAGCAGGAGGCGTTGGAGGCACTCGAGAGAGAAGGGTATCGAGGGCCTGCCCTATGCGGTACTGCTGGGCTTCATATTCCTCCACGCGAGATGCCAGTCTGCGGAGCGCTCCCTCCAGGGAGATAGTCAGGATCAAGGAGGAAGCCCTCTTGAGGGTGCAAGGTCGTGGTATCCAAAGGGTTAAGCAAAATACAAGGTCAAAGTCCAGGCAAGAGTTCAATGGCAGGCAGATCGGGATCAAATAACAAGAGTCCAGGCAGGGGGTCAAAACCAAGGCAGGAGCAGGATAAAGGAATCAGGAACCCAGGTTCAGAGTAGCAAAACCTATTCTTGGGCGCCATTCTGGCGTCCTGGGGGCCTTTTTATAGTCAAACTTGGTGCCAAAGTGACGTCATTGACGTCCTTACACCTGCCTGCTTGCGCCGGCGTGTTTGCACGTGCGTCGAGGTTGCGGCGCTGGCGTCCCAGCGCCCACGTGGGCTGTCTGGGCGCCGCCATTTTGGATTATTCGCCGCCGGGAGCAGACGCGCTTCTTCGCGCTCCCGGCGGCCTTGACAGGCTCAAGTAAAATGTACTGTTTTATTATTACTGAGAAAAAGGAAATTATTTTAAATAGTTTGGATTATTTGGATAAAATGGAGGCTATGGTAGACAGCCTTTACATAATTTGGAGCTTTCTGGATAACAGGTTTCCAGATAACAGAGCCTATACCTACTATATTATCATGTCTAAAGAGAAGAGGATACTGCTGCTTATAGTTGGAATACATACCTCTTCTAATAGGTGCACCCTTAATATCAGTGCTTGGAACAGTTTTTTCCTTGAGTTTCTGCTTTTACCCTGCATTTTAACTTTGGTCCTTACATATCCAAGTGCAAATACAAAGCACAGGATGTATCTTTGTGTGTCAAAAGTCACAGCAAAGTGTTTTTTTATTTTATTCAATGGATTCTTAAACTAGCAGCTACATATCTGCATTACTTAACACTCCTTTATATGTCAGTGTCAAAATAACCCCATAGCATCCAATAAGCAGGTAGAATTTGCTGGTCAGCTGGTATGGTTTACTAGATGTGGGCACATTTAAAGGAAAACTATACCCCCCAAACAATGTAGGTCTCTATTAAAAGATACTGAGTAAAACAGCTCATGTGTAAAACTCTGCTTCATGTAAATGAACCATTATCATAAGAATATACTTTTTTAGTAGTATGTGCCATTGGGTAATCATAAATAGAAAATTTCCATTTTAAAAAATAAGGGCCGCCCCCTGAGATCGTAGGATTCACTGTGCACACATACAAACCGCATGTTAGGTCACACGAGCCTATTAACAGACAGAGTTCTGCCTTTTGCTTCCTCACTTCTTCCTGTTACAGTTAGTGTTGTAGTATTTCTGGTCAGGTGATCTCTGAGGCAGCACAGATAGAGTCACGAAATGGTGGTTCAAGGCAAGAGATGTAAAAGGGCAATATTTATGTAAATATATATTCCAGTTTGGTAAGATTCTTTAATATGTCATTCAATTTGATATAAACTATCTGTTGCTTAAGTATTCATTTTGGGGGTATAGTTTTCCTTTAAGAGTTTTTATTAAATCCTATGAATCCCTGTTTTTACTTGCAGTTATGGAAGCAAAAGGGAGAAGTTATATTGGCAAACTCATAAACCATAAGTTTCATGGTTGTCCCTGCAAAAACTGTGGTACAGTGATAGCCAGTAGCAAAAATAACAAATAAAAAAACAAACAAATACAAAAAGTATTGTAGAAATGATACCTATATTGGCTAACAATAAAAATACATTGCTGTCCAGTTGTGTCAGTTTCTTCAGCAGAATTTTAAGTCTCATTTGTATACGGTACATTGTTATGCACAAAACATGGGAACGGTATGCTGTAATGCAGAAAATAACACATATCCAATAATACACATGACACCATATCTTATTTGGAGACACAGAAAATAACACATAACCAATAATACACATGACACCATATCTTAGTTGGAGAATGGCCGCAGCAGAATTTATTAGTAGATTTTTAAACATACCATGTACTTTCCAGATACATAAAACTAGCCAGCCCAATTCCTTCATTGGGTAGCCTATCCCAATAGTTCCGCCATTTGATTCTTCCGGCCAGGAAACTACTTATATAACAAACTTACATTTTTCCTCCAGCTGCGACAATAGTTTTATTTTTTTTTATAAAACTTTATTAACAACATATACTCAAATATACTACACAATTGGGTGGGAGGGTGCAAATCTGGACAGCATGTTGACGATGCTCCTCCTTCACCGATCTTCGCCGACTGACAGGTAAGCTAGCCGCGAACCGTCTTTTATACCCCTTCCTTTAGGTCACGTGATTGCTAACCACCAATCACCTTTCTTTTCTCCTCAGCTGTCGCCCGGGACCTTCAATCAAGCCAGGGACTTCGCTGACTGCAATTTCTACCTCAGGTAAGCATATAAACTTAACCTTCCCATGCCTGCTATAAGTGTTAAACACACTTAAGCTTACAAAAACTCTGGTACCGTGTTAGCAATGTTTTTATTGTTAGCCAATATAGGTATCATTTCTACAATACTTTTTGTATTTGTTTGTTTTTTTTATTTGTTATGGTTGTCCCTAACATTAATAAAGGTTGCTGTGGAACTTTTGTTGTGGTCCTCACCTCTATTTCAGCATAGCATTGTCCAGCAAAAACATGGCCACCATCCTCCACCACATATTGGATTAACTTGCCAGCAGATGGGGAGCGCAGAATTGAAGGATCATTTTCTTTCTCAAAGACACATGTTTTATTCCCAATAGTTATGCGGTACCTATCAAAAGTAGAGCAGAATTCAAATGGCTACTTTTCATCTTACTGGTTTGTTGGAAGCACCACAGGCCAAAAATGTATATTTAATCTAGTTTTATTAAATGTTTATGATGCCTGGTAATATTAAAAATTGTGATACTCTTCTTAACCATGGCACAAATAGTTATGACTTTGACGTTTTTTTTTTTTTTACGGGCATTTAGATGCACTCAAACCTGCGTCTCAAACACAAAAAGAAACACTCATGTATAAGAAGAGCCCGTACTATCCTTAAATATTGAAAGCACACTGACCAGAGGAAATGTTACTCTTTCTATTTTCAATAACCAACACAAAATGTACTTCTCCTTTTCTGTCTATTTGTTCTCCCTTTAACACTTGCAGCCTGTGCATTGGTTAGATGCCTTATTTTAATAACACGCACATAGTAATATTATGCTGTCTTTTGACAGTATTGTATTGTATTGAGAAATTGTATTTGTTCCTCAGAGATATTGTCCTTTATTTATTTATGACACCTTATTTCATTGTACACAAGTACTTCTTACTGTGTTCGCTAGCAACACTAGAAGTTACTAGGCACCATAGCAAAACCATTTTGAGCCCTGAAACCAGTAAAAGACAAAATAGTTTCATACATACATACTGAAATTGTGTGTTCACCATTCTACAGAGTTTCCAGCATCAATTGTTATGCACCTGGTTTTACGAGTGGTGCCATATTAGGCTATTCCCATAACACCTTACCAGTGCACCAATATAAACTAAGCAAACAACATCACATTATAAAGTTTATTTAATTTAAAGAGTGACTGTCATTCAGGGGCACATTTACTTAGGGTCGAATATCAAGGGTTAATTAACTCTCGATATTCGACTGTCGAAGTTAAATCCTTTGACTTTGAATATCGAAGTCGAAGGATTTAGCGCTATTCGATCGATCGATCGATCAAAGGAATATTCGTTCGATCGAACCACTACATCCTTCGAATCGAACGATTCAAAGGATTTTGATCCATTGATTGAACAATTTTCCTTCAATCAGAAATTGGCTACAAAGCCTATGGGGACCTTCCCCATAGGCTAACATTGATGCTAGGTAGGTTTTAGGTGATGAAGTAGGTGGTTGAAGTTTTTTTTAAAGAGACAGTACTTCGACTATCGAATGGTCGAATAGTCGAACGATTTTTAGTTCGAATCGTTTGATTCAAAGTTGATGGTCGAAGTAGCCAAAAAAATACTTTGAAATTCGAAGTTTTTTTTTTTTATTCTATTCCTTCACTCGAGCTAAGTAAATGTGCCCCTTAGTAACGAATAAATAGATACAAAATAAAACAATACCAACAGAAGTCATCAAAATGAAGGACATGAAAAAATAAACCCAGTATCAGGCATAAGACTGGAGAAAAAAATGCATCATCTACAGTTGTGTTCAGAATAATAGCAGTCCAACATCACAAATCTGATGAATCACTGTTTTTGGTAGAAATTATATTTCTACATGGCAAATAATTTACTAGTAGTGAAGTAGAGTAATAGAAAACCAACAGACCCAACAGTCATGTCATGCATGCTGCTGATTCTGTGTAATTGAATTATTTATTGAGGCTTGTTCAAAATAATAGCAGTGTTCAAAATAATAATGGTTTGTTCCAAATAATAGCAGTGTGGAGTTCAATTAGTGATGTCATGTATTCTGTGAAAAACATTTATTACAAAAACACGTTAATTACAGCCCTTTTTTAAGGAAGGAAGGCAGCAAATTTTGTACATGCTGATCATAGCGCATTTCTCTCTATAAATCTGAGTAAAATGGGTCGTTCCATACATTGTTCAAAAGACGTGAAAAGACGTGAAAACTATAATTTGAATGGATAGAAGAATAGCCAAAAAGACTCAGCCAATGATCAGCTCCAGGAATATCAAAGAAGGTCAAAAAGTTACCTGTGAGTTCTGTTACAATTAGAAGACGACAATGTAAAGCCAAGCTATCGGCAAGAAGACCCTGCAAAGTCCCATTTTTGAAAAAAGATGTGCTGAAGAGGTTACAATTTGCCTTAATATACAACTGGACTAAAGAGAAATTGTGCAACATTTTGTGAATTGATGAAAGCAAGATGGGTGCTACAACAAGACAACAACCCCAAACACACCAGTAAACGAGTAACATCCTGGTTCCAGACAAACAAGATTGATGTTATGGAGTGACCAGCACAATCCCAGGACTTTAATCCAATAGAAAACTTGTGGGTGACATCAAAAATGCTGTTTCAGAGGCAAAACCAAGAAACACAGAAGTTGTTCGATTCATGCAACACAGATGTGCAGCAGTTCTCAGGAAAGAAATATTTTTAACCATTTTTCCAGTTTATACAGCGAATGCCTGAGTTTGTAAGAATGCAGACACTGCTATTTTTTTGCAACAGCCTAATATTTATTTTTCTTAATTTTTTGTAAAGGAATAACACAATATTGATAAACTTTTCTTTGTGTTTTGATATGGAATATAGTGTGCAGTGTTCCCAATGCATTTGTGTGTATGGAAATAAGTGATTATAAGGATTTTGAGCTTTACTCGGTTTGTTAAAAACAGTGCTGTTATTCTGAACACAACTGTATATCATTAATAAAAATAAGTAAGAAAAATGTAAGCCTCTTATACTTGTGTTGTCCTTGCATATTCTCATTAATGAAATAGATTGTAAGCTCTTTTTGCTTAGATCACTGATTACTAATTCTCTACTATCAGCTTGGTTTGGAGATGTGATCATACACAGAAAGCACAAGTGCTGATATGGTCTCTTGGAAGAAAGCATAGTGAATGGCTTTTTGGTGCACCACATTTGGGAGTAAGTACTTTTTTCAAAGTAAAGGGAGGCTTCCAACCTTTTTTTGGTCTTACATTTGCCTTGAAGAAGTCAACAGCTGTTCAGGAAGTAACACAGAGATATAAAATGCATACCTGTCAACTTCCTCTTTCATATAAGTCGTATAGCTGCTGCCATCATATGATAAAAGGAGGCCACCATCACTCAGCCTATGTACATCTACTTCTACATAGGAGTTATTCATTATCACCACATACGAATTGGGAGATTGACGTGTCACCTAATTTTGAGGGAGATAATGGCATGTTATTTCAATGAATTAGCACACATTATAAATGTGATTACTGTATATGAAAATATTATAAAAAACTATCAAATACCAGAAAAAGGCCAGTGGCCGAGGTCCACCTGTCCCTCCTGCATGTGCATCAGCAATGGCGTTTAGCAGTTGCATAACATGTCAATGACAGGTGGATAGGGGAATTTTGTGCAGAATGGGTTTCCACTTGACGGGAACAGTAGACAAAGCACCACATGTATCATAAGCGCACATATTAGCTGGAAGACCTCTGTCATTATCCATAGGAATACGCCAAACAAACATTAGCCGACTCAATTATCCCACTCAAAATATGGTATTATTTTATAGGGTAGTTACACTAACTATTAGCATTAAGTGTAGGTAAGTACATTCTGACTCCTGGCAATAAAACAGAAATGTTTGGGGGGGGGGGTTGTTTTTGTTTTTTATCTGAATATCCCATATACTGTTTTGGTCTTCTGGATTCTCAATAGCATGATTATGAATCTTGTAACTGAATTCTCTTCTAAGCAAAACTGCCTTTTTCTAGCTGATTGGGTCATTTTATAATTTTTCCAAAATACACAGCATCAACCTGTTCATTTGTGCTTTGGCCAGGGGTTAATTCTTTGTTATCTTTGCTGTCCACAATATTTTCAAAAGTCTTTGTAGACACTAAAGTTAAAAAAGATCAGTACTTGCCCTGCATTTCACTGTTCAGCTTACAAACAATTAAATGTCCTGGGTATATCTGATCTTTGTCTACTGCTGCTATGTCTTCACCATCAATTATAAAACTGTCTTTCCTTTTGTCACAACCTACTGTCTTCATATTTTGCTGCAGTCTGCTTTTTTACTGTTCTTCAAAAAATGAGTGTTACCAGCATTAGCATACGCAAGGTTGTTGATGTTTAGTTTAGAATTCATTTTAGAATTCTAGAAAATCTTCTACAGGGCAAGGACCTCCTTTCTCACTTCACCTGAATGTAACTGTATTTTTGCAATTATTTATACATGACCATTTCATCACTAACTCCTTCAACCTACTTGCAATTATGGAAACCTGGCCTTCTCCGACTGACACTGCTGTTCCTTCACTATCTTTTTCTTCATTTGCGGTTCACTGCATTAGGCACTTTTCTCCTGTGAGGCATTGCTGTGATATATCGACCTCCTGGACTAACCACACAATTTTTTGGCAACTTTGCTGCTTGGCTTTCTTATTTCCTTTCTCTTTCCCCCAACTAACAACTGTAACATCCCAGAAGTATCTATCATAGTTAACAATTCAACCATCACCCCCATCTCCCCAGGCCCGGTGGTTCTCCTATATTCTGCCCTGTCCTTCACTTCTCTTATCCAGTGACTTATTAAATCATGTCATTTTCACCTAAGGAACCTATCCAAAATATGATCATGTATCACCTAAGATGCTGCCAACATTCTTATTCATTCTCTCAACCTATCACGTCTAGATACTCTATTAATTGCCCTTCCCTGCCAGAGACTGTCACCTCTCCGGTCCATAATGAATACTGCTGCCAGGCTTATACACCTCAGCAATCGCTCCTCCTCTGCCATGTCACTCTGCCAGTCCCTGCACTGGTTTCCACTACCTTTCAGAATAAAATTCAAACTTATGACCCTGACACTGAAAGCAATTCAGAACTCTACCCCACCCTACATCTCTGAACTTACCTCCAGACGCTCATCCAAATGCTTCTTCTTAGCTGCTCCTCGTCTCCTCTTATTACCTCCTCACAAGCTCGCATTCAAGACTTTGCACCCCTTCTCTCAAACCCTCTCCCATGACCTGTCTGACTTTCTCCCTACCTTACTGCTTTCAAAAAATCTCTTAAAAACACTTATTTAGAGAAGCCTACCCTCATTCGGTTTAGCTACCAAATGCAATACCATATTCTACACCTCTCACACTGCTAATTTCTGAACTTGCCCCCTGCCACACCTTGTGTCTCAATCCCTTGCCCTTTTATATTGTAAGCTCTTTTACACAGGGCCTTCTTTACCTTTTGTATTGATAACTGGTAGCTATGTATGTAGATTTTTTATGTTCTTTGTTCTTATTTTACAGCACTGCTAAATATGTTGGCACTCTAATAATACTTGTTAATAGTAATAATAATAATTACTGTATATATTAATTGCATTGATTTATACCGGATATATTATTGCATTAATTACTGTACTCTGCTGTGCTGTGTACACAAGCAGCACTTTATAGGGAGAAATACACATATACCCATATATTCAGTTGATGTACTGTATGGTAAAAGTAGGGAGCCTAGCTTCCAAGTCAATTCAATTCAATACCAAACTGGTTTGTTTTGCAATTCTTTGTAACTGTGGCATTCTGTCCATTGCCCAGGTTCATCATTAGGGATGGGCGAATTTGACCCGTTTCGTTTCACCAAAAATTCGCCGCCGGCGAAATGTCGCAGACGCCCATTAAAGTCTATGGGCGTCTAAAAGAATTGTCGCGCGCCGAAATTATTTTGTCGCGCGTCTTTTTTTTTTGACGCACGTCTCCATACAAGTCTATGGGCGTCATTTTTTCGGCGAAACGAGGCGAAAAAATTCGCCCATCCCTATTCATCATAAAACAATGAGATGTATAGATACTCCCATTCTCAGTTTCTCTGCTGGTGTATATTCACTACTGTAGAAAACCAAGCTGCTGCCTTCAGCTCCCTGACAGGCATGGGATCAGCCTGTGAGCACACAATCAATTCTTATTTCAGCACCAAAGAGCTAAAGTATGCATTTTTGTTTCAAAAATTGACAAGCTGATCCTGAGCCGGTCAGTAAGAGGAATTCAGTGAATCAACCAACGCCACTAGGCTATGGCTACATACTTGGGGGTAGTGTCAAACTCTGCTCCTTGTGCTTGCACCCTTTAGCCATAGCCTTTGAGCACTCCATAATTGTACTTGGTTGGCACAATTTCAATTCTTGGTTGTATTTTTCTTTTTTTCCCCCCATTATTCAGGGTGCATCAACAAAGCTTTTCTTAATTACGGTTTTCAGCTTTTACACCTGGCAATTCTCTTTTAATGTATGGCTTTTATCAGCATTTTAGTGTAAACATGACCATTTGTACAATTGTAGGTAAATGGTAAATCTTTGATGAGTATATACAAAGACAAAAGGCCAGAGCACTAAACTACTTTTCAAACACTATAATTTAAATAGTTCATTTGCGAGAGCTGTACAATTTGCTTTAAGCAATTACTCCCTCTAACTTGTGCTAAATCTGTTACCACCTCCTTCATTTGAGCAATCACCTTGTGAGGAAAGATTGACATTCAGTTACCCAGTTACAAGCAATCATTAAGTCTGCAGACATGCTTTACTCAACATATAGTTATAGAAATGGCTCCATGAAAAAAGAATAACTACAGAATACAATGTTGTCAGAGACAAAATGGGAAATTTTACCTTTAGAACATATTTCTCTCCTTCGTAGATAAGTTCCACATCTACTGTATTCAGCAGTGTATGTGCCGGCAAAACCTGCCCTCTGTATGAGATTAGATAGATAATAAAGAATTGTGTTTTCCAAATTCAACATATTTTAAAATTTCCTTTAAACAGAGACAGATTTCAGATTTTACTTTTTCATTATATGGTGCTTTGCAAAGCTTTTTGTTGTCAGCTTGCCATTGGCATTTTTAGCAAAAGCAAATACGCAAAAGTGATAAATGGAAGCACGTCTATCTATCTGCCCCTATATGTTGCATTTGGTTTCCATGTTAGTGATAAAAAGCAAAATATCTACAGGTAAGCAGGAACCAGCACATCTTATCCAAGCTGCAATTGTATGGGCACCTACATGGGTATAATTTATTCTATTTGCAGTATAAATTTACTAGAAGAGTATACACATAAAGGTCATGGGTCTCTGAGGTGACTTCTAATATACTCTTGTTTTACAACAGATGACACTTATTTTAAGAGTGTACACATAAAGGTCATGGGTCTCTGAGGTGACTTCTAATATACTCTTGTTTTACAACAGATGACATTTATTTATTATAATACACACGTTTCAGTGATATGACAAATTATATAACTAAGCACAAATTTTAACTGATAAAGAATCAAGAATAAAGGGACATAATACTGCACTAGCATTTGATGCAAATCAAATGCTAATATTTGTATAAGTTTATTGCTTAACTATACAGTATATGCCCTTACATTTTTGTAATGTAGAATACATAGAAATTAAAAAAAATAAATATTAACGTTGGTTTAATTTTACCTTTCAAGTGAGTGAAGAAAATTGGAAACACTGTTGCGAAAGTTAACATCTGCTACATGCAGGGCTCCACAAACTACTCCTAGCATGGCATCTGGGCGTTCAGCCTGCCAAAGAAAAGAAAAGGTTCAATTCTCTCTGGCTCATACCTACCGCTATACTGCCAGACATAAACACATTAGAGCAGTGCTATTCAAAATTGTCTTATGCACTTATCCACTGTATCAAATGCTGAAGGCCAGACATATAGAATATTAGATTTTTACAGGGGGACCGAAAAAATGGTATAAAATCCAGGGAAATGTAAAAATTTGGTAAAACCTTAGGGGGTGTGATTTATCACCTTTTGAATTTTTGCCCCAATTCGAATTTATTTTTGCAGAAAAACTCGCTAATTCAGATTATATTTTTAAAAACTAGAAAGTTTGGTATTTATTAAGCACAAGAAACTTGAATGTAAAACTTCAGCATCTAAAAGCTTGTGAGTTTATGTATAAGTAAATGGGAGTTGTCCTATGCTAAATTCAAACAATTTTTTATTTACTAATTTTCAAGGTTTTTTGAGCTTGTAAACTCACAAAGTCGGGTTTTTGGAGCTTGTAAACTCACAACTTATTTTTTTAATTGTTTGTTTATTAAGTAGAAAGAACCTCTAAAACCCCACAAATTTGATCTTAGATGAATAAGCCCACTTGGGTTGTATATTGGCGAGACCAAAAGAATTGTATAAAATGCTGAAAAACGTAAAATCAGGGGATATGAGGGAAAACTAAGGTTTCATGGTAATACTAGGTCAATAAAACCTTTCAGCATGCTGTGAGCAATAAAACTGCTTCATAATTTTGCCTCATAATTTATTGGTAGACTTGATGTGACATCTAATGAACTTTCCTCAAGTTTTAGATAAATAAAATTGAGGCAATAAAATATAGGACATTAATTTCCATTACAATATAAAGCAATTTTACTCTGTAAAATATTACCAGGAACATCACAAATAGTTATTTAAATGTTTAGGGTCACTTTTTTTTGCAGCACATCAGATAGTCAAGTAAAGGGTATAAGTTTAAGGGTACAAATTTTCATATGAAGCATAACAAAATTAGTGAAAAGGTGATTGGATAACTAAGATGAAAGCTTTCAGAACATTTCAATTCCTTCTTTAAAGCTAACTACATACAGTATATCTGACATTATTATGACAAATTTTGTACACAAAGAACAGTGAGAAACAAAAGGAAAAACACATAAGTATAATTTGGATTGCAATCATAGATATTGGAAGGGGTTAAGCAAATAGATTGCATTTATTGTAGTTGTTTGTTGTCTCCATAGATGTTTGGTTTTTTAATTTGTACAACAGTTCTATGGCTTAAATTAAGTCCTGTCTCCAGACTATTAAAAGTATTCATCAAATTGAATTCCCACACTTTTCTTTCATTTTCTGTTTTAAAATTGTTTTTGACAACAGAAATTTTGATGTTGTCCAGACTGTGATTGGGGCTATTAAAATGATTTCCTAGTGGTCTGACCAGTTTTTTATTGTTTATAGCAAACCAGTGGTGAATGGTGCTTTCCTGAGTCTTTGTCCAGTTTCTCCAATGTCAAAATCTATTGTTGAACACTTCATGCTTCTCTTTGAGAGAGTGTAATGGCCATAGATACTGTATTCCTCTAGTGTCCCAGGGCACTTTTGCTTCCACATGGATATGTTCTATTGTTGCTGGGTCCTTAAATTGAACTTTTAAAATAAGCCTACTTATGTTTGGAGGTTGTCTTACTTAATGCCAAAGGAGGTGGATCTTGAAATATGTTGTTTTTCTCTCATCTTCTTATAGTGTGGCTTTCAGCTCTCTGGCTGATTTCCTAGCTGTAGGTTATAGTTTGTGACAAGTGGTACACAATTGAACTTTTTGTTTGTATTTTAGCAGTGGGTTCCTGGTGACCTTGCTGGCTCTGTGTATGTTGTGGTCTACAATACCTGGGTTGTAGCCTCTGTTATTAAATATCCTTGGTTTAAATAATAAAGGGATCAGAGGTGCTGGTCCCTTTCTGAGAGGTCAGAATTGATATGATTGTAGAGTAGGGCCTGGTTATAGATGATGGCATGTTTAGTCTGGTCCAGGCAGAAGCTGACATACACAAAGGTTTGTCTGTGGTTTTTCAATATATGGTTATATGTAGGGTCTTTGAAGTGACTGTGGGTGTAGAGTAGTCTAATAAAAATTTGTTGGCGGGGTGAAAATGATTGAATTGTTCATGAAACTCAATGAGCTTTTTTGCTCTGTATTTGACCAAATGATAAGGATGTCAGATACATAGTGGAGGTATAATGGGGAATTAGGGGAACAGGAGGAGAGGGAATCCTGTTCTAGTTTAATCATGAAAAGGTTAGCATAATGGGGTGTAAACAAAGTTCCCATACTGTATCTGCTGTAAGTCAGCCAAATAAAAAATAGTTATGTGTTAGTGTGAATTCAAAGTGAATTATGACAGTATCGGCTGGTAGATTGCAACTTTCTACGTATTCCTTTTATGCTGTTGTCCCTACTTCATGGCATATATGTTATTGTACAGAATTGCCACTTTCAGCGTTGCTAAAATGGTGCAGTGTGTTAAAAATCCTAGGTCTGCTAGTTTGATTAGGAGATATGACTGTAAAGTATTTTCTCTCATGATTTGGCAGAAGATGTTTCACATAGAATAAACAAACTGTAATTACCTGCACTTTCTCAGAGATCAGCCGATCCAGCCAGCCGGTATTGATGCGATTGTGCTGAAAGCTTTCTGTCTCCAAAAGTTTTATCAGATACTCTACTGTAGTTCGAAAATCACCTCGGATTGATAATTCCTTTAAAGCTACCACCATATTTCTGAGAAGAAAGAACTAATTAACACAACAAAGCATATAATTAGCAAAGGGTTAAATACACAGTTATGTTCATCTGCTGAATACACATACTCCAATACTCCATTTCAAGCTCTGTTTTCTGTCTCAATCATAGTTTTTAAGTTTACAAATTGTTTTCATGATCTGAAATAAAAAGCCCTAAGGTGTAAAAGGTATTTGTCAAAACCGTTAATATTTTATTTTACTTACTTAATTCGGTGTTTTCTCTACCTGTTGTGGTACATCCTTCTGTACCAAACATAGCACTACAGCTGAAACACCACCTTTATACTGTAGACCCAGTATAAAGCTTGTTGGCTTATGAATCAGTGTTGTTGTAGACACAGTGCAAAACGGAGTATTATAGGCAGCCATATAGAAAGAGAAATACTAAGATTATCTATTACACAAGCAAAAACAGAGCCTTAGTACTTACGAGATGGCTTCCTCACGGTTTTCTCCCCATGAGAAACAATGGCCAAACTGCGAGTCTGCGAATTCATGAAGACCCCCCGCTGCTGCCACACTAAAATAACCCCAGACATTCTTGCTGCTGCGGAAATTGAGCTCTTGGACAGTTCCTGAGCTTGGCTTAAACCCCTAGATAGTCAAAAATATATATAAGGTGTGTAATACAAAATACCAATTTCAGATTAATGCAGTGTTACTACACATAATGATGGAGAGAACACAGTCAAAATATAAAATAGTCTGTTATACATGAAACCATAAGAGTATTTATCTTTAAACCAAGGCATGAAAATATACCATAAACCTCACCTCATCTGGATTCTCACTGGTAATACGAGCTGCAATGACATGACCTCTAGGGCATGGGGCATTTAGTGAATTGTCAAAGTCAATGAGTGAATCCCCCCAAGCAGGGAGTCCATACAGCATTCGAATATCCTTGATTCTATGGAGTGGTACCCCCATCGCAATCTGTGGCAGAATTACAAAAATGTAATCTTTAATATTGCAAACCAATATATATTCATATCATAAAACTTTCCTTTACAGGTCTCCCCACTATTTACCCAGCCCAGGGCTGTTCAGCTTATGAGGTACCAAGGGACAGAATTTTTCTGGCCTATGTGGTAGAGGGCCAATAATGAAAGCCAGTGTTGACCACTCCAAGTTTTTAAACCAGAACCACTTTAAACCACTTTAAACCACACCCATGTTATCCCAAGAAATAGTCAGTACCCACATTAAGGGGCATATTTATCAAAGGTCGAAGTTAAAAAAAACTTTGAACTTTGAATTCAAAAAGACCACTCGAATGGAGGTCGAAGGTTTTGTTGCGGGTCGAAGTGTGTAGAATTCGTCCTACCTCGAATCGTAAGATCGTACTTCGATTCGAAGTTTTTTAGCTTTGACCTTCGATCTCCCAAACTCCCACAATTGCCTCCAAACAGGTTGTAGGAGGTCCCCCATAGGTTAAAAAAGCACTGGTCGAAGTCGAAGTTTTAAAGAGACAGTACTTTAAAAAAAATTCGACCTTTGAATTTCGAAGTTTTTTCAAATTCGAATCGAAGTATGACTATTCCCTAGTTGAAATACACAAAAAATAGCTCGAAATGCAAAGTTTTTCACTTCGAAACTTCACCTCGACCTTTGATAAATCTGCCCCTAGATGGTGTTAGTACACCAAACAAAACATGGTTGATATCACTCAATACTCATATGAAAAAAGATTATTAAGACATATTTAAGGGGTGGTTCACCTTTTACTTAAGTTTTAGTATGCTACAGAATGGCTAGTTCTAAGCAACTTTTCAATTGGCCTCCATTTTTACTTTTTCATAGTTTTTAAAATTATTGGCCTTCATCTTCTGACCCGTTCCAGCAAATGGGGGTGGCTGATCCAATCTAAAAAAACAAATGCTCTGTAAGACTTGCTACCTCTGTTATTGCTACCTTTTATTACTCATTTATCTATTCATACCCTCTCCTATTCATGTTCCTATCATGTTTTATATGTTTAAATCAGTGCATGGTTGCTAGAATAAATTTGACCATAGCAACCAGATTGCAGACATTGTAAAATTGAGAGCTGCTGAATAAAAAGCTAAATAACCAATAAAAATAAATAAAAACTAACTGCAGAATGTCTCAAAATATCACATTGGCATAACTACAGAGGAAGCAGACCCTGCGGCTGCAGGGGGCCCAGGAAAATATAGGGGCCCCGCAAGGCCCTAATTCATTAAATATTCAATAAATATTGGTAAAACAGGCCAACCTATAGACATTTTGAGGACCTTAAAAATAATTTGCTGTGGGCCCAGTAATTTATAGTTACACCACTGCTTACTAAAAGTTAATTTAAAGATGAACAACCACTTTAAGACCTACCCTTAACTCCATTTGCTTTCTCCTCCCCTGTGGATAGTACAGCAAAACCCAGCACATAATAAAAGACCTTAGGGACCCCTTTACAACTCTTAAAATGCTAACAGAAATCATAGGACAGGTAGAGACAACAGGTAGTGACAGCATTTGTAGGAGATAGGGGACAATGCAGGGGTTTACAGTTGGAGTCTGGGGTGTGAACAATGAAGGGACCAGATAATCTCTGTACTGTTACATTTTAAAGTTTACACAAGGTAGAGTCAGCCAGACTTTAACATGGGGTCATACAATGTATAGTTGGATAGCACTGTCCTAGTCTATAATTGTGCAGCTCACATGTAACTTGTAAGGGATTCCGTCATTATTATATGGTGTCGTTTTTATTTCCAAATTACACTGTTTACACTGCAAATAACTCACTTTGTAAAATGTAATTCCTAACCCAACAAGTGTATTTTTTTTTTAGTTGAAATATAGTTGGGTGTGTAGACAGCCATCTCTAGTCATTTTGCCTGGTAATGTAGTTTCAGAAAGAGCCAGTGTTGCACTATGGAATTGCTTTCTACTATTGTTCACAGGGGACACTGATTTTTACTACTGAGTGCTGTAGTTATATCTAACAGGGAGCTGTTATCTGTTTACCTTACCATTGTTCTGCTGATGGGCTGTTGGGGGGGGGGGGAGGTGATATAACTTGAGTGCAACAGTAAAGACTGACTGAAGTCTATCAGAGCACAAATTACATGACTGGGGGCATCTGGCAAACTGACAATATATCTAGCCCAAAATAAATATTAAAAAATGAGTTTGCGCTTTTCAAAAAAAAAAAAACGGATTTCAGTGCAGTCTGCTGATGCATTTTGAAAAAAAAACATGTTTTCCAATGGCAGTATCCCTTTAAGTAGCAATCTAGTAGCATCATGCAGTCGCACATCACTGTGATACCAACATGGACAAAAGACACACCATCCCAATAACAAGCAAGCACAGTTAGATATTCATCACTGAATTTAATGCAAAATAACAGTTATCATTTAGAGGAGAATAGCCCCCTTCTTATAGCAGGATCTAGAGGTCATCTAGAAAAATTCTCTAATTTCTATAATCCAAAATAAAACAACATTTCCAGGGCCTTAATCATAACAACACAGACTTCTTTTTATAAAGTGATAGTGCATACCTGCAGTTGTGCTGCTGGCAGGTTGACATCAGCTACCATTTCTGTGCACGGATGCTCCACTTGAAGCCGTGGGTTTAACTCTAAGAAGTAAAAGCTACCATCCTGACTGTAAAGATATTCCACAGTGCCAGCACTCACATACCCAACCATTTTTGCAAGTTTCACAGCGCACTGCAAAAAGCAAATGTAAAATAATAATAAAATACTTAAAAAATCACTTCAATAAACTGGGTTTATAAAATTATTTTGGAGTTACCAGTAAACAACCTGCCTGAACTATAAGTAGGACTTATAGGACTTATAGTCCTACTATAGTAATCTCTTGTAAATAATAATAAATAAATCGTACCTATTAATCAGTGATGGATTTTCTTCATGGAACACCTGATGATGTTTATGGTGGCATGTAATGTGTTTCGTTAGCACAAAACTTAAGGTGGCCATAGACTCAAAGATCCGCTCGTTTGGTGACATCGCCAAACGAGCGGATCTTTCCCCGATATGCCACTAACGGCATGGCTATATCGGGGGTAATTCGAACGTTCGGCCTTATGGCCGAACAATCGAATTACAATGCGCCAAGGGGCTCCGACAGGTCGGTCGGTTAAAAATCAAACCTTCCCAATCGATATGTGGCCAGATATCGATTGGGAAGACCCATCGGAAGCCCCCATACACGGACAGATAAGCTGTCAAATCGTCCAAACGACCGATATCGGCAGCTTTATCTGCCCGTGTATGGCCACCTTTAATTGGGGATGTTAGCAACCATGTCTGTGTCCTTTTTGACCAGTTACAGACCTCAACGACTGCCTCGCAAAGTTTGTCACAAAATGGCTTTTGCGAAAATTTGCAGTATATGTAATAACATTTCGCAATCCCAAAGTGTATTTTTCAATAAATATTTAGCAAAACTCCAGAGCAGGCATTAACGCTAACCATTGTTTATTCACCAGTGAATGTTTTTACATTTGCGAGCAGCGTTAAATATTTGCAAAAACTGCATTTTAACTAACGTTTGCGATTTTTAATTACATTCTCACTTTAGAATTTTAGAAGCCCACAAATCATCCCCAATTCACAGTGAAGGGAAAGACAATCACTGAGCGATACATGCCTTTAAAAATACATAGCACTGATTTCCATTTGCTTTCAAAGGGGGCAAGTTCTACAGTTTTATCACCTTCTAATGAGTGAGAAAACATTCAGATGACAAAATGCTAGAAAATACCTAATGGGACATATAGATAGATAGATAGATAGATAGATAGATAGATAGATAGATAGATAGATAGATAGATAGATAGATATAAATATATATATATACACACAGGTATGGGGTTCATTATCCGGAAACCAGTTATCCAGAAAGCTCTGAATTACGGAAAGGCCGTCTTCCATAGACTCGATCCAAATTTTTAAAAAAGATTTCCTTTTTCTCTGTAATAATAAAACAGTAGCTTGTACTTGAGCCAAATCAAGATATAATTAATCCTTATTGGAAGCAAAACCAGCCTATTGGGTTTAGTTAATGGTAACATGATTTTCTAGTAGACAAAGTATGAGGATCCAAGAACTGAAAAGTCCAGGTCCCAAGCATTCTGGATAACAGGTCCCATACCTGTACAGTAATAGCACAGAAGTCTAGGTCATCAAAAGGACAAAGGGGACTCTGTCACTTGACAAAGGTTTATTTAAAGGAGAAGGAAAGGTTAAAACTAAATAAGCCTTTTCAGAAAGGTCCATCTAAATATACCAGTAAACCCCCATAGTAGTGCTGCTCTGAGCCCCCTGTCAAAAGAAACACTGCATTTCTTTCCTTCTATTGTGTACACATGGGCTTCTGTATCAGACTTCCTGCCTCCAGCTTAAACCTCATTGCCTTCGCAAGAGCATGCTCAGTTTGCTCCTCTTCCCCCCCCCCTTCTCTACTATAATCTGAGCCCAGAGCAGGGAGAGACTCAGGCAGGAAGTGATGTCACACCATGTTAATACTGCAGCTCCTATCCTAAACAAACAGAGAGTTTCTAGAGCTTTTTACTCAGGTATGGTAAAACATTCTACAGAATAAATATAGCATTTTAGCTTGCACTATTGCAGCTAATCTATTGGCAATAAAATGCCTCCGTAGCTTTCCTTCTCCTTTAAGTAAAGCAATAAGGGCATACTAATACCAGTCAGCTTGTGAATGAATTGTAATGACAAGCGTGTGGAAAGAGGCTAAATAACTGTGGCTAGTTCTTTATATTGCAACTCCTGTACAGTGAACTTCACCAACTTACTATTAGGTAAAGTCTCTAAAAAAAAGGTGCAATCATTTTTTTTTAGCCAATGCCCTTTTCCTGTCACCACATTCACTATAAGCATTGGCCTATTTTTCAAGCAGTGAGATACAATTATTGGAATATATCCTTTATCACTTGCTACACAGCAAATCCTCTAGTAATACTGGGTTTAGGTTACCTGCTCCATCTGCTCAAAAACTGTGGCAGTAGCAATTGATGCAGGTGCCTCTTCAATAATTTTTTGGTGGCGCCGCTGTACAGAGCAGTCACGGCCAAAGAGTGAGATGGCATTTCCATACTGATCAGAGAGAATCTGTACCTCAAGATGACGTGATTGCTTGGCCAGTCTCATTACAAATATAGGGGAGCCAGGAACTTCTGCCTGAACCTTTAAAAACGACAAAACCGAAACAGAAAATGTGACAAATTTTGAATTGGTTACTTAACTGCTTTATTTATGACACTAACAATCGAATAGTTCATAAGTCTACTCTTTATCTCCCTTCTACATTTTATCTTTGAACTGCATCATGTTTTCTCTTTCTCAGATCTCTCTCTGTTGGAACCAGGGACCCTATGTATACTAGTTGACGCTCCTCCAAGTTACAGGAGGCACTATGGTTTTGACCTGGAGGATAATATCAAAGACTTTTCCCATGCCTGTGTTCCCTGCTAACCATCTGCATCAGCCAAGACCAAATTAATGGGCTATCCAACATAACCTGGTGCTGGATCATTCACTTTTCAGATGTGACTATGCCTCCTGTTCCTAGTTCCTGAGATCCTACTTTTCTGTATCTTGAAAACATTGCTTGTTGTTCCTGTCTTAATCCCATGTTCTGACTTCTTGGTTTTGACCTTGGCCTAATATTTGCATTCTGCTTGTCTGCTGCCTTCCCTGACTTCTGCCTGCCTCATGGATTGTGCTTGCCTTGCCATGTACCCTGACCCTGTGTCTGAACTTATTCCTTACACATTTCTGCTGAGGTCTGAATTTTTGTTTTTTTCTTCATAAAAGCTTTTGCAAAGCCTCACTACTAACTAGTAGTAGTTACTTGGCATTATCAGCTTCTGTCGGCTAACTCAGAGGGTAAGTCTAACACTCTCTTTCTTTACGCTTAGCAATTTGTCATCTCTCATCAACCTCATGAAAATTAAAATGTATTACGCTATGCATAGTCAAGTGCTTTCTTGTGACTTTTGTGCCACTTCTAATCAATACCTTGATTTGCTTACCCTCACGGTGCTTTCAAATCATCTACAATGAAGAAAGATCTATAAACTCATATACATCACAGATCACATAGCAGCTGCAAGCATCAGCAACCTAACCTAATATCACTGTGTAATTGTAATTTAATCAATTTGTGAAAAGGATTCCATGAGTTGCATAATCACATATGCCTTTACGTCAGAACCTGGCATTTTAACCCCCTCCTCAACAACAGAAGATTACCTGGCGGAAGAGGTTTGGAAAATCTTCTGCATTGTTCACTTTCCTGATTCCTTTTCCTCCACCACCTTCAGAAGCCTTAATCATGACAGGATATCCGACAACTTCAGCTGCCTTTTAGAATTGACAAATACAGACATAAGCTAGAACCATAAATTAACATATTTATAATTATATAATACACAAAAGCCATGAATATCTTGTAAATGATATCCTTATAACGATGAGTTCTGATGTCATCAGTTACAAACGGTGAGTTCTGATGTCATTTCAGTCACACGACTCACTGAAATTTGTGTATTATAATAAATAAAGTACTCCCAGTTGCAACATATGAGAATATTAAAAGTTACCTTGGAGTTCCATGACCTGTACAAAAACACTCGGCCTTCGGCTTCGTGTTTTTGTACAGGTCATGGAACTCCGAGGTAACTTATAATATCCATATAATTTACAAGAGGGGGTATTTTATTCACTATATATAATTTATCAGTTGCTGATAACACTCATCCATGGGGTTTCTTAACTTTGGTTTGGTGCTAAATAGCACATCTGAATGAGGAAATTAGGATATATTACATTATAGATATAGCAAGTCAGTAAAGAGCCCTCAAAAAATGCCTTAGGGAAATGACACATGGTGCGATTAGTTGCCGCAATTTTGAAACCCCTATAGCGCTGACTAATCTCCATAGATTTAATTTATGGCAATTTGTACTGGTGACTATTACTACTCACTATATGTACCAATTGTTATAGTCACAGCTACTCCCTAAAAGAAAAAAAGGGTCCAGTGGCAACTTGAAGCTACAGTTGCTCCAGAATAATACAGGTATGAGACCTGCTATCCAGAACGCTCGGGAACTGGAGCTTTCCAGATAACAGATCTTTCCATAATTTGGATTTCATACCTTCAGTCTACTAGAAAATCATGAAAACATTAAATAAACCCAACAGGATGGTTTTGCTTCCAATAAGGATTCATTACACGTTTAATTACAATGTTAATTCCAGTTGGGATCAAGTACAAGGCACTGTTTTATTTAGGGATGCACCGAATTCAGGATTTGGTTCCGGACTCGGCCAGGATTCAGCCTTTTTCAGCAGGATTTGGATTCAGCCGAATCCGAACCCTAATTTACATATTTAAATTAGGGGAGGGGAGGGAAATTGCATGACTTTTTGTCAAAAAACAAGTAAAAAATATTTTCCCCTTCTCATATATGCAAATAAGGATTTGGTTTGGTATTCGGACGATTCTTTCGAGAAGTATTCGGGGGTTCAGACAAATACAAAATAGTGGATTCGGTGCATCCCTAGTTTTATTATTACAGAGAAAAAGGAAATAATTTTAAATTTTTTTTATTATTTTCAACATGAGTCTATGGGAGACGGCTTTTCCATAATTTGGAGCATTCTGGATAACGGGTTTCTGGATAATGGATCCCATACCTGTACTGTGTATTTTACATGTGGCGACTTGTACAGTATGTTTGTCTATGGGAATGTGACTGTGCCACAATCAGGGTTTTTAAAAACTGCGACGACTAATCGGCGCCTGTATCATTGCCCTTACACTGTCTTCATTTTTCGAGTTTCCATTCATAATGGGAAATATGAACAGATAAGAGAGGAACTTTTTCCCTTGCTGATGGGCTTTCAGTTCCAAAGAGAATCTCAAGTATAAAAAATACAATTTATAGAGGTTTGTAAAGTAAGCACAAAGTTCCTCAGTATTCACACCACCAACCTTTTTATTTATATTTCATATTATGGTGCTCATTTATTATTGTCTATAACATATTTATATCTCTACATTTTACAACATTTAAGAAGTACGTGTATGCTTTTGCTATAGACTTTCATTTCCTGGAAATCTGACAAACCTTCAAACCATCGTCCGCATCTTTCACATAACCTTTTCCATATATCTCCGGAGGTACAATTAAATTGGTCTTCTTTAGATCACTCTCCTGCCAGTCTACTTTTAATCCTAAAACATAAAAACATATTTTAAGTAAGTGTAGTACATCTATTGGAAAACAATAATCAAAATAAGTTTTTTCTGGTGTCATAAAACAATAGGGGTAATTAAAACTACAAGCACAGTTGTGTGGGTGCTGATTTCCCCACAGTAAGTTGCATCAACATGATTGGATTTATGTCAGATGCAACACTCCATGACGACCACAATGATACGAAAATAATAATAAAAACAGCAGCATTGTAGAACCGCATCCAAAACTGCACTTTGCACACTGCAGTGCAGTAACTAAGTGTTCAAGAACAAAGTAGTGTTGAAAAGAAATATGCGGTTTATTCTGAAAATGGTGCAGTATTTTCTGCTGTAACGTATGAATACATTTCCTTTCATGTGACTACTTACTATCACAAACAATAAAAAGAACACAAAAAATGGAGAGCACTGTAAATAATTAAGCGCAAAAAATGGGCTGCTAAGATGAATATTGTGACTGAAAATGCATATTTCCTACAAGTTGAAATAATAAAAATAAGTCAAGTATAAAGCTGAAGTAAATCAATTAGACCATAATCAGTATTTTAGGGCAATAACGTACCATTCTGTAACCAACGATACATGCTTCAGCACAATACTCTCCTCGTTTACAAAGATCAGAGCTTACACTTCCTTACACAGTCCTAACACTTCTGCATAGCTGGGTTAAAGGAAAACTATACCCCCCAAACAATGTAGGTCTCTATTAAAAGATACTGAGTAAAACAGCTCATGTGTAAAACCCTGCTTCATGTAAATGAACCATTATCATAATAATATACTTTTTTAGTAGTATGTGCCATTGGGTAATCATAAATAGAAAATTGCCATTTTAAAAAATAAGGGCCGCCCCCTGAGATCGTAAGATTCACTGTGTACACATACAAACCACATGTAAGGTCACATGAGCCAATTAACAGACAGAGTTCTGCCTTTTGCTTCCTCACTTCTTCCTGTTACAGTTAGTGTTGTAGTATTTCTGGTCAGGTGATCTCTGAGGCAGCACAGATAAGAGTCATGAAATGGTGGTTCAAGGCAAGAGATGTAAAAGGGCAATATTTATGTAAATATATATTCCAGTTTGGTAAGATTCTTTAATATGTCATTCAATTTGATATAAACTATCTGTTGCTTAAGTATTCATTTTGGGGGTATAGTTTTCCTTTAAGCATCTGTTTGTTCATCATAACCCTAGCAAAAAACATCATGAGCAAGTGTGCCTACAGGCATAATTGAACCCTGGACCTACTGAGACCCTAAACCTTGTAGTAAATATAGGCAAAAATGACCCCATGTCCACTACAAACATTTAGACCACATTGTGTGCCCAATTAAAAAACAAATGCTCATGCAATTTCATTAATTTTAACTAATTGGTTGTAATTACTGGGAACACAATGCTGCACAATGCCACAATGACAGGCCTGGACTGGCCATCTGGCCGTTTGGATAAATGCCTGTTGGGCTGGTCAATTCATGGTTAAATGGGCCAGGGAAGTGAAAATAAAGTTTAAAGGGAGAAACGGAGCTGCCCTAGCTTCACTAAAGGTTTTCACATTGCTTATTCTAGGCTAGGCAAATTACACATTGATACTGTGATTTCAATGTAACCTGTATGTAAAGTAGTCATACAGGACAAAGAATAATAAGATTTTCTCACCACTGCCGCTCCATGGGAGAGTTGGAATTCCAGCTGTCTGGGCTACAATGGAAGATGCAATCTTGTCTCCTAATGCCCACATAGCTTGACTGGGAGGGCCTGGTAGACAAAATAAATTAAAATAATAAGCAAATTTATATGATTGGAATAAAAAGTTGTTTCCCTTTAAACTTGAATGAGTCTATTAATTGAATAGAAACATCTGCAAAATACATTTTCAAACATGATACAGAGCAAACACAAATATTTTTCATAAATTTTCTGTGCTACTACAGAACCATTATATATTGTTATAGTAACCCATTATCCTCATGAAGATAACTTGCAAAGAATAATACTTTAAGGGGAACTGCTACTGTAAAAATTCACTGAACTGTAGTCAGTAATTAATCATTACTTTTCACAAAATATACATATAAACATTTTCTTATAAATTTTGAGATATAATGGTTTATTTGCATGCACTTTCTCAAACTAGCATTTAATCCAACTGCAACCAGAAAAATATTAAGTAAGGGAAGTACAAACAAATTGTTGAATATATAACATAAAAACATTTTAATATTTGTGAAACAGATTTATTAAATATCCATTAAAAATTTTCAGATCTTACCCATAAATGCTATTCCATTTTTGTGCAGAAGTTCTGGTAGTTTGGGATTCTCTGATGCGTGGCCCCATCCAGCCCACACAGCCTGAAAAGCAAAAACGGATAGTATTGTTCGTAGCATTCCAAAATATTTTAATGGCATCCACATGCAAATTAGCACTTTCTTTGCTTGCTGAGCAAATAAGTGCTTTCCAATACACAATTCTTCTGTATTGATGGTACATCAATTTCCAAAATAGATTGCAAGCTTTTCATTGACAAAAGGGTTTCACAAAAAAAAACTTGCATATAAATAAATATCTGCCAAAGACCGAGTCGTTTCCATTTCCTTGTTGATCCTGTATAGCTCAAGAAATATTAAAATTACAAATGTTTTTGTTATTGAAACAACAGGCAAAAAGTATGTTTAGTACAAATCCTAATAATTGAACTCATACTGAACATGGAGGTATACTGTCCCTTTTTATTTTAGCAATATCCATTACCTGGACTGGAATCCGTTTTGCAATATCAAGGATGAGCTCTACGTTTGCATAATTGTTGTTGTTTGGTCCCCCGGGTACAGGTACATAATGATCTGCCATTTTGATATATTCTATATTTATAACAAAAAAAAAACAAGAAAAAAAAAAACAGAATTGCGTTATAATGCCACTGCAAGATATAAATACAGGTTAAGCCTCAGTGACTGAAATGTAGTACAGGTATTTTACATTAAGGGGACTATTTAAATATACAAATAACATCCAAAGGGAAAGATAATGGTCCTTTTTAGAAAAAAATAATTGGAAAAATAAAAAGCATTAATAAACAAAGAGAAATAGGAAAACGTTTCTAGCTTATGGATACAGTTGATCAGTTTCTATAGCACTGTCATACAATCTGCTCTGCATAACTAATAAAATAACAGATTACTGGTATACCAGCCTCCTTCCCATGAAGGAAATTGACCAAGGGTTATTCACTGGAATTGTCAGTGGTGGTCCACAAAAGTTAAAGGAACAGTAACACTAAAAATTTTTTTATTAAAATATCCATTTCCTCCCCACTAATAATAGATCTACCCTGCATAAAGTTTATTAATATCAATGCTTTATTAAAAAAATACTGTTTGAAAACACTGGTTCCTGTCTACTGCAAAACGGCGATATGGCGACTCACTCTGCAGATCTGCGCTCCACACCTTCCCCCTAACCCGACGTCTGCCTAAACCGGAAGCTAGGCAGGAAGACTACTTCCAACTGAAAATGTTCAGCAGCACTAAGGGCAGAAAACACATTCTGTTTCCACCAATTTACAAGCTTTCTCTATGTAGCCCATTCTTACACAGCATACAAGCCTTATTTTGCGGGAAGTGGCAGAGATCCCCTCTTTTCCCCAGCTTACCCCGTAGTGGCAGGACTGCGGGAACACTGAGCGCTGCCCCAGTGCTCTTTCCTATGGTAGCAGGCAGCTGATGACAAGTCCGTGGTACCTGAGGAAAAAAAGGTCGGCACCGCACCCGAGCCCAGACAAGAGCCTCTCAAAGCCCCTGGCAGCAGAGACCAACAGAGCCGGGAGTCGTCGCTAAACAGAGAACGCCGGTCCACAGCCTTCCAATTGCCAGAATCCAGCCACACGGCTCAGAAGAAAAAAGCGGAACCGGACCCGGCGAGAGAGAATGCAGAGACTCACAGCCGCGATCCAGCCTCCATGTGCAGTCTGCCTCTATTTTACTCACCTGCCTCGTGAGTGACTTTGTTCCAGCATGTTTGGCCACTGAGGATGTTGAAGTGTTTCGAACAGTGGCTGCAGGTTGTGGGACAATGGCCGGCTCCGGTTCCGCTTTTTTCTGGAACAAAGTCACTGACGTGCCGACCTTTTTTTCCTCAGGTACCACGGACTTGTCATCAGCTGCCTGATGGCCGGCCATCAGTCATCAGCTGCCTGATGGCCGGCTCCGGAACCGGAGCCGGCCATTGTCCCACAACCTGCAGCCACTGTTCGAAACACTTCAACATCCTCAGTGGCCAAACATGCTGGAACAAAGTCACTCACGAGGCAGGTGAGTAAAATAGAGGCAGACTGCACATGGAGGCTGGATCGCGGCTGTGAGTCTCTGCATTCTCTCTCGCCGGGTCCGGTTCCGCTTTTTTCTTCTGGGCCGTGTGGCTGGATTCTGGCAATTGGAAGGCTGCGGACCGGCGTTCTCTGTTTAGCGACGACTCCCGGCTCTGTTGGTCTCTGCTGCCAGGGGCTTTGAGAGGCTCTTGTCTGGGCTCGGGTGCGGTGCCGACCTTTTTTACCTCAGGTACCACGGACTTGTCATCAGCTGCCTGCTACCATAGGAAAGAGCACTGGGGCAGCGCTCAGTGTTCCCGCAGTCCTGCCACTACGGGGTAAGCTGGGGAAAAGAGGGGATCTCTGCCACTTCCCGCAAAATAAGGCTTGTATGCTGTGTAAGAATGGGCTACATAGAGAAAGCTTGTAAATTGGTGGAAACAGAATGTGTTTTCTGCCCTTAGTGCTGCTGAACATTTTCAGTTGGAAGTAGTCTTCCTGCCTAGCTTCCGGTTTAGGCAGACGTCGGGTTAGGGGGAAGGTGTGGAGCGCAGATCTGCAGAGTGAGTCGCCATATCGCCGTTTTGCAGTAGACAGGAACCAGTGTTTTCAAACAGTATTTTTTTAATAAAGCATTGATATTAATAAACTTTATGCAGGGTAGATCTATTATTAGTGGGGAGGAAATGGATATTTTAATAAAAAATTTTTTAGTGTTACTGTTCCTTTAAGTAAAAGTATAGATAAGTGAAGTTACCCTTATTTATGGTCAGGCAGGTCATCAAGGTCTAACAGGGACCCCAAATCATATCAAATTTGGTATTAGATCCTCTATCTTGGTATGTTAATAAAGTGGAATATTTTTAACTAATGTCTTCCAGGCCTTTACTGTGGGGGGTGTTGTGCACATCAAATGCATAGCAATTGCTTTTTAGCATAACAGAGCAGTATTCTGAAGCGTAATCTACAGTATTTCTGTGGGACAATGTCATCCTACATGCCCAAGAGGCATGCTGCGGGACAACCTCTTTGAGGAAGGCCAGGTTATAGAAGTTCTATTACTGCAGACTAGAAGAAGTGAGAATGGGGACAGGATCAAATTGTGGAAGAAGTCAGATGAGGTCATGCCACATCTAGGGCAGGAGCCCTAGTTACTCGCCATTTGGCATAACTTCAAAAGTGATAAAAGGTTTTGTGTTGGATAAGCCAGTGATTTATCAAAATAAGATTATTATAGATGTTGTCGCCTCCTCCCCATCGTCTGAGGTAAGTTTGGCATATAAGAGGACCACTATTCCTCTGCTGATCAAATGCTTTTTGATCTGCCAGCATTAGGTTCTGGTAAATATTAGATGTTAATTTTATTAAAAAAAATATTCTGATAGCCTGTAGTTATTTCGATGTGAAGAGTATAGTGTTTACAAGAATGTGACTACAAAAGTAACGCATACAAGCAGATCTCAGAAATGACTGACTTAAAGGGCAGGTTTTGGCAAAATATATTATCCCCAACCAAAGGTGCCTCCGGTTGGGGTTAACAACATTTTTTTAAATTGCCCCCTGCCACCTCTAGGCCATGCATAATGCGCTTCTGAAGTCACGTGCATGTGCTTAATGAGCAAATTAGAGTATTTGCTCATTATGGGCATGCACATGTCCCAACATGGCTGCTTGAAATGGGCCCTCCCTACAGGTGGCCTAGCACTGCCTGGGGGGGGCTTTTTTTAACTACTGTTACCCCTAACCGGAGTGCGGGCTCTATTAGCCCACACGTTTGATTGGGGATAATATATTTTGCCAACAAGTGTCCTTTTTACATTGACTAACTATGATGTAGAGAGTGATATTGTAAATTTGCAAATCGATTATTTGTGGCTTTTCATTCAGCAAATCTCCAGTTTACAGTTTTAGAAGGCTGGTTGCTAGGGTCTACCCTAGCAACCATGAACTTATCTGAATAAGAGGCAGCAATATGAATGGGAGAGGGCCTGACTAGAAGGATGATTAGTAAAAAGTAGCAGTAACAATAAATTTGTAGCCTTATAAAACATCTGTTTTTAGATGGGGTTAGTGATCCCCATATGAAAGATGGAAAAATGGCAAATAAATGAAGACTAAATGAAAAGTTGCTAAGAATTAGCCATTCTATAACATACTAAAAGTTAACTTAAAGGTGAACCACCCACTTAACAATGGCAAAAGTTGGAATATTATAGAAACAACTTTGAACGTTTTAACATAACAGTTTTATGAAAATGGCCAGATTACAGTGGAGCATGTGCAGTATATTTATCTTAAAGAAAGAATCATCCCCCAAAAATAAACAGGTTTCATTAGATTTCATTCAGTGACCTTTATTCCTCTAACTATTTTAAC